>VYXH01010786.1:208306-312631 GCA_013397275.1 Burhinus bistriatus
TACTGCTCTATGTAGGTACCCCCCCCTCCCCAACCCCCGCCTCCAAACCCCTCAAATCTCTCTTTCTTGCAAGGTTGTTGTTGTTTCATAGAATAGAATCATAGAATTGTTTAGGTTGGAAAAGACCTTTAACATCATCTAGTCCAGACATTGACCCTACTCTACCAGGGCTGCCACTAAACCGTGTCTCCAAGCACCACATCTACACGACTTTTAAACACCTCTAGGGATGGTGACTCAACCACCTCCCTGGGCAGCCTTTTCCAGTGTTTGATAACTCTTTCAGTGAAAATTTTTTTCCTAATGTCCATCCTAATCCTCCCCTGGTGCAACTTGAACCCATTGCTTCTTGTCCTGTCGCTAGTTACTTGGGAGAAGAGATCAGCTCCCATCTCACTAAAACCTCCTCTGAAAAGCACAGAAGATTCAGAGTTCATTTTTGGAAAGTGGCTAAGGAATAGTTATTCCTTGCAAATATTTTGTAGTTTGGTCTAAAGTTTTGGGAGACATCTTTTAATGAGCCCTGCATTTGCCAGACTATTTCCTTATCTGTGAATAGAATTTGTGATGGGATAAAGATCTCTGTCAGGGGATGAGCCAGCTCAAGTGTTTAGGTTGGGAATATCACAACATTAAGAGAAAGTGGAGACTTTCTGTTGCAGGAACGGAATAATGATGGAGATGCAGAGAGAAGCTGAATCTCGGGCAATGCACTGGCTGCTGCTGAGATTCTGGAATCCTAAAATTCTCAGTTTGGAAAAAAAAATAAACATGGTAATAAACAATGTTTGCTTTAACCTTCTTGTGTTTCTATTCTCACCTCTCTACTTTATTCTTGTGTAACTTGACAGCTACATGTGTTCAGCATTCATTATACACAAGTCCCTGGAGGAGCCCTTGGCAGCTGAGGGCTTACTTATTCTTGAAAGAATAAAAATGAAAATGAAGAAACTGTTTCAGCAGAGTCCTAAGGACAAAAGGATGGAGATCTGGGAAATGGGGCTTGTGTTCAGCCATTTACAGGGAAGGTTTCTCAATAGAAAGCCCTAAGGGGCAGCAGGATCACACTGGTCCTGGCCAGAGATTGCTGTAGCAGGCACGATGCTGTGACTTTAACCAAACTTTCCAAGTGAGGGTATTGCCAAGGGTGTTTTAGGAAACAGCTACTCAGATTGGACTGATGGAGAAGGCAGTTCTTCCAATAATTATGCTCTTCCTACAGTACAAATAGAAATGGAGATTCATAAACTTGTGGGGTGAGAGAGGAGCACCATGGTCCGTCAGTGTGAGCTCCTGCAGCGCTGTGGGCTGTGCCGTTCCCCTGCGTGTCCCTTGAGTCTGGCTCCAAGGCAGACGTATGCACAGGCTGGATCTGGGATTCTCAGCGGAGGGAGAGTCTAATGTCCTCTTCGTATAGCTAGTACAGAGGTGGAAAAAGGAAATGTCAGAAAGGAAAAAATGCCTTATGATTTCAATCTGTCTCACTTCAGTTTCAAGGGAGAGTTTGGCAGATTTATCAGCCCACTACAGTGAAAAACGATTTCTCTGTTTGCATGTTTATAGACCCTAAATAAATCTTGCTGTGTCAAATTAGTCCTTCTTTCTTTCTTTCTCTCTTTCTCTCTTTCTCTCTCTCTTTCTCTCTTTCTTGCTTTCTCTGTCTTTCTTTCTTTCTTTCTCTCTTTCTCTCTTTCTCTTTCTTTCTTTCTCTCCCTTTCTTGCTTTCATCTCTTTCTTTCTTTCTCTCTTTCTTTTTCTTTCTCTATCTCTGCTGTTTTCTCTTTCTTTTTTTGTGTTTCCCTTTTTTCTATCCCTTTTCCTTGACTTTCATTTGAAATGGCTTGGAGGCAAAGAGACTTGAACTATCAGATCATTCACATTGTTCTTTTCCAAACTCACAGCCCTATTATTACAGTTTCACATCAATATGTTATTAATGCTAATTTAATGCTAGTGAAAGTTCCTGAGATGACATGCTCTGCTGACATGTCTTTTACAGTGCATATACTTTGTAAGACATACTGTCTCTTTTAATTTTAAAATGTTTGACAGCTCTGGGATTTTTTCATAGGGAATAGTCTAAAGGATAATATGTAAAAGTGAGGTTTAAATCACTCATTATCATCAAACAGATCTTGGTACGACTTGCTTAAAGAAAAGGGTGTTATCTGCAGTTAGATTACTTTCAGAAAACTACATTGTGCTTCCTTGAACCAAGAAGCTCAGATGTACGAAGTCAGACTGTTCAGTGAGGAGCAGGATTCAGAGCAGGATTTCACAGTCACACAAAGCAGGACAGAGCACCCATTTCCTTCAGATTCTTCAGCATTTTTATGCTATAAAGTAGATTATCTATTGCAAAAGAGATACTCAAGCTCTGTCAATATTCAATGCAGAGACAGACATCGCCAAAGAGTGGTGCATCCCATCCTAAAACTGGTGTCCAAGACAGCTATAGGGGGTGCTAAAATAGCTCAGACTAAGTAAGAGTTTCTCAGTGCCCAACGTATTGTGTCAATTCTTGCTGTGTTCCCTCTGAAATGATGCATTGCAAAGATGCATTGCCTGAAAGTGTATTCTTGCTGGAGAATACAAAGGCCATTGGGGTAACTTTAAGTGTTTCTGTCTATGCTGCTTCTCTAAATCACCACTCCTCTAAACGACCAGAGATTTTTTCTTTGTTGACTGTAGAAGAACTCTAGGGACAGTAGTCTTCCTATGCGAAAGCTAAGCTTTGTAAATACCAGTCTTAACAATCTCTTTTCATCGAAACCAACACCACTTTACTGGGAACGCAGTCACTATAAGATGTATGAGCATCTTTTGAAAGCATTCAGGATATATTTTCCATAAGCAAATGTCCCTGGTGCTTGGAAATGATTGAATGCCTCTTTGAAAGATATACCATTTCCATTTCTCTTGGAGATTCAATGATCACTACAACTATAATATTATTTCCAAATATTTTCTGTTGTTACTCATTTGTACCTAAGCAGCTCCTGTAGCAGACATCTTATTAAATGCCCCTGTGTTCCAGAGGACCTTGTAGGTTGGAGTGAGGGAGGACAGGGATCAGGGTGGAAAAACAGAGTACTGGATGTGAGGCACTCGTCTCCTGCCAGTTCTGTGTGCCTGTGGTCATCTGTAAAGATCCACCCAGGATGTGGGCAGGTGCAAAACTGTTGTCCTTGAGTCAGCACCAAGGCTTGTGTGAGGCTGAACTGGATTCTCTGTTTTCTCACTGGTGTGGGATTCGCAAACAGTTCTGAACAATTTGGAGATCTGTGAAAAAGGAGTGAAAAAGGAGGCTACAAGAATTAAACAGTTATCCTACACTGAGTAAGTGACCTGCTGAGGCATCTGTCTCTAGAGGAAGGAAACGATGTTTCAGGTGACAGCCCTGGATGGACCTTCTGGTTGTAAGAAGCAAGTCCCTCTAGGAGAAATTCACCAACCATCCTAAAAAACCATACAGTCGTCTTGGGAATTTTGGACTACTAGAGCATAACAATAGTAAAAGAGAAGATATCTGGGAAAACATATAGCTTCCTAGTACAACACTAATTATGGGACTTTGAAATGATGATAATGTGTCGCTATTAAAAAATGAAAAATGGATCATATGTATAGCTATAGACCAGTTTGCCCGATCTCACTCACAAAAAAATAATAATTGATGCCGAAGCCAGTGAATAAAGTATAACAGAATGCAAATTATTATGCATTCCTATTCAAGGATTATAATTTTATGAGAAAGAGGTCATCTCTAACAAAACTAATTTCCTTCTGTGGAGAGTCACAGTGTGGTTGATATGGTAACTACCTAGATATAATACATTTGTTCTTAGGCATTGTTATTGCCTGTTGGGTGACATTTGCATTAAAAAGTAACACTGTGCAATGGATTAAGAGCTGACTGATATCATGTAGCAGGTGTCAGTGGAAAGTCATCATTTCTAGTGCAACTGTAAAGAGGATATATAACAGTTCTGCTGCTGTTAAAAATTTCCATGAATCGCATGGACATAACCGTAAAATCTTTGCTGATAAAATCTGTGGATAAAGCAAAGGAATGACAGTATATTACATAAAGTTGAGGACCAGGAATTAGTTTTAAACAATGTGTGTATAAAAGCAACTGCAAGCTCATATAGATTTGAATGACGTGGCCAGAGAGGACCTAACAAGGACCAGTGGCTGAAAGCTCAGGTCAGTCAGTGGTGTCTTCTGGTTTGCAAACCTGTAAATCTTTACAAATTGGTAGAGATGTAGCTACGGTGCAGATTTTATTACCCTTTCTACTATTTGCGGTGGATGCTCATTGCTGCAAATCCACCAACCACTGCAAGCATTTGCTCAAAGTTTGGCCGGGCAGTAGCGGAAAGAATAGGCATAAACATTCTGGTGTTAAAATGCTCATCTGTATCGGGGATCTCACGGAGAGGCTCCAAAGGAGCCGAACAGCTTTTGTCTCGCCTTTCCTATCAATGCACCCCTGGGTGTACCAAGGAGACCCGATGGCTGGTTGGGGCCGATTGATGTGCCGTCAGTCTGGCACACTGCTGCTTTGGACACAAGTAGCCTTGCTGCTAACTTGGATGGTAAAGCACCAACCTCTTTTGTGCCTCTGTGAATTATTCTGTAGCTGGAAAGCGAGCATTGCAATCATTTCCTTTCCCTTGTGGACTGTTTATGCTTGTGCTTTAGATGCAGGCAGGAAGGGAGAAGCCAAAAAGGAGCACGGGACATTCGTAAAATGAAGGCCAAAGTGAGGCCACAGTTCTGTAAGAGGTAATAAGAGGTTTAAAGGACAGAGCTGGAAAAAGAGAATAATCTTATTAACATCGACATCTCTTTTTTTTGTGGCAAGACAGTTCTGCACCAAGGCCAAGCGCATGATTTTGCTGTATAGTGCTGGTTCCAAAATAGGAGCTAAATGCAGGAAGATTTCGCTAGCTCACACTTCCCTGCTAGGAAGCCATGGTTCTTTCCAGTTGGATCTGGTGGATGTTATGTGGCATCACTAAAGACTGGAGTGCTAATTTATGTATCTATAATTCAGACATCGCCTCCTTGTTGCATGAAGAGGTACTCTGCTCTGTCTGAGATGTTTTATTCCTCCCTGGGTATCTCTCAGGAGTCCTGGGCACCAGAGGTGAATGACATTTTTGTGATGTTATTCATGCCTTCCATTTGTTTACTCTTTATTTGAGGAAATTTTGCTCATTTTGGTTTCTTACGTTCCTTATTTTACTGCATAGCCATACATCTTCCAGTTCTGAGACCGGGGCTCAGAAGTGCTGTTTACTGCACTGACTCAGTGCCTATAACCAAAAGAGCATTCGTTGTTAGCAAAGCCAGAATTTAAAGGATCAGTATAACATCTGCACAGGGCTTCTGACACTTCTAGGCAAATCTTTTGTCAACGCAGCTTAGATTTGAATGGGAATAGAGGTGGCCTAACTTTGGCTCTTGCAAGTCTTAACGCTTTAAAAGTTTTTCAACTTTTAAAGATCTCTTGGCAGGGCGGAGGTTCCCTATTGTGTTGGGAAGTTGTACAGACCTCTGAAGGAGGGGAACCTACCACATGGTTTCACCTGTCTGATGCTAAGCCGTAAGTAGGTTTGAGTGAAGCATTCTGGTGTTCAAACCAACAGGCACCAGGGAGCACAAGAGACCTCTGGCTAAAATCTACATGACGTGACTGTGCATCAATCGGTATTGGTTCCTGGTGTGGTGGGGAAAAAAATGACTACTCTGAACTTTATCTATAGAAGCAGCAGCCCTAAACATGGTCCAAAGAAAATATGAAATGCCCTGGATGGTACACACTTGCATGAGCAACCACTCTTGCCTCCCCCACTGCTGCGGCAAAGGGGTGGCTGGAAGTGTTTGCCTGCTTTTGATTGCTGCGTTGGCTGTTTGGGCTTCTGGCAGTGGCTTTTACAGCCCCCTTTCTTTCTACTGAGCTGTGAGTGCCTCATCTGCAGCTGGTCATCTGGAATGTAAATTCATTAGCACAATAAAGCAGGAGAAATATCTGATTTCATTGCTGGGCTTAACCAAACATTGTGGAACACTGAGTTTCGTACTGAGAGTCAGGAAGCAGGAGGAGAGATACAGGGCCTGCTAGCAACGTCGTCTGAAAAGTCATTTTTATCTCATGATTTTGGATGTAGCTTCACACACAATTCAAGGTACGCCTGCTGTAGAAAGTCTTCAGAGCCCTGTGAGATTGTGCCCTGGAGGTCAGGACGTTGCCTAGGCTTGGGTCACCTTCAGCTCCTGGCTCCCCATCCCTTAGGGAGCGTTTGGCCCTTGCTGCTCCTTTACAAGCACAGTTAATGATACCAAAGGAATAACGTACTAAACACCAGGTGGAGGTGATGCTAAATATCATATGCAGCCAGATGAGTACTGCAGCTGCAGAGGATATGTGTATTATCATGTGTGCACCTGGGCAAATGAAGGAATGGGACTTGGCTGTCCTCACCTGGCTGTTCTTGAAATCAGAGAAAGGACATAAATGTGGGGCTGTGCAAGCAGTGAAGAGTCAGGGGTTCAGTTTTATATTCCCGTTAAACTGGTTCCTTGAGCTACCTGTCCCCGTTGTTTACAAGTGTGGAATTACGTATCGATCTGTGAAAACAAAGCATAAATAAATGTTGTGTCAAAGATAAGGCAGGAAAGAGGTGGATGGGTAGAGAGTTCTCTGCAGAAAAGCATTTACCTGTGTTGACACTAATTGGGAACGTGAGAAATGGTTGCCAAAGGCGGGGTATTTTCATGACTTTTTTGAAACCTGTGTGGAGGGGTGAATACTCTTCAAAGTTTTCGTCGTACTTAGCACTGCTTTCTGCTTGAACAAACTCAAGGAGCAGACACAAAAATAGTCATGGTCCTGGAGGATTGTTAACAGGGGAATCACAAGTAATACGGTAAGAGATAGGAAAGTGTGCTTCACTTTTTATCTGACACTGGCCTGTGATGGGACCTTGCTGTGAAAAGGTGAAGTCACTTCACCGTTCTGTGCTCCGGACCCTTTCCTGTCTCAGCACTTTAGGTTTGAGGTTTTTCTAAGTGGGAACTGTCCTTTCTGAAAAGTCTGGACAGCACCCCAATGTCAGCTGGGCCTTCAGAAATTTCCTTCTAAGAAATCTGGGAATGGAACCATATTTTCAAGTTTTTGTGACTTCATTCAGATTTACAGACTAGTGAAAGAGAAAAGCCCCGAGTGATGTCCTAGCTGAGGGAAAGGCTCTGGTCACCTGTTCTGTTTAGCTTCTTGGTTGGCCAGTCATCAAAAAGTGGCTCGAAACCAGACATAGTGTATTGGATCTCTTGCCCAGCATGTGGTTAGGGGACAGGATAGAGGAAGGGTATTTTGGGCGTGCGGAGACAGAGAACAGAATTATTGCTGTGGGACAATGTGCAAGTGTTGGACAAAACCCAGGAGATCAGCCGTTGTTAGTTCTATAGATTCCAAAACGATGTGTTTACCTGTGATAATTTTGCGCTGGTTCTTTTGCTTTTCAGATGTCCTGTGTCCAAATGTCCACGTGGAAGGAGATCGATTCAAACACACCAATGGAGGGACTGATGAGATTCCAGGTAAAGAGACACACTTTTCTGTTGGACGTCTGGGAATTGAAAAAATATAACTGTGCACTTCTAGTGTGATGTTCTGACTCATTACACCTTTCCTAGTTGGCATTTTCTTAATCCAACACATATTCAGTAGTGGAGAATTACATTAGAAACCACAGGGCTGGAAAAGAGTTATCTGTTGACAGTTGACAGCAAATTAATCATGAGCTTTCTTTTGATATGACAGCAAATTAAAAAGCCAGTGGAGCTTAGTGTAGTAGACAGAGGAATGCAATAAGTCTTGGAGATTACTTTCTTTTTTACCACTCCACATTTGGTGAGTTTTAATGTCCATTTATTTGATTTGTGATTGTTGTGGGACCTCCAAGCACAATGGTAATTACCACTGAAGAAATGCTTATATATGTGTATATGAGGGGGAAAAAAAAAAAAAAAAAAAAGAAAAGATAAAAAGTTCCAAGAAGAATCATCTTTTCTGAAAAGTCAAGAGGAAAGCCAGTCTGGTGATATCTCTGCTTTTTGGTGAGTTCTGATATATCTTTCCAGGCATCTGAAGGACTTAATCTGTCAGATATATGCGTGGGCTGTACCTCTTTTCTAGGCCCCCCCCGACTGTTTGAGCTGTTGGCGGAGAAAACCTGCCCATCAAGGATGTACTGGGAATATCTGTGACTGACCCAAGAACATAAGTCACTGCAGTGGGAGGCCAGAGGCTCTTCTGCAACTTGATTATGAGTAGAAATGGTCGAGGTTTGAGAGCTCTGCTACTCGCTCAGAGATTTTTCATTGGGGGATTTTCACTGCCTGCACAAAATATCAGCTCCAACTGTGCTGTCTGTAGGCAGCTTATTTTGGCTGCAGTCTGATTACATGTAAGCTTGTGATAATGCTGGGTGGTAACATCTTTTCTGGTCGTTAGACCCAAGCTCATAAACCCCAAACAACCATTTTCAACTGCTGTCTATCGCTAGGTCTTGCATTAACCTGTTCTGACAGTCCTGTCTCCGGGCTGCACAAGCTAAACAGAATTTCATTTGGTGCAACATGTCTGTTCCCCTGGTTAGACTTATAGGACTGTCATTTATTTGACCTAGGAAACCTCTGTTCACCATGCCATACAGTGGCTTAATAACAAGATTGTTATAATATTTAATTACAGTGACTTCTTTGGCCCCTCCCTACAGGAGGACTTGTAGAAGGCTCCTGATTGTTCCTATATGGTGAAACAACAACAATTTCTTTCTCTTCTTGTTCCTGGTGATTAGGAAAATGTATACCTTTTCTCTGGAAAAATTTGATTGTATATTCTGAGTCTGCCAAGGGTCACTGTGCTGCTGGAGATGGATCAGTATAGGACCAAAATGCTGTTCCACTTCTTATATACTCCTTACATTCTCTATAGCATTTGCTGAAGACTCGGGGCCTCTGGGTCCATTTCCAACAGAACATAATTGGCTTCTCCCCACTAAAATTAGTGGAAAATTTCTGTCGGCTTAGTGTGCTGTGTTTCCTCTTCCAAAAGGATGTCTTGTGCTGTTAGTTGTTGCTGAAAGGCTTTTCTAGTCTGCCCCAAAGAGGACTGCACTTCGGTTTTGAGGAGCAGCCTGCCTCCTGCTCCTTCGTATTTGTCAGAGAGGTTCAGCTCTGGAATTTCTGTGGGTTCAGTGGTGACAGCACTGGGGGGGAGGCTGTTCCTCTGCTACCAAGGTCCTCATGTATCCTGTGCTTAATGACAACCAAAATTGATCCTTGCCCAGTAGGATCCTAACACAGAACTTCATAGCTACTTCTTGCACAAGCTTGTTTCTGGGTGGACGCAAAGTGCAACCCCATAGAGTGGAAGTTGCAGTAAATCGTAGAATCATAGATTCATAGAATGGTTTAGGTTGGAAGGGACATTAAAGATCATCTAGTTCCAACGCCCCTGCCATGGGCAAGGACACCTCCCACTACACCTGGTTGCTCAAAGCCTCATCCAACCTGGCCTTGAACACTTCCAGGGATGGGGCCTCCACTACTTCCCTGGGCAGCCTGTGCCAGTGCCTCACCACCCTCAGTAAAGAATTTCTTCCTGAGATCTAATCTAAATCTCCCCTCTTCCAGTCTGAAGCCATTACCCCTTGTCCTATCACTACATGCCCTTGTAAAAAGTCCCTCNCGGGCATGAGATTGCCCTGACCCACGTGCAGGACCTTGCTGAACTTCATGAGGTTGGCATGGGCCCACCTCTCAAACCTGTCCAGGTCCCTCTGGATGGCATCATTTTGGGGACAGGGAAGACTGTATTAAAAGGCTTCTCAGATTAAAAATCTCTTGCCTCTCTCAGACAGTGACATCAGAACTGAAGTGAAGAAGGACAGAAGTCTTTCTGTGTTTGTTTCTTTTGTCCTATATTTTTATTGGGTGAAATGCACCAGCAGATGGCACAGGCAATGGTTTCACACAGAACATCACCAACGCCAGCCCTTTCTTATATACCGTGCCTGCATACAAGTTATAGCATGACCTGCTACCCTTCAGTCTGTGTCTGCAGTTAAGTGAACGTGAATTGAGTCACTCTGGATTAGTAGAAGTAAAAATAGAAGCTAAATCATAAAATGAGCTATGAAAGGACAAACTCTGGGAGATGAAGGGAACCAGAGGTGTGGTTGAGAGGTGGAAGTTGAGTGGGATTTTAAGTCAGAGGCTGAGAGTAGGGCTGAGGAGGGTGGCTCCCTGTATAATGAAGTGAATAACTGCATCGTAAAGTGCATTTTGAGCTGGAAGAGAGCCAACAACCTAAACTGATATTTTCCTTTTAAAAGATAGGTGATTTTTTTTTTTTTCTTTAGACAAACAATTAAGTAAATCTCATTCATCTGGATTCAGCAAGCATTTGTTGAGTACTGTATTGGACATCACTGCTAAAGTGAAAAAGGGTAGGGATTAATAAAAGTTGTAAAGGGAGACAGAAACAGGCTAGCAGGGAGATAATGATAAAGTTTCTAGGAAAGGGAATAACAAGCCAGAGGGCAGACAGTGGTGGACCTCCTCAGGGTCCAGTTTTAGGTCTAATTTTCTCTGACAGCTACCACTATATACATTTGGATGGGAACAGCCTTGAAGGAGGAACTGGTTGACCTCAAAAACCTGGGAAGTTTTTCCAACTGACTTGGTACTATTAGTTTGAAAGGCTTGTTATTGTACTTACGGATCAATAACAGGACTTTGTGTTATAAACTCATACTCTGGAAACTGATGGTGTCTTAGTCAACAGATGTTTGTAAGTCACAGTGCTGTACAGCTGGGGAAAAAGGCAAAAGGATATTATTGGACAAGGTAAAGTAGGTCTTGTAGAGATAGGGAAGAATTCATGAGAGTGGACAGGGCTTCGGTTACTGCTTGTCTACAAAAGTGTGTCCAAACCTCCTTAGCTCAGAAAAGATAGATTCAGCCTGGAGGAACTATTAGTGTGTTCAGGAGCCAGAGAGACTATTTTCGAACAGGAGATTAAAAAACTGGGTTTGGTTAATCTTGCAGCGTGCAGGTGGAAAGGGGAGATGCTATTGCTTTCTGCAAATAGATCAGGGGAATAGCGGAAGGGAGATAGGGGAATCACCGAAGCTAAAGGACAAAGAGTATAATAGGAAATGGGTGTCAACTGTTTAAGAGACACATTCAAGACATTAGAAGAAGGTTTCAAACTGTCAGAGATATGAAGTACTGGAAGAAGTGGTGAAGTATTAGTAATGGAGATAAAGAAACAGTGATGGACAGTCGTGAGTCCTCTCATAGCAGAGGATTGCACTCTATGGCCCTTTGGTATCATAGCATTTAAATAAAAAAATCACTAGCTGTAGCATTTGGTAGGGGCCACCACAGTGAAATAGGATTACATGAGGTAAGAATGTATAGGCAGCTTTAGTCTACTACTGATACAAATTTTGGCAGTGAAGTGAAGCGGCATCTGCTTAACAGTTCATAACATGTAAATCCAGAATATAAATGTTGCTGCATGCATTAGAAATCACACAGGGAATTTTGAAAGAAAGCAAGAAATCTGGTTAGAATACTAGGATAACACTGTTTCTCTTCTAGAAAGTCTGATGCTTTAAAGCAATGCTTAAGATACTTTAAACAAAGTTCTTACAGCATCCTTATGGGTACCATGATGTTTGTTTTTATCAAGTAGAGCAATGAAGACAAAAGAGGGTTTAACTCATCTGCCTTGAAGTATTTAAAATAAAACCCCAGTTGTAAAGTTTAATACCTCTTGTACTGCTGAATTTTCATTTTGGTTCCATCAGCATTTAACAAAAGATCATGGCCTACTATTAATCATGACCAGACAGGAGAACACAATGAAAACATTTTGCACCCTGAAGATGTGCCCCTTGTGTATTTTTACAAACCATTATATTGCATCAAAACAACCCATGAAAGTTATTGGAAATTAATTATACTTCTTGAGGTTTTAAAACTTCACATTTGAATTATTTGTATTTTAAATTAGACCTGCAGGACATGATATTTGGTTGCAGAAATCTGGATGATCCCTAGAATAAGAAATGGGCTGAGCTCTAGTCCTCAACATTATCTACCAGAGAAATAATACTCCTCAACAGATAGTAACTGCTGTTTTCAGAGGGAATCTGCCACAGAAGTAACAAAAGACCTGCAATGATTTCCATAAAGTGCTAAGAAAAATTAACCCTGGGAAGGGATACTTCCAACCACTACATCACATTATACATCCCACACTGGATGGTGTTAATGGGGCAAGGAGGGAACACAAAAACCATGACTGACTCCTAAGTAGTCACACAGGCTGTATGTACGAAGAACAACAGAAATTGCATTATGGGTTGTACCACAGATTGACCTCAGCCTCTAGCTCTCTTCCCCATCTCAGAAACTTTCATGCGCAAATGAGCAAAAATGCCAGTGTATTTATGACCTCTGTGTTTTTCTGTAGCTCTGCAAAGGATATTTGGGCATTTTACGACAGAGGCACTGGTTGTAAAACTAGTAACCCTACAGTTATAGACCGCAGTGGCTGGGTTTAACTGTCAGCCTGTCTCCAGTGTCCTGCGGTTTGCAGCACAGGGTTCGCATTCCAGAGATGCCGGTGACTCACCAGCTAATTATAATATCCCTGGGACTATTTATACTTGCCCACTAAAACACGTGGTAGCAGGAGGAAATTGGAGTGTCCAGGCTGTTGAACCTGCAGAACGAGCACATTAGACTGATGTCCTCTGGGGGACAAAAGCCTTTTTGTGGTGCCTGTGTGATGGGCATTTTGCCCTCCCTTTGCACTTGGCAGGCCGTATTGTCCCTCTCATAGTCTCCTTGGGAAGCCCCTGAGAGGCAAGTGGAAAATCCATGAATAGCTGCGGAGATTTGTAACGGATCACTGTCTTCAGACAGTAGATGCACAGACACGGTGGTCACCAGCAAAGGCTGCACATATGCAGCGATGGTGAAGCTGGCTATTCGTGTGGACACCAGCTACTCTCCTCTCCATCCTCAGCGTTATACCCGTACAGGAAGGACTGGATGCAGCTACGGCATTTATGGGAGGTGGGGCAGAAGAATGAAGCTTTGCTGTGCCATGGCACAGGCGCTTTGCTGTCATGTTTTTCAGTGACCTGTCACTAGGCAATGACAATGGGGATAGGGCTAAGGGCTTGTTATTCCCCCCACACACCCCTTGCCCTAGGAAATCCGCCATACAAAATTTCATAAAGAGTAATTAGCGCTGACTTGAGTGCTAATGTTCTCCGTTCTCTGAGCATCTGGAGATCTGAATTTTAAAACGGGGTTCTGGAGACACATACACCTGGCTATAGCTGCTGTGTATCCACGGGAAATAAATAGGGAAAGTAGCAGCTGACCTGTACTTGTGGTCCCAAGAATCATTTCAGTCTCCTGTGGGCTGGAGAAAATGGCTGGACTTGTGCTGTAGGACGGGTTTGTCCTCTGGGCTGGTGGGTGGGATACCTTCAGTGCAGATGTTCTTACGAGTCCTTTTTAGCTTTGCTTTCTGGGAGTCTACGTACTGTGCAACAGCTAATCTCAGTGTTGTAGCCTAGATCATTGCACTTAAAAGAACTTTGAAGTTTTTCAGAGGTTACCAAATGATTCACCTTTGTTCAAAGACATTTTAATATCCAGTAACTCCAAGAAAACCAGATCGAGCAGGCATCTGTGACTTCTAAGTGTAGCCACTGCAGTCCTATGGGCTAGCTCTAACCTGTGCATTTGATGTGCACCGTGGCATGCCCGGTGTCCAGATCCTCCAGTTATCCAGCATGGGGACCTGAGGTGGTTTCTTTTGGGCTTATGTACCAAGGAATTTCCCTTCTACAGAAACTAAAGGATTGAAAAGTGAAAGTGTACAGTCACCCCAACAGGGGGTAGGGTGCCACCAAAATGTGCACCTGGATTAGGAGCCTGCAAACACTGAGGCATCCTGCAGAGTACACATAACCACGCTGTCACCAACAGAGCTGGGTTGAGGAGTTCCTTGAATTAAAATTCCACGTTTTAAATTAATTTTTTTCCTAGTATGGTCAGAGATGTAACTATTACCCAGCATCCTGGATCTCAGTGGACTTCTGGCACTGTGAATGACCTGACCAGCTCCAGGCATCAGATCTGTGTTGGACCAGAGAGCCTGGCTGAGCTGCTCAGTGACAGCATGAAACATGGAGAACGAGCGCTGAAATTACTTTAGAGTCTGCTACTGCAGGAAGAAAACTGGTAACAGCCGAGTGGTCCCTGTGAAAGGCTTTCCCCAGTCTGAATCCCAGCAGTGACAAATTCTGACTTCTACATTCACACACACGACTTAAAAAGGGTTAACGATGCACAGGAATGTGCACATGAAGTATTCAGATGTACCTGCATATTAAAAAAAAATAAAAATCAATCTATTCCTAAAGGCTTTTTTTTTTTTTTTTAAACTAGTAGTAATTGTGTTCTCCCAGAAGTTAAACAAGCCAGGACTTTTTCTTATTCTAGTGCATTTGAGGTTGATGCAAAGGAAATAAATTCAATTTTTGACTATTCATAGGCCAAGAAGCAACCAGTCCTTTGGCTATAAAAAGACTAGTAGATTGGCTAACCATGAGGTGCTTCCAGATATTTCTTGGCCTAAATATTTTAAATTAATTCTACTTCAGAAAGAGATTGCTGCAAAAGAGGGGGGCTGGAGAAACCAGCCCATAGATTCTTCATCAGTGCAAGGTTTTTGGTCATTGGACACACGTTGGGAAGAAGGCATATATAGAATTTCAATAAACTCCTCCTAACGCTTGGAGTTAAGTCAGTCTGTCTGATGCGAATGGCCCCTGATGACAGCCGTGGCCAGGTTTTGGTGTATCTGTAGGTCTAATCTGTTTTGTACTGATCACCTGGCATAAAGCAACCACCACAGTCTCTTAGAGAGCAGTCCCTGCCAGCTTTCATATCAGGCCTTGCTCACAGCACCTGAAATTAATAAGAATATTTTTATTTTCATGAATAACGTCTTGATGGGGTTTTCCTATCGCCCAGATAGTAGCGTTACAAGGAGAATCTAGCAGGTGATGTCTTAGTAAGGTGTTTTTCCTTACCCTAAAAATCACACTAGCCTCTTGTACGAGCAAACAGTAAGAACTGTTGCTAGTTATGTTGAATTCGTCAGTCCTGCCGCTCTGTTCTTATAAACACTTATCCGCTGTCATTTTTCTCAGCTATATGCATAGAGTTGTCTTGGGTGCTACCAACAAAACCTTTATTCAAAGCAGTGTAGAGTCCTTCCCACTGCTACCCCAAGTGATGAGTTTGCAGTTTGGCCATTTTACGGCTTTCCAGAGGAACGCAGAGCACCTTAGGGCCTGAGGAACTCAAAAGAGAACTTAAAAATAGAGGAACTAATTAAAAGCAGAACTTAATACAACCAGTCCTGGTAAGTCCAGCCGGTGCAAGCCTATCTGGCATACAAGGACATCAAAGGAATAATGAACCTCTGTTTAATCTTGTAAATCACTGGAGCAGGAAAGGAGCTGAAAGAGGGCCCGTGGCACTAAGCCAAATGTCCATCACTGAGAAAATGGAGAATGACTTCAACACAGAAAAGCCTTCAGTAATGAGGCAAAGAGTTCAGTGTAAAAAACAGCTTTCAGTGTTGTTCGATACGCCACTAGCAACTGTACGAAAACTGAGAAGCAAACAGGTAAGAGTGGACTGATGTAGAAAAACAGAACAATGCATCAAATAAAGTGGTGTGTTATTAACATGAGATTGGGTGTTGAAAGGTGCTGCCTCAGAGGCAGCCGCTGTAGACACGTATTTATTTCCTGTTTTTACAACAGGCTGGGGGTTAGGTTACAACAGCCCTTTCCACCAGGGGGGATGGCTATAACTGTGTATTCATTTATTTGCTTGTGGTTTTGACCTCTCTCTCTCTCTTTCTCTCGTACTGTCTCTTTGGACTAATTCTCTTACTGGTTCTGTATCCCTTTTATCTTTCCTGAAGCGTTATTTTTCCTGTGTGAGGGTACCAAGTGCTGTATCTGTCCCTGCTGTTTTTGACTGAAGCTGTAGGCTGACGTTTCAGAAACAAAGTGGCCCGTAGTTCAACCCAGTGACCGTCTCCTCACCTGCATCACTGCCTCCTGATGCTTGCTCCTTTTTGAGGTCTAAGTGTGTGATATACCTCAAGCAGTGCTCTTGCTTCTGATAATCCCAAATGTGGATCAGTGTTCAAGCTGAGATCAAGCTCTTTTTGTGATCTGCATGAGACTCTTGTGGTGCTGCTTTGCAGATAACCAAGAAAAAGTAGGAATTGTGTCTCCCAAAGGTCGTGATGCAGAGGAAGCAACCTGGGATCAGTACACCAACAGCCTGAGTGATGGCATCGTGTACTGGGGGTAAATCAGGTTTATTATTGTTATAAAATTGAGACTATCTAAAGGGTCCTCTAAACCACCTTATGGAGGATCACCTAGATGGTAGTAGGCTTGCTGGAAGATACCTTCTTCACGCTGGTGTAAGAGCTGTTCCATGTGCTTCAACAAAGCCTCATTATTAGCTTAAGCTCTTAGCTGCTCTCCTCACTGAAGTCCAATGGATCTGGTGAGAAGGAAGTCAGACCAGCATGGACTCCTGCTTAAATCCCAACCGTAACATCTGTGAAAAGAAAGGGCAATTGGTTAATAGCAAGAACCTCTTTAAAACACTCTTGAGGCCCTTTAATCTATAGGCTTTGGAAAATTTTATAGTTCCAAAATTCCCTTGCAAGCTGCTTGTAAAATATAGCAAATTAATTTTTTTAATGACTTGTGCAACCCCTTTACTCACCACACTACTTCATGCAGGGCTTGTGGGCAGCCAGTAAATCTCTCTGGTTTGTTCCTCCAGAGGTGCAGTCCTTAATGCTTTGGGAATAAGTCAGATAACCACTGCTGGCTGATGGTGCTGAATCAAACTGTTGAGCTGGGAGTGCTGGTGTGGGGTGAATTATCCATGCAAAAAATAAACTGCAGCTTTTTCTGTCTTTGCTGGAGAGGTGAACTAGAGGGGAATAAACCAGTGCAAGAAGACAGAATTCTTATGCATTGTAAGTCTTTGGAAATCACTTCTTTCGACAGCCAGAGCGAGTGAAAAAAATTAGTCCAGCAAAAGGCTTTCTTTCAAACCCCTTTTTACAATCATTCGCAATGAGACAGGTCTAAGCACTACCTGAGCTGCAGGATTCTGACCTTACCTGTTGCCTGCACTACCACGAGCAAAGAAGTGACACCTGTGTGCCCCACAGGCATGCTGGGACAATGTCAAGATACAGTGTCTGGCTGCTTTGACGTTGACCCCAGTGTTGTCATCATAGACATCTCACCAACCCAAGCAGCTGGTCATCAAGAAAGGGGAAAAGGGCTTTCTGATTGCCTCCTGCCAGCACGCCAGAAAGACTAGGACACTGAAAGACGATAACATCAGTGTGCACCTCATCCCCTCCTAAATATTACTTCTTGTTGCCAAATGGAACTGTGGTCTGGGCAGTGATACACTGATATGGATGTAGGTAATTTTAACATGGTGGAAGAGCCTTGGAGACAGAGACTTCAGTGAGCTCTTAAAAATATCCCTAATATCTGATGCTCTGTCAGCTCTTGCCAGGATTTCCTTTCCTGTGGAGGAAGGAATGACAGGAACAGCAAAAATGCTCTAGCAGATGATGGATGTTGTACCAATAACAGCAACACATATTGAATAAAGCAGTAAGTGTCCCCTTCGGGGTTTAGACACTCTTACTCTACCTCAGCCATGAACTGAGACACACCTTGGCTGTCCAGAAATAGCTGGTTTCAGCCTTGAGCATTGTGGAAGATACGGATGCCAAAGGTTTAGATATAGTAGAAGAAAAACACCCTTCATCTACACTCTGACCTCGAGTAACTAATTGCCAGACATAGCTGGTTAAATGCACTACTTAACTTTAGAATATGGCATGATAACATTTTTTTTTTTCTGTTCTTTTTAAGGTATATATTAGCACAGAAAGTAACTAAGACAGGTAACAAAAATGAGGGCTCTGCTATAAAGTAGTAATACCATACTACTATAAAGTAGTAATTGCATTGCAGACCACGCTGGAGGAATTGAAATGGGTGTTCAGGATCTCGTAAGCATACAGGCTCTTCCTTTTGAGCACAGGCAATGCATGAAAGCTTAACTTTCAAGATTGTAGAAGTGTTAGGCAAGAAACTTGGTAAGATCTTATATTTGCAGAAAGAATCCCAAGTGATACTGTTCTTCCCAGGAATTTATACACTCCTCTAGTCTACCATAAAGTTTATTGCCATTGACCTCCCTCTAGTAAAAGTAACACATGCTGTTTTATCACAAGCAATACAGATTGCTGTTTTCAGAAGTTTCAGAAAAACAGTAGCTGATGACAACCTCCCTGACCCTGGCTATTGGTGATACTCCATCAATATGCTGACAAGGTTGATAATTCAGTTGAGAGTTTAAGCAAGACCAGAGTATGGAGCATTTCCTGCAAAAGCTTCTTGTGGCTGGAAATCCTCCGTAATAAATGTATTCCGGACACATCACCTGAGGTTCTGATGTCCAGTGCTTTTCCTGATTCCTCTCTCAGCTGCTTTCCACGTTCCCCTCCAGGGCATTGTCTCACCAGAAACTTTCACGCTTAGGAGTAGCCCAGTGGTCTCCTCTGTGAGTGTTACCTTGGGCTCCTTGGGAATGCAAAGCAGGACACTTTTCTCAGAAGGTTTCTTCAGGCTAAAGAAGAAGTTAATGGCTCTGTCCTACTTTGAGAAGACTTTCCAAATGTGCACACTGATGTATTTTCTGGCTATTAAAACTCCCCTTTGTTGCTCTGGCTTTCTTGGTTTGGGTGCTGCTTTAATTTTGGGGTTTTTTTTGCCCCTGAGCACAGGACAGACAGGAAAATCTCAACACGCACACTAGCTGCCACCATGCTGTCCATATCGGGTCCTGAACGGAGCCAGGCAGAAATCCAGCTCATACTCAGGGCAACCAACCATGGCGCCTTTAGTTTGGTCTTGAAATAATTATCTTGAAACAAATGTCGTAGGACCACTGGACAAGTACAAAGCTGTTTGATCATGGTTTGACCACGCTTTATGTTGTGGTTGGGTGCAGCGTGGACATCTTTCCTGTAAAAGAGAATCTGGTTGCATATTAGAGTTAGATGATGTAGAAATTGTCCAGTGCCAAGTTTTGCCCATCTTCTCCCTGTAACAGGCAGATCTGAGTGTGTTTTCTGATGCTGCTTCCTGTAAGGCAGTTATTACTCGCAAGTAAAGAGACATTCGGCCAATTTGATCAGCAGAGCAGTACATAAGAAATTGCTTTTCAAGCCAAGTATGCTGTTAGGAATCTGAGCTTCTCTTTCAGGTCACTATTTTAATTTTAATGTTAATGGACTAGGGCGTGCTGCTTTTCAGGAGATGTAATCACGTTAGAGGGTTTCAGTGGCCCCATATTGTTCTAGTACCTATAACGAAATAGCAGGCTTATGATCAAAGAACATTATTCGTCTTATTAATTGCCATGTTTATGGCATTACTGATTAAATAGTTCATAAGCCAGTTGGGAAACCACACCTGCCCCACTACACAAAAAACTTTTTAAATCAAAGCAACTGAGAACAGGAAAGTCCCACCCTTTCATCCCGTGCTTCAGCGTGGAGCAATGACTGGGCAGCAGTAGCTTTGTCCTTGTTAATTTAGACAGGTATGTTCTTTCCCATTTCACTTGTGGAGAGGACTGGGAAGCTATATGTAGGATCCTGTTTTCCCTATGGCACTGACAATGTGGCCTCTCCTTGGTGGTGGAAAAACCAATGGACAGCCCATATTTCTGCTGTCACTCCAGCCCAGAAATGTTGTACGACAAACTAAATGGCAAGCGAGATGTTTGGAGAAAGAGCTAAGTGAGCTGTTTCCTCTGCACTGTTAGCAGCCAGACAGTGCCAGGTTAAAAATCCTCTTCAAGTGGTGGNATTCTTTAGCTGACAGAGTCTTAGAGGTTACTTTAAAGCACAAATTCATTTGGAGGTTTCCCTATGTGTCTTCTTTCCAGTCACACCTGGGCAATCTGCCTTGACTAATTTCTCAGTTCAGACGACAATATTTTGTGTTTGCTTGTTTCTTCTCCCACTTAGAAATGGAGTGCTATCTGTTTAAGGAGACTCTTACAGTGAATGGTCAGGAGAGCAAATTAAGATATTGCTAAGCTGAATTTAAAAACAACCTTTACTCAATCCTGATGGTAAATGAGACAATGTCAATCTAAGTTATATGTGATTAACTAATGTTTTTTTCCTCTTTACATCTGCTTCATTCACTGCAGAAGACGGATAGCATTCCCTATGAGTAGAACATATCTCACCCAGCTTCAGCAGTGTGAAAATTACTGTCTGTATGGGCTCCCTTCCTCCTGAATGGGAGGAGGCGGGCACTGCCAAATTCAGCCTGTGGGTAGACAGGTCCGAGACTGATGTGATGAGTCACCTTCCTGGAGACTCCTACATTTCTCTGCTGACCCACAAGGGAACCGAGGCAACCTACATACATCAGACCTCTCCTTTTTAGACAGCTAAGATTAGGTGAGATGCATCTCATTCTCAGCATAGTTCTTTGTTGTTTAGTGTATGGCCCCATGCCATATTTTTTGTCATGCTATTGAAATCCTTCAGCAACCGAAGTGTCCGTTACCTCCATGGGCTTTGGTTGGCGATGGAGTATGTAAGAGTATGTAAGAGTGGAGTCTATCTCACCAGCTACAGACCTTTACTAGATGAAGTTTAGCATGCAACCCGGACATCCTGAGCTCTCTTTATGTCAATGGAGAGAAACATGCACTTCTGGAGTCTGTTTTAGTATGAGATTAATCTTTCCCCAGAAGTGCCTGTAGTCTTTCCCTCTCTGTGCCTAACTGAATGAGAGCCTCTGTTATTACCCTGTCTAGAGAGCTGACATTTAGCCAGATGAACCCCATGTGAAGCACTCCGTAAACATGAATTACTTTGTTTCATAGCTCCCTCTAAGAAAATTGGAGGCAATATCTCAATTTGACACAGAACAAATTAATAGTGTGATTAAAACAGAATCATTTGCTGGGTTTGAGTGTGGACTCTGACACATCTAGGGCTTAACTTTGCCATGGACCTACATGAAATTTTTCAAAGAACAACCCTTATTCATTCTTTAATGAAAAATATATCAAGAAATTTGCAATTTGCTGATCCATAGCCTGAATAAGAAAAATCCTATTATGATTTACCTGTGTGCTTTATTCAATCCTGAATGCAAACGAGATAGTCTAAGTTATTTGGGTGACTTATTTTCATTACTGCAAGTTCTGCTTACAGAATAGTTTTAATAACCTTGCATATGTTTCATGGTGTTATTTAGGCTCTCTAAACTGCACATTGTTAGGAAATCTCAGGAAAAAAAGAAGGAGTTTGATTAAATCTGACTCTTAACTTGTTTCCCTTGGAAAAGCATACTAGTTTGCGCACCTTCACAGTTGCTCTTGATGTGAACGTTAGCTTGGGTTGTCAGAGAAAAATTTGGGGTCTGAGCTAATGATGGGAAAACTTAGCAAGAAGTTTTTGTCACTGTATCTTGCACTCGTGTATTTTGAGCAATGGAGCTCTATGAGCTCCGTGAGCTGAGCAGTATTCCACAGCTTGAGGACTCCGGTGACTTGACATTACGACGTCACTTGGGCAGCATTTCAGCCTTCACCATTCACAGGTCAGCTGCTGTGAACAGTTGACAATTTCCCTTGCCAGGCAGTGTGGTGTCTTCTTAGCAGCAACGCTCAAACGGCCTTCCTCACATTTCTGTGGTTGGTGTAGATGAAGGATGTGTGCCGCGTGGTGAAATGAGCTATGGGAGGGTTTATATGGACAGGTCGTACTCGTTTTTATGTGATAGCCGGAAGGGAGCTCTCATGTTCTGGTAGGGTCTATTTGCTACGATTTATAGCTGCAATCATGGCTGATTACAGTATGTCAGAAGGGCGTATCGCTGGAGTTGTTGCAGAGGTGATTATGATGTGGAGCCATGAGGCCCTGGAGCATCTTAACTGTCTTATTTGCCCTCCTGAATGTCCAGCAATAGCTGAAAATAGAGTGGACAGGAGGGAAAAGCTGTTGACAGCCAGGAAAGTTACTGTAATAGAGAAGGCCTCAACTTGGCACCAGGCAACCACTTCTGTCTTTGCAAACAATTAAGATTATATTTCCTCAGAAAAAGCTATTTCTTTTGAAAAAAACTCCATGATGGAAGCTTTATATTTTATTTGCTGTCTGCTGTCACATCTTGATTTGCCTTTGGAGTGGCCCATGCAGGTTTTTTTGCATCTATTTATTCCTTTGTATTTGAAGAACCGTATCATTAGGGGGGTGCCTTTTCCTATTGCAGCTGTTTTCAAGCCCTGCAGTGGATTTCGGACTGTGAGTTGGGAAAGGTTCACGAGGGCTAATAAGAAATCTAAGAATCTTAGGGCCTAAGTTCGCTACACAAAGATGTTCTATAAAAGTTTTAGGAGCTCACTAGCTGAACAAAGTTAAAGCGCTGCCATAGATTAAAATCAATTTATCAAAATAAGCTGCTATAATATCATCAGTTTTGCCAGCCACAGGAGTTAATTTGCGTAATTGTGCATGTGTGTGGGAGGGAAGAGGTTGGAACAGCCCAAATAAAAGAAAAACACACGTTCTCTGCTCAGTCACTCTCAGCCTGGCTTTTGCAGAGTCTTTGCTTCTAGTCTGGTTCTGGGATCGGCTTTTAGTTTGGATGTGCATCCTGTGGAGCTGGTTTGGAGCTCAAAGCAGCATGGCTGCATCCACACAGTACTGCACCTCCAGGATCCGGAAGCATTCAGGAGCACGGCACAATTGTACCCTCACTGTCCCTGGCAGGGTTTAGCAGCTGGGACTTCATGCCACAAAAGCATGGGTTCGTTGTGGCTGGGACCTTATTGACTCTGGAGCTGTGTAGACCCACAGGTGTGGTTTATGCTTCAGCTAAGAACAAAGAACAAAGTCAGAAGTTTTACACAAATATCTTCAGTCAAGATTAATAGGTCATGATAATGATGAGTTGATTGCACTAAGACGAAGTCATATTAAAACGATATAAAAAGTGTATGTAGTCAAGTGTCTTGGACTAGTGGTTTTCAATAAAGATATGGACCTGTTTGAGAGGGTCCAGAGGAGGCCACAAAGATGCTCAGAGGGCTGGAGCACCTCTGCTGGGAGGACAGGCTGAGAGAGTTGGGGTTGTTCAGCCTGCAGAAGAGAAGGCTCCGGGGAGACCTTATAGCCCCTTCCAGTATCTGAACGGGGCCTACAAGAAAGCTGGAGAGGGACTTTTTCCAAAGGCTTGTAGTGATAGGACAAGGGGTAATGGCTTCAAATTGGAAGAGGGGAGATTTAGATTAGATCTCAGGAAGAAATTTTTCACTCTGAGGGTGGTGAGGCACTGGCTCAGGTTGCCCAAAGAAGTTGTGACTGCCCCATCCCTGGAGGTGTTCAAGGCCAGGTTGGATGGGGCTTTGAGCAACCTGGTTTAGTGGAAGGCATCCCTGCCCATGTCAGGGATGTTGGACTAAATCATATTTAAGGTCCCTTCCAACCTGTCAGAATTTTGTTCTGGCTTTTCCCAACAAGAACAAGGTTAATCTCTGAAGTGCTATGTTTGTGGGCTAAGATAACTACCTAAGTACAGTTGAAGACATGTCTCATTGTCTAATCAATGTCTCATATTTACACTTCTGTTATGGACAGGATTTGATCTGATGGATTCTTTCAGTGTGAAACAGATTTTTGGCATGAAAGAAAATGGAATTCAGAGCGCTTATGTACGACTTGGAAGCTTCCCTGTTGTTCAGAAAACTGAGTGAGTACCGTGTTTTGCACTTTATTTTCATCTGAGCCTCTGTTTTACATTATTTGGTTCCTCTAGGTTAACCTTGTAGTAGCTATCTAGTACCTACACAGATACTACTGCTTTGATCAGGTCTTTCACTTTCTGCTGGCACAGAATTTATACAATGTGGTCGGGAGCCTCTGCAGCAGCTACAGGTTCCATCCTCGTAGAGTATGAGCTGGTTTTGGTGTATCTCAATGGTTGTGAGGAGGAGTATCAAGAAATTCACAAAAGAACTTAAGGCTTAGTAAATAGCTTCTAAAAGGAATACTTGGTAGAACTCCCATTGAGATATGTATTTGCTAATCCCAAGAGACCAGTCTCTAGTAGATGTTGTTACCAGTTAGTTAATATAAGTTTTGGCCTCGTAAAAGAATGAGCAATTTTTAATCTTCTGTCAACATAGATTTAGTCCTTGGAGCCCTTTATGACCTGAGGCTGGCAGTTGTGTCATAGTCTATCAGAACGGTTTCTCTTCAGGTTGTCATTTGAGTCCTGCTAGCGTTAGCCTTGAAAAGAGTGAGTGCATAATTTCACTGAGTAACCACGAGCCATAGGTTGAATTGTCATCATTAACATTTTTGCAGTAAATTTCTCTGTGCTGGTTTGATCTTCAGCTTAAAAAATCGATAGTAATTCTTTTCCTTCTTAGGGATAAGGGCTGTCATTTTTTATTCTGGTTTAGCTCTTCTGCTCAGCACACTGCATCTTTGAGATTGTCCTGTGACTTACATTTGCTTGATTCGACAATATTTTTTTCATCCTGGAGCCAACCTGGATTGATTTGCCCTTCTCCCCTGGCCCTCTTTCTCCATATAAACACACAGTCTTTTTTTTTTTNTGACACAGTGAAAGGAAAACTGTTTGTGCTAAAGTCCATAAATGATGTCAAGTCTCAGGGTAAGTAAATTCATGATCTGAGAGAAGGCCAGGCAACTAAAGACACCTTGGTCTTGATAGTAGTATATACATAACTGCTATGTGTGGAGAGGAGAATAAACCTATTTTGTCTGGCTCACAGCAGTCTCTGAGTGGAAACGCTGCTTGCTGCAGCTTGTAACAGCTAGTGGTAGTGTGCTTTACCATTGTACAGCATTACCACCAAGACTACGTAGAAAGAAGCCCTTGAAGAAGTCCAGTTTGCACTTAAGAAATTCTGAGAATGATGATCTACTGGATCTGAGCTCTGGGTGTCTAAGCAGGATCTGTCAAGTATGAGCTGATTATCTCCATATCAGGCAACTCAATCACCACTGCTGGGATGCAACATCCAGTCTTTGTTTCCATAATTCAGTAGATAGGAATGGAGTAAATGAAAGTTTAAATAACTGGGAAACAACTCTAACAGTGAAAAATTCAAGAAGTGCAGTGAAGCCAGGTAAAATTAAGAAGTGGTTAGCAACTGAGGTGATTGCTCTCTGTAAGAACCTCTGGGGAAGCAAAGTTTAGTAAAGGGTCTTTGGTGCTAAGGAGAGTGGTAGACTGAAAGTCAGTGGCTATCTGTAAACAACGTCAAAAAAACAGCATGGAAGAAAGGCACACTTTTAACAATAAACATAATTAATCATAGAATCATAGAGTACCAGGTTGGAAGGGACCTCAAGGATCATCTGGTCAAACCTTTCTTGGCAAGAGCATGGTCTAGACAAGATGGCCAAGCACCCTGTCTAGCTGAATCTTAAAATGACGGGGAATCCCTCACTTCCCTGGGGAGATTATTCCAATGGCTGATTGGTGTCATTGTGAAAAATGTTCCTTTTGTCTTCAATTGGAATGTCCCCAGGAGTAACTTGTACCCATTAGCCCTTGTCTTTTCCGTGTGACTCCTTGTAAAAAGGGAGTCTCCACCTTCTTTGTAGCCACCCCTTAAATACTAGAACATGGTGATAAGGTTTCCCCATGCCTTTTTTTCTCAAGGCTGAACAAACCCAATTCTTTCAGCCTTTCCTCATATGGCAGGCTTCCCAGTCCTTTGATCACCTTTGTGGCCCTCCTCTAGACCCTCTCCAGCCTGTCCACATCTTTTTTGTATAGTGGGGACCAAAACTGAACACAATATTCCAGGTGTGGCCTGACAAGCGCTGAGTAGAATAGGAGCTCCACTGAGCTGAGTAAAGTTCCAGCTCCACTGGAACAAGTTAGCAGAGATTACAGAGAGTTTTGCATTTGCATTCTTTTTTCAAATTAAGGGTTGAAGTACTTCGTTGTTGTTGTTTCTGTTGTTTTCCCAGAAAGACTGGGGGAGTGAAGCCAGACCAACCAGCCATGATGACTTTCTTTCTGCTCAGATTGCACCCATTTATTTGTTATTGTTGTTTTTAAAATAAGTAGAATATTTTATTGCCCAGTACAATTAGAAGTAAAACATCCTTAATTAGTAGATTGAAATGACTAAGCTTCCTTGTGAATGATTAGTTGAAACATGGAATTAAAGAAGAACTTTTGTATTTTCAGCCTTTTGTATTTTAACTTCTATACTACTGTGGTTTGGGAATGAACCCAAATGGATATATCACCCTGGAAGGTGTCTGCATATTTGGTTCATTTTAGCCTTTGGATGTCAGGATTCTGAGATGGTGCATATAGGGTCATTGCTCACAGAAAATGCAATCTTGTAAAGCTGCACAAAACTGATAACTGGAATAATAAACAAAACAAAAACGTCTGTCCTGTCCTGCAGATATCCTCAAGCAACTTTTAGCAACTGATAGCAACACCTCATAATTAGATACAAAATTATTAACTGAGTAATGTATGTAATTCACATCTGCTTAAAGGATTTCTATCCTTTTATATAAGAACTAGTACTTCTCCAAAGTGCCAGTTTAGCTGCCTGGGAAACGTACCTATTCATCTTCTGATCTGGAACCCACAACTATGAACTTCCCAGTTGTGATGAGGCATCCTGTGATGGTTCTCTGAACAAACAGGAACAATAGCCAGGAACATGGCCACAATCAAGTTACTGGTCACTGAGGGACTTCTATTTCTTTCTATCTGGCTGAGGGCTAGTCCCTAAATCTGGCTGGTGCCCTCCCCTCAGGTAACTGGGGCTGTCCTACTGTTTGTTTATGGCTCCTCAATTGGTCTTCTGGACAAAGCTGTGCCCCAGATTCCTGGTTTTGGGAACTCAGGCTTGTTTCTCATTACTATTGTCTTGGTTAATGCCAAGCTTTTGGCTTACTATCCTGTTCTGTTCTCCATTTATTTGTCCCAGTTCTTACTCCAGAGCCTTTCTCCTGCCATGTCCACCCCTCAGTTTCCTCTCGCCTGATCTGGTTCCAGCCTGGCTTGGTCTTCATCCCAGCTGCCATGTCACAGAATTTCCTGATGCTTGGCCTAGCTTCTAGTGATGATCTGTTTGCTCTTTATATTGGGACAGTGTTGTCTCCCCCAGTTTCTGAGCCTTGGGTTTTTTGGGGCATATATTTGTCTTGAGACTTTGGCTCCTGATATCAACTTTGACTTCAGTTACCTCCCTTGGGTTTCTCCATGAGCTTTTGCCCTGGTCTCATCATTTGTTCTGCTCCACAGAGAAGAAATTCTACCCAAAGCTGCCAAGACCTCCTACACTAAACATGAAACCTGTTGAATGCTTCCTTGTTACTTACTTCTTCTCAAACAAACATTTCATTTGAATAAAGGAACTAAGATTCTTCAGCTTGGAGAAGAGAAGGCTCAGGAGGAGATCTTATCCATGTGTATAAATACCTGATGGGGAGGAAGCAAAGAAGATGGAGCCAGGCTTTCTCGGTGGTATCCAGTGACAGGACAAGAAGCAATAGGAACAAATTAAAAACATGAAACTCAATCTGAACAAACCTTCTTTAGACTAGATGATCTCAAGCTGTCCCTTCCACCCTCAACGATTCTGGGATTTGTGATTCCATGCTCTCCCACTCGCTGCTAGCCCTGTCTTTCCCTTTCCCCCACTCTTCCCCCATACCACAGGCAGCTGTTAGGCCTGATCTGTAACCTGTTCCAAAATTTTTCATGATGCTGGAGTTGGAAAAAGGCCAAGATGCTGTGCTGAAGTCAGGGATGAGAGACGCGGCTCCTTGATTGAAGGAAGAGGTGAGAGCAGCCTTCCCAGCTGAGGGATCTTGCTGTGGCCTCTGTCTGGTCTCATGACCTCTATTACTTGTCATCTAGAAGAAACGTGTCTGTCCAAATCTGCTGTGAAGTTAGTAGGAGAATGTCTATTAGGACCACACCTGAGGAGTTCCTTGTAGGCTTCTTCACTAACCAAAGAAACAGGGTGAATTCATGGGCCCCAGCGCTAGGCTTGTATCCTTTGTGCTCTTCACCTGTTTGTGTGCTCATATCAAGTTAGTTTTGGCTGACATCAAGCAATGCCTGGGCCTGGTGTGAAGGACGGACCGTACCGGAGGCTGCTCCCCAGAGGCAGTTTGGGTACAATCACTCTCTTTGGGAAAGGAGCATTTGGTTGAACTTCACTCATGGCTAGCAAGGGGGCCCTGACCATTATTTACTAGTGTGGATAGAATCTCCTACTTCTAACAAGGTATAGGAGATGAAGCATGGCTGAGGTGGAATGAATTAAGGCTTTTTTGATCTTTTAGAGAATAAAAGACTGAGGGGAGAGCTGTTAAACGTGCAAAGGCTGCAGCCAAGAGGTGAGAACAACTTATTCACATGGTTCCATGAGGAAAAAAGTTATTTCAGGAAGACTACACTTCAGCAAGTGAGACTTAGGATAGAATTTTTGCGTAGCACATAGGATACTGAAACACAGGAAGAAACTACCTAGGAAGGTTATATCTCTTCCATCACTGAGGTTTCTGAAGTACAGGCCAAAGAAATTTAAGAGTGGGGTTGGTTCTGTGTTGTGAAAATCCTTCTACAGCTCTTTCTTTTCTTTTTTTTTTTTTCTTTTTTTTTTTAATGTCGTGCTAAGAGCCTTTGGTCATGTGATGCATATGGACATGAACCGGCTTTCTTCAGCCTAGTTTCAGACATGAAAACCACAAGCAGTCAATGAGTTACATTGGGTATTAGTGAGGTTTAGCTCTTTTAGAGTGGTCTAGTTTCCCAAATAAATTAATTATGCCCTTCTTCACCAAATGCAGACTCCCTATTAATTGTTATAGTCAGTGTCTGAAACGAAAATTGATACTCTTCTTTTTCTCCATTGTGTTGTTATTATAGATGTAGGATCTCATGCTGATTGTCACAGATGTAGGCTCTTATGCCAAACAAAAGCATATAAGAAGGCGGCTATGTCGTGAAAATGGGCAACAGCTAAGAGGATCTCCTACCTGTCTTTTATAATTCTTTGTTTATAGAAGTTGTGATTCGTCTGACCTTGGAGTTGGGTTAATTAACTCTTAGACTAACCTGCAGCACCGAGGGATTCTCTTGTCTTGGAGTTTTATAATGGCCTCTTCTGCAATCCATCCTGTTGTCAGAATTATAGACCAAGGAGCTGGCAGAGTGCTCCCTGTAGGTACCAGGCATCCAGCAAAGCTCCATAATATGGATCATCAGTTCAATTCAGCCTTGGGTGAAAGAAAGAAATAAAACATTTCTGGGGACAGCAATTCCTGCCCTTGGATTCCTAAGTAAAGCTGAGCTTCTAGATGGAGATCACTTTTTATTGAGGAAATAAATGAAAACTCATAAACAGAGTTTTTGTTATTTATGCAGTAATGCATCTCTGTAAAAGATGCAGGGACCAAGGACTTCAGAAACAGCTTTTCATATCTTCAGAGCAATGAGAGTGTCTTTAGATTTGCTTTTGGCATGAAGCCTTTCTCTGCTGGGAACTTGCAACCAGTTCTTTGGCACCTTTAAAAATCAGTTGAGGGTGACAGGTCGTTACAGTTTTCTATCAGTTTAAATCTACCTGATGGGCCATTTGTCAGCCTCTGTGTGATGAGGTGTGGCCAGATTCACAGGGATATTTAGGTGCCTAAGTCCTAGTTATTTCTGTGGGCATTAAGCCTCTGAAAACCCTTTTTGAATTTAAGCTCGCACGGTGATATTCCTGTTCCCAGCTCAGAGGTATCTTAGCACAGAGGCCAGTAGTTGGCTCTTCCAGATTTGGTTGTATGTTGTCAGGCCCAAGGCTCAGCGTGATATCTTGGGGGATTAATTTCAACCACATGCTCCTATACCTCCCTGCTCAGCAAAGCAGTGTTGCCACAGTCACAAGCACTGCCTTTGATTCGTACTTGGAACGAAGCACACCTGCATATGCAGAGTTGAAAAACCATTAGGGAAAGGCAGCATTGAAAGCGTGTCCTGCCGCTGTGGGTGTGATGATAGCAAACGTGCTATGGATCAGAAAGAGAGCAAAGCACCCCCAGAACTGTAACTCCGCTACCTTGTGCCACCACTGGATTAACTGAGGAACCGTTTCTCTGCTTGCTTTTCATTCAGTAGGTGGCTAGAGTTGGCAGTGGGCTGTAGCTAAGTGTCTTGGTTTGAGCCAGATTGGCCCGATCAGGCAGAACAACAGATGCTCTCTCTCTCCTGCTCCACTTCGAAGGGAGGCAGGAGAGGGAGAAAAAGAGACACTTAAGAGTTTAGAAGGAGCTAAACTACTTTAATTAAATATTAACAAAAAAAATAATAAAAAGAAAATAATGAAATATGTACAAAACCATATCAAGCTCCCAGGATGACAATCACGTCAGCAGCAGGCACTGGGAAATTCCCAGACTGGACTCAGTGATGGACGGGAACTGCATTCTGGATCTGGATTCAGGATTGGGATCAAAGGCAGACGAACAGAGACAGTCCTTCTCAGACACCGGCCATTGAAGAAAGAGGGCTGACCCTTTGATCCCTCAGCTTTTATACTGAGCATGAGGCAGATGGGATGGAATACCCTGTTGGTCAGTTTTGGGTCACCTGTCCTGTCCGCTCCTCCCCGCAGGTGTGACCCCTCTACGCTTTTCCGCTTCTGACCCTCCAACAGGGCAAGTAACAAAGTTGACTGGTCTCAGTCGTTATAGCAATAAGGATAAGCAAGAGCCTCTCTGCATCCCATTCCTTGGCATCAACTGTAAACATGGGTCTGATCACTCTGAGAGTGAACAGTTTTCTGCACAACATGCTGTTAATTTCAGCAGTTAGAAGAGGGCTAGCTAAAAAGTAAATTTACTGAACAAAATTGCTCCTGTTTTACCTCAAACCAGGACACTAAGAGAGTAGTTCCATACTCTGTGCTGGGCACTCTGCATGCCCAAAATGCGAATCACAATCCTGAAGTGCAGGACAGAGAGGGAACTCATTAAACCCGGTTGTGATGGTGAAGATAGGTGGTGAGGAGTGAGTGAAGGTAAATGCGCTAGGCATGTATCCTGAAATGACAGAGTTTGAGGACCTGAGCCACAGGGAAACGCCCCCACCAGCAACACTCTCATGTAGAAACAACCATGGATTTTGTTCAAGAGGATGGAGCGATAAGCAACGCCTTTTCAACTATCAACATTGCCACCTTGCTGAAGTTTCTTGAAGGGGTGGATGTTAAAAGCTGAAACATGCGTTGGCTTCTCTGACAAACGTGGACACAAAGCGTGTACAAAGCCATTTGACAGAAAATTTCCACTAAGACATGTCAATGGTGAAGGAGACCTGGCAGGGTGCCCTGTTGGGAGGGCTGATGTGACTGACTGACCGGACCGTCTTTTGCCAAACATCCTGTAGACTTTCTTGGTGGCTTTCAGTGCCGCAGTCATGCCAGTTGTATTCTCCATGGCAACTCTGCTACAAGAGTGACAACCGATACACTGCTTGTTTTATCATGGAGAGAGGGAGGGTCTGGCTATTTTGTGTGCCATGGGAGAGATGGGTGCTGGGATGAGGTGGATCTGTGACCAGGGAGGGCTAGTTTGTGAATAGTTAGTACCAAAAAGTGAGACAGCCTTGTCTGCTCTCCTAAAGGAATGATTTTGTAAAGGAGCTAGTGGGAGCCTGATTCAGTTTTCTCTTGTGCTGGAAGACTTCAGAGAGTGCCTGTGTCCCCAGTGGGAAGACCAGCTTATAATGGTGCATAGCCTGCAGGGGCATTTTGTATAGCAAAAGCCACCGTAGGGGACAAAACCACAGTATTCAGAATTTTTAACTTGGCTAAAAAGGTAGGAAATTCAAAGGCCAGGTTGAAAGATGACTGAATATTTTGGCATTAGGAAAGACCGGCTTTCAACCTTTGCTGTAATTGCAGAACAAAGTATTTTGGAAATTTTGAGCATTTTTGCTTGAAATACTATTAAGAGCCTGTAGTTTTGTATGCCTTTGACGGTGCCAGTTTGTGCATAGCGATGGAGTACGTCAAATATTCCTTAAGAGAATCTGTCTTCATTGCTTTGCTCTTTAATAATTGCTGCCATTGTGTTTTGTTTTCTAATGGGTGCTTATGCCTGAGTGCTCAGATGTGCGGAAGCAAAGACATGATATTTAGGAAGGGCCTATTTAGGAATGATCAGAGAAGCAGGGCTGGCTTGGGCATGAGGAACAATGAAGTTAACTGGGACTCTTCAGCTGGAAAAAGAGACGGCTTAGAGGCATTATAAGCAAAGTCTGCAAAATCATGAATGACATTAAAAATAGGAAAAGAATAGGTTCATTGTGTCATCCCTTATCAGAACTGAGCTAGGTCCTAAACAAACGAGAGGAGGCTCGTTACACAGTGGGTACCAGAACTGTGTAATTCGTTGCCAAAGGATGTTGTGGATGTAACAAGTTTACCTGAGTTCAAGGGAAGACTGGAGAAGTCCATACAAGATAAATCTCTAAGAAGTTATCAATGTAGAAATTGTAGTTGTCTCTCAGTTTGACCCCTGGATCCAAAAGAGTTGGAGGTAGGTAGGATATGTTTGTTCTGTTCATTCTTAGGCATCCAGTAATGGCTAGTGACAAAAAAAATGATGATACTGGGTTAGTTATCCCTTCTGTCCAGCCCTGTGTGGTCAGGTTATGGTATGTTCTTATGTTGGGGATGAGTCAAACAGTGCTGGTTTTGGTTTACTTACGCATGGATCATGGCATCACACTGAGTAAATTTCTGACTAATGTGTTTGTAATGCTTGATTTGAGAAGGTTCTTCTGTTCTCCCAGGCCATCAGCCAAGGAACATCTCTTTGGACAGGCATGAAGTGTAGTGCCTGTTCTGGGGTAAATATTACAATATTTGTTGATATAACTGTACACTTATAGAGAGTTTCAGGTGTGCCTGCCTGTTGTCAGATGTCACAGGTCTTCAGTGCATCTAGAGAACAACAGAATGGTTTACAGATTGTATGAACTGAAGCATCAGGTGAAAAAACAACTGGATTGACATGATGGATTCTAGACTGCAGATTTTCGTTGTTTCTCATTTAATTTGAGAGCTTCACCATTGTTCCAAAAAGGGCTCCTCAAGGACAGAATCACCTGGAGGGCACAAGCTCATGTTCATCTCTCTGCAGGCTGCCAGATATAGCAGATTTTGTAGGAACTATGTGATACTTCTGTGAAGCATTGCTGGATATGCAGAGAGTTTTAGAAGTTCTGCTCTTCACTGCTAAGCCTGATAGATTGCTCTCTTTTTCCCTCCCCGTGCCAGGGATGTATTTCCACAAGGTCTGCCTGATGAATATGCCTTTGTAACTACCTTCAAATTCCGCAAGGCTTCCAGGAAAGAAGACTGGTATATTTGGCAGATTATTGACAAGTACGGCATACCACAGGTACGAGGCCCTTTGCAACCAGCAAGAGCAGCCTTGTTTCTCTTTTGTTGCATGAACTAACTTTCTTGCCTTAACCTCCCACTCCTTTTTCCTTGTGGACTAGAAAAAATCCCTTTGCCAGTCTTTCAGTTCATTTTGCCAAAAATCCTTTACCTTTAATTCAAACCCTGGAGGAAAGTTTGCATAGACCTTAATTGTTGTTAACATGCAGATAGATGTATTAGTTGGAAAGGGAGAGAAAAATATACCATCCTTGCTCTTGAAACCACTTTCGGGTTTTTGGTTGTTTTGCTCATGTAGTTCTGTTTAGGGAAAATATTTTGCCTGTTTGGAAAAAGATAGCCAGACAGATGTACAGACTTCTAGATATCATGCAAAGGCATTATGGGTTCCTGACTTAGGACATGGATGAAACATCTATTATTGCTCCACAGCCCTGAGTCTGGCTGCTGTGGAATTTGATCTAATAATTTTTGTCAAGTACTCTGCTTCTCAGAAGAAATATACCGTAATAGTGTAATAAAGGACTGTCCCTACAGAGCATGTTCCTGGCCTATAGAGCGTGGTCAGCAGGGCGAGGGAGCTGATTCTGCCCCTCGACTCTGCTCTCGTGAGACCCCAACTGGAACACTGTCTCCAGCTCTGGAGCCCCCAACATAAGAAGGACATGGACCTGTTGGAGTGGGTCCAGAGGAGGGCCACAAAGATGATCAGAGGGTTAGAGCACCTCTGCTATGAGGACAGGCTGAGAGAGTTGGGCTTGTTCAGCCTGGAGAAGGGAAGGCTCCAGGGAGACCTTATTGCAGCCTTCCAGTATCTGAAGGGCACCTACAAGAAAGTTGGAGAGGGACTTTTTACAAGGGCATGTAGTGATAGGACAAGGGGTAATGGCTTCCAACTGGAAGAGGGGAGATTTACGTTGATCTCAGGAAGAAATTCTTTACTCTGAGGGTGGTGACGCACTGGCAGGGGTTGCCCAAAGAAGTTATGGAGGCTCCGTCCCTGGAAGTGTTCAAGGCCAGGTTGGATGAGGCTTTGATCAATCAGGTGTAGTGGGAGGTGTCCTTGCCCATGGCATGGGGGTTGGAACTAGATGATCTTTAAGGTCCCTTCCAACCTCAACCATTCTATGATTCTGTGTTCTTAGTGGCAGGCTATAGTTTAGGGGTTTGAGTGTGCTTGAGGAGGGAGTGGTTTGGACGGGCTGTATGTTTTTCTGCTCCGTACAAACCTGGTGCTGATGGCATTATCCATGACTCTAACCTGGGCTGTCAGCATGGGCTCTCGTAGCCATGTAATCCAGTATTGCTGCTTTGGGACTGGTATTTGAAAGGATTTTGGGAACTCACAGTGAAGGATAGGTGCAGTTTGACGACTTAGTTAACTGAGTTTCAGACAATGGTAAAAGGTTCATGTGAAAATTATTATCAGTTGCACTTTGTTAAATGAAACATGATTTACTGTGGTACGTGCATCCTAATACCTGCAGAGTGAGAATGCATATATCACTTGGTATTTCTTGGAGACACTTGAAAACTTGAACTGCTTAGGTGTGGAAGAAAAAAGCACTCCAGATTCTCAGTAATATTTTCAAAAGTGCCTTAAATTATCATGCCAGAAGTGCCTTAGAACCTCATGAGCCTTGTTCCACGTAAAGTCGGTGGCGGTTTGGCCACTACATTGCAGACCTGCATAGCTTACAGACTGCAGACACTTCTGAGCTAACGTTGATCCGAGCTGGCAGTTCCAGCCAACGTGGTGCTCAGCTGCATGGAGATGTTGGGTCAGATGTGGAGTCAGTCTACCCTGGGCTGCTCACATCACACACGGCTCGGTGCTGATGTGGCCAGACTCCTTCCAGCTCTGCAGTTTGCGGATGCGTTGTTTGTTCCCCTGGCTCTGCGCTTTGCTCCATAACCTGCTGCTTGATGGTAATCGCCTGACTTTGGTAAAAGAAGAAATCAATTTGTAAATGAACTATAAATATAATGTCTTCAAAAGCCTATTTTTGCACGCTCCATAGTTTGCAGTGTGGTGTGGGGGTGTAGCAAGATGCTGTTAGGTGTCGGGGGAGAAAGGCAGAGACAGGTAGAGGGAGAAAGATGGAGGGAGTCAGCAGGGGATTTTGATTCTACAGTGATCAAGTAGAGTGACATGATTTAATACAGAATTAAAATGGACTTTTTTTTCTGCTGTCACTTGAAAATGCTTTGCTCAAGAACGCTCACTTAAGATCTCATTTCTTATGTGTTACACTGGATTATTTTAGTGAGAAAGGAAGACATTTGAGGCCATCTGTCTTTAAACCCTTTTAACTTTCCTGTATTCCTAGGCACTGTCTCTTCTATTTCTAATTAAATGGATTAGGCCAGGAACCAGTCTTCGGCACTGACTTTATGTGGCGTGGCCTGGCTGTGTCCACACTGTGTAATACATGGTCCTAGGTCTCCTCTGGGCCTAAGGTGTAATCGTTATTGTGTGTTTCAGTTTTCCGTTCAGAGTCTGAAATAAAGTGTGGGCAGTGCTACGGTTCAGCAGACTGGTTTCATACCAGGCAATGAGGGATTTGTCCATGCCCTGTGGGATGGTTGAGGGCATGGGATGGGTACTAAAGAGCACAGAGCCTGCTGGGAAGGAGTGGAGAAGTGCACAGGATAGAGGGATCCGAAACAGTCTCAGCTTTGTCTTTCAGCCTGTGGGTGGGTGCCTGTGACATGCTACCACCCAACCATGCCTAAGCATTGGCTGGGAGGCATCAAGGTGGCATGTGCTGAAACCGTGCCAAGGATTGTACTCACAAGAGAAGCATTTAGATGGTCATGGGTCTGCACCCAAGCCTGTGCCCTGCCCCATCTTATTTACTAGAACAGGTGTCGTCTCCCTGTCCAACTTCATATCTCACGCAAAACTGTCCTCTGCTCTTTGCTTGGGCTTCGCACCACATGCTGTATCATCCCTGACTTTGGGGCCTCAGTCGCAATGGAAGGCTGGCGGGAGGAAGGAAGACACTTTGTACTTTACTAGCAAAATCATTTCTGTCTGCCCGTAGGTCTCGATCCGACTGGATGGAGAGAACAAAGCTGTGGAGTACAATGCCATTGGGCTCACCAAGGACGCCGTGAGAGTGGTCTTCCGAAATGCACGAGTCGGTGATCTTTTTGACCGCAGCTGGCACAAAATTGCCCTCAGCATTCAGTCAAAGGCTGTCTCGCTTTACATAGACTGCAGACTGGTGCAGATGCTGCCTATTGAAGACAGGGAAAATATTGACATTCAAGGAAAGACCGTGATTGGCAAACGCTTGTATGATAGCGTCCCCATTGATGTAAGTACTGCGTGTGACGATTAGAGCTGGGGTAACGTTCAGCATTGGGTTTGCAGCATGTGCATGGGGTGGGGGCGTGGGGTTATATTGGAATTGACCCTTTTTCTGAAGCAGAATCACTGAAACATACCTGTTTTACATAGCTAAGACAGATTGGCATCTCGTGATGTACAAGACTTGCTGTCTTTTTATGTGAGACTGTCAGTATCTCTGTAATAGGGATTAAAAATGAGAAATTAATTTCATCATTCTGTCTAGTCCCAGAATGTGCAATGGTTAAAATCAGAGACAAAACCATCCACAAATACCATCAAACTGGGTATACTGAACTGCACAGGTAAAGGTCTTTTGCTGCCTGATCTCGGCATTATGAATGTTTCCACCTGTGATAGGAAGAGATGGGGGAAAAAGAAAGCTTGTTAACTCAGGAGAGTCATCATATATTCTCAGTTCCTCAGAAAAGATACCTGATATTAAATGACTCTCGCTCAACTGAACTGAAGTTGAGACCTGCAGTTTGGACCTGATTGTCCAGCAGCAGTGTTAACCTGGTATAACTTATGCATGATTGTTCGGTGTTTTGAGACTTGTGTAATCTTTCTTAACTGTGCAAAATGGATGGAACGTGCATATTAAATATCCTAATAGCATTTCTCACACAGGGTAAATCGTCAGAAGATGCAGGGCACAACAGAAGAAAAACAAACTTTATGTCTAGATGAAGTTCTAGGGACAATAGAGGTGGTCAGAATATGTCTTCTCAGACAGAAATTTGGCCAGGACATGGAGATTAGTGTTCATCCTTATTTGCATGAAAACCTGCACTAGAATTTTAATAGGCATATTCAAGGTCTCATTAGATCAGCACTCTTTGAGCACAGTGAGATATTGGTCCATTATTGCTAGAGAGAGATAGGTATTGACTACAGGATCCATAGAATCACTATGAAGTTAGCCCCATCTGTTTTTTGTTTGTATTCATCTGCACTGTTTGTATCCAAGCAAAAGGATACGTGGTCTTTAATAATTTACTGTCTCTGAGACTGTTGCCTCACTTTGTCTTCCAGTTTGATCTTCAGCGGATGGTTATTTACTGTGATTCTCGGCATGCCGAGCTGGAGACCTGCTGTGACATTCCCTCTGGACCTGTAAGCTGCTTTTTGTCATTTGTTCATTTTCACATGAACACTCTTCATTGAAATCTGTTACATAAATCAGGGAACATATGACAGTGTGGGATTATCATTTTTTTAATGATGGTGAATGAAACCTAACTATGTATTTGGTAATGTAGCAGCGCCAGAAGGGGACCACTGCAGAGGGATGAGTATGAGGAATTTGAAGTTTCCAAGTTGCTCTTTCCTTGTCAAACTGTCAAGGGAAACAAAACCCTGAAGTGATGATGGAACAACAGAGATGCAGCATGAAATATTCAACATGTTTCCCACTGGTTTTATTTGGGAAGAGCTAAAACGGTGCCAGTCGCTGTTTAGTTTCCTGTGCCCAACTCTCATTAGAAACTTCCACCCTCCTTTCACTCTTCTCCCCTCAATCTTGGTTAAAGAGATTCATTGTTCATTTTGCCACATTTTTCCCCTATTGCCTGAATGAATGGCTTCTGTGGGATTTCATTCCTCGCTAGGACCCATTTAGCTGTGCGTTATCCAGTAGTGCCTATGTGGTTTCTCTAAAGCGGGTGGAAGAGGAAGCTCTCTGGCATTGCAGGCTTTGTCATGACCTTGGGTGTTTGGGTGTAGTGCCAGGTCACGGTCCTGACGGAAGCACCTCCCGTGGAAGTGGGGCCAACTGTTGGCAACGAGCAAGTTGGCCACCTCAAGACTTTCAACTGCTCCTGTCCTGCTGGACAAAAGGTGAGTGTTGAGATGAGCGTGCTTCATTTGAGGTATGCTGGATAGGTTTGGAAATAGGGGTATGACACCGTGCAAGTAAGTTGTAGGAAGGACTACATTGGTTTGTGAAGCACTTTAGGACCTAGAGGTGAAAAGCACTTCATAGAAAGAGCCAGGCATGTGTTATTCGTAGGTGGGATGTCTGTAGAGGTAATGGCAGTCTTCCCAGGTGTTTTCTCTTTACCTAATTCAGTGATTTTGATCATGCTGGTAGTCCTGGTAACAACCTTGAAAACAAACTGGTTATTCTTATCCAGCCCAGTTATGTGCATCCTTCTTCAAATAAAAAGGAAGAGATTCTGGAAGTAAATATAACTACATTGAAAAAAAAACCTCATAGCTTTTAAAAGCAGTGTGCTTGCTTGTATTGGCTGTGACTGGGACCTCTGAGAAGTCAGCTTTGTTGTCATTACTCCTGAGGGCATGTCAGTTTTAGTGTGCTCTCCAGTAAAACCTGAAAACCTTTTTATTGTCCTCATTTGTTGTAGGATCGGATCCCTTGTTTTGTTATATAATGAGAAGATCAGTCTGACTAATCATGGTTTTTTTTGTCTTAGGGGGAAAGAGGTCCAACTGGCCCTGAAGGTCCTAAAGGTCAAAAGGTCGGTAATATGTGCTAGTTCATTTATTTAACAAAAACAACAATAAAACAGTTTCAGAGTAAGTTGAGGAGTTGAAGATTTTGAGAAATAAGAGTCAATTTGGCATGTGACTGAGTTCAGATAGTTTTGGATGAGCCTGGGACTGCAGGAGACTCTGGCCATCTTGTATCTTTGCTCTAGGCTTGCATTTAAGCTTCTCTGTTGCTGCTTTATGTCATTCTTAGAGTGTGTTCCAAAATCTTTTCATGTAGCTTCTAAACTGGCATTTTTGCAAGTTAGTGTTATTCACTAGGTCATGCACAGCTTTCATGATAAGTCACCTGGAAAACCATGTCCTGCGCCTTGCTCAGCAGTACTAGATACCCATAGGTTAGGTAGCAGCCTCCCAGTCACACTCCATTTGTATTCAAATTTGAACAATTTGTATTCAAAGCTGTATCCATCTGAATCACTTCCACAAATTCAGTCACTGAATTTATACCTGTTTGGTGAATAAACGAATTGCACCCCACCAAAAGTTACTCAATTATTATGAAACGGCATGGGAGGGGAAAGGAGAAACCTCTGGTTCTTGGAAGGTTGGACATCCTCAGCAATGTGTTTGGCAAGGCTTGGTCTGCTTTCTGCAGGGAGAAGTTTGGGATGATGAGGTGTGTTTTGGAGGATGTTTTCTGCTGGCACGAAAGAACATGGGCGCATTAATGCTCAGATGTGCCTGACTGAAACTGCAGAAAATGTTTCCTTATGCTTCCACGCGTATATAAATAGCAACTTTCTATTTTAATCCATGACAGCTTAAATGATGATGGGCTGTTTTGAAGAATGGCAGAGCCATGACTGTTGTGAGGAGGTTGTGGAAGGGTGATGGTGATAATAACAAAAGCACCCTGCAGCAATATCCTGTTGTCTTTCACCGCTTTGACAAGGTCTATGTGCGGGTGAGGATGTCTGTACTATGTAACGTGGCATGCTGCTGGGGTGCAGGAGACAATCATCAAATACGAAATAGCGTATATCCAAGAGCAGCATCAGCAGGTTTTCTGTAACAGATCCCGAAACAGCTGTCCCATTCCTGCAGGTGGGTTGCTGAAGAGCTCTGCAGATGTGTGTGACTTTTCCCTGGCTGTAGTGGTCTGAGACTTGTGTACAGCCAGGGCAGGACTATGTCACAGTCTCAGGGAGCTGGGGATGATGCCATTTAAATCCAGGCTCTGAAAACCATTTGGTACAAACGGGATGATTTGAGACAAATGACTTATCTTCTCTATCTACTAAATAAGGCAAGTAATAGATTTTGCTCCTGACTTGCAAAGATGTGATAAATAACGTATACCACCCATGACAGCAGTTCCTGCAGCGCTATCGCCAAGGACCAGCTTGTCACAGTCCCTGCTCTATGTGCAGGAACTAATATCTCTCTCCTCCTCCCTCTCTCTGCAACATTCCATTGTATCGGGAATAGTGTGGCAAGCAGGACTAGGGCAGTGATCGTCCCCCTGTACTTGGCACTGGTGAGGCCCCACCTCGAATATTGTGTTCAGTTTTGGGCCCCTCACTACAGGAGGGACATTGAGGTGCTGGAGTATGTCCAGAGAAGGGCAACGAATCTGGTGAAGGGTCTAGACCACAAGTCTTATGAGGAGCGGCTGAGGGAACTGGGGTTGTTTAGCCTGAAGAAAAGGAGGCTGAGGGGAGACCTTCTCGCTCTCTACAACTACCTGAGAGGAGGTTGTAGCGAGGTGGGGGTTGGTCTCTTCTCCCAAGTAATAAGTGATAAGACAAGAGGAAACAACCTCAGGTTGCACCAGGGGAGGTTTAGATTGGATATTAGGAAAAATCTCTTCACCAAAAGGGTCATCAAACGTTGGAACAGGCTGCCCTGGGAAGTGGTGGAGTCACCATCCCTGGAGGTATTTAAAAGATGTGTAGACATGGTGCTGAGGGACATGGTTTAGTGGCAGACCTGGTAGAGTAGGGTCAGTGGTTGGACTGGATGATCTTAAAGGTCTTTTCCAACCTAAATGATTCTATGGTTTAGTGGTGGTTTTGGCAGTGTTAGGTTGGTGGTTGGACTCAGTGATCTTAAAGGTCTCTTCCGACCTAGGTGACTCTACGATTATCAAGCTACACAGGCTACAATTCTGGCCATGGGGAAGAAAGTGAATGCTATTTGCAACTCCTCAATATTACCACCTGGTACTTTATTAAGGAAAGACTAAGGCCCCACAAAATATATGAGTGGCTTCTGCATTATGTGGTTGTGAGTGTCCATAACATGTTTTAGGATCATTCAACTTGGCTTCTCATTTCTAAGGTGCAAGGGTTGTGTTTCAAAGCTTTGTCATTGTGTAACAAGGAAGGCTGTAAAGCTTTTTTAAGGTGATGAATACCAAAGATTTCCATTTGTCACTCAAATCCCAGAGCTGGGGCTTCTGGAATCACTGGGGAGAAGAAGAAGAAAAAGAAAAAAAAAAAAAAAGAGCTCTTCTATACCCATTTGTTACCCATAATGTTTGATTAGAACAGGCTAGCAAGTGAGTACAGCACAAGAAAAGACCAAGCATTTATTGACTAAACAGAGAGGTAGGAGTAAACAGAAGAATAAGGAAAGAAATTATTAGAAAAAAGGTGGAAATAGAGTGACATCAGAACTCTGAGTAAAAATTCATCATTTTCCCTATAGATACCATCACTACTGAGAATCTCTTATTTGGGATGAATTGCAAAGCTGAAATCTAGCCCTAAATAACTGGGGCCCAAGGGATATTTAGTCAGGCTGCAGGTACTTGAGCATTATGCAAAAATATTTCACAGGCTGGTAGTGAGAAATACCCTGTGAGAGACTATATGGCCACATAAGAACCAAGAAAGCAGCTGGTTCAGTTGTATCAGAAAAACAGCACACAGCTGGTGGGAGTCACCTGAGAAATATGTCCCACCAGGGAATACTAATAAGGAGATAGGTCAGTGTTAAAAAGCTAAAACACTTCCCTTTGCCCCAAAACAGGTAACTTTGGAGAGGCTGACAAAGGCAGGAGGACTGTGAAGCTCCTTCTCTAAGCTATGACATTTTTTAGGTTTAGTTTTGTTTTGTTTTCCCTAGACCAGTAGTAGCTGGTGGCTTTTTCACTCTTTATGCTAAGAGGGAACCAAAGCTATGTGGTTCTTTCTGTTTTCTTTTAAAAAAAGGTCAGTTTGAGGGTCTGTGAAGCGAAGTGAATGTGGCTATCATCTGAGTTGAAGATGGAGACACTGATGTTCAGGCTCTGCTATCCTGAGCTCCCACAGCATATTCCTTCTTTTAGGGGAGAGAGTTTGGACATGCTTTTCTTGAGGTATCATCTGACCAGCAGAACTATTTGAAGTGTAAAACCAGTGTGGGAAGATAATGAGTTTCTGTTCCTCTCTGATTAAAGTCTCCAAAGGCAGGGTGAAACAGGAGTACTTGCAGTTATTGGTAAAAGTGAAAAAATCCCTCAGAGATGAGCACCCCTGCCTCAATCATCGATGCTGCCAACTGAGGATAACGCATGGAGACACCGCGTACATGTTTTGGAAGGAGATACATACAGTGAAGGATGGTATCGGGGAAGCGTGAGGGAGAAAATAGCTTTGGAAGAATCGACTAACATGCCTGAAGCTGGGTCCTATTGATAAATTTTAGATGCTAACGACAGCCCGGTTTAATTTATTCTCCTTCCAAACTCACTTTGTGTGTTGTGTTGTTTGCAGGCAGCCAGGCTGGCTGGTTGGGGCACTGGGCTGATGGTCACCAGGCTTCTGCTCTCATCCAGCACTGCTATCAGTCCAAGTTTAGAGAAAATCACTTCTCTGTGAGATCTGTTTTTGTCCACAGCATAGAAATGACATTGCTTGCCTGCCTTTGGGAAGTTCGTGAAGTCCAGTGTGTTAGATGTGCTCTAGCGGGATGTATTTTTTCCTCCAAATTAGAAAGGAGTTTTGATGTACTTTAAGTGACTTAAAAGAGATGGTTGCATAAAAACTTTCATGAATTTTGCCACAGCCTACTTGAATTGACGGTGACATTTTTTTTTTTGCATATATATACTTGCTCTGTGAGGTTTCTTTCTTTTGGCAAAAAAATAACAAGGGTTAAAGAAAGAAGCTTTCATATTTCTGTGCTTTCAAAAGCCTGTCTTCATCTGAGGAAAAGAAAACATGATCCAGAAGAATGTTTCAGTGTCTGGTGCAGCTAAGCACATTTTTTGGGGCATAGATGAGGACAAATTGAATAGAGCCACAAAATTAAATCCTACTGTGGTCCATGTGGGGAGATTTGGGGAGTACAGGGGTCATTTGACCTATTGCTGCCGTGGTACTGGAGGGCGTCCTGCTCCATTTTGGGACTTTTTCTGCTTGATGCCATGTCTACACTGAAGTCCAAAGTGCCTAAACTCCTCCCTACAAGCATAAGACAATGGGAAGGTACAAATAGGTGAAGACATTGTATTTGTTAGTGATGGGTGGGCAGCTCAGCACAACATAGTTCTGGTATATACCTTTTGGGTGAGAATTGGGCAGAAGCCAGGTGGAGGTGTGTGGGCAGAGCCCTCTGCTCTCCAGCAGCTCCTGGTGCTGGAGGAATTGAAGGAACTGCTGGCAGTACTGCACAGAGCCTTAAACTGGTCTCAATAATGGGTGTATCCTCAGCTGGTCCTTCTTCCAGTTTTGTGACTGTGGAGCAGTACGTGAAAATGATTTGCAGGTATTTTTTCTGCACTTGCTGGTTTTGGCACCACTTTTAGTTCTGTATCTGATGAATATTTATGAAATGATGCATTGTCTTTGATTCTTTATCCCTTTCAGCCCTGCCCTTTTTAGGAGACAAGTGAGGAAAAAGTTTTGTTTGGTTTTTGATTGACCATTTTTCTCTTTTCCTCCCTATGTATTTGCTTCTCCAGTTTTCATTCTTCTACCCATCATAATTTGTACATTTCCAACTCTCTTTTTTCTATATTTTGTTCCTTCTCTTCCACTGGAGCAAGCAAGGAGAGCTACTCTGGGTCTTGCACAATTCTGCAAGGGAAGGGAGGAGTTAGCTGAACATGAAAATTTAGCATGAATGAAAACAATGGGGTTTGAATTTTTTTTTTAAATTGCTCTAAAATTTTGACAGGTTTATTTTTTCCATATTTTAGATGTGCACCCTCTAGGTCTTATGCAAACCACCCTTCCAAGTCCTTTCTGGCTTAATAGAAAATAAAGACTTTTGAAGCACCTCACAAGAGAAAGCTCTCTCCCTTGCCAGTGCACCCTGAAGGCTTCTAACAGTATTTCCATGTAAAAAATATTATATAAAATTAATCCGAGAACTTGGACATTCAAAGTCAGTATAAATGCAGTGAGGTACACCCAGTCCTTATGGCAGGAGGTGATAATCTTGGCAGTAGAGGCTGGTGGGACCAGAAGTGTCCACAGTCTCAGTCAAACCCTTGTTGTACTGCTTCCCAAAAAAGCAAAGCAATGGAAAGCTGACCACAAAATACAAACACTAATGTGGTACACTTCACAAATGGGTCCACCATGGAGGTGTAAGAGGAAATCTCATCTGTTATTTCGATGCCTTTCAAGAAAGGAATGAATTAACTCCGTGGTATTAACACCTTTTCTATTTCAAGGGAGAAAGCGGCAGCCAAGGGCTTCCTGGACTCAGAGGAGAAAAAGGAGAGTCAGTAAGTATGAAATACTAGAATGATTTTACATAAGGAGATGGAAATACAGGTAGTTGTTTTGTCCTTCATGGTGAGAATTTGCTCACAATGTCAATGTGCCCTGTTGAATATGTTCCCTCTGCTGGGCCTTTATCCCAGGGGAAATCTGATCTTTCTGGCACCCAATGGCATTTCTTGGGGGGGGGGGAAATGGGTGGCTTTATCCCTGAATACAGCTGATAATGACTTAGTATTTGCCTTCTAATTAAAATATGTAATTTGGCTGTACTTGATTATAGCACAGCTGCACATCCAACGGGGACAGTAAGAGGCAACTGAACACAAGGAAGATGCAAATCTCTCTCAACTCTTTTGCATTCAGATGACCAAGATACAACTTCCCCAGCTGCAATTAATGCAAATGCCAGACTGAGTTTTTAGGCGAGAAAATCTTTAACCCTATGTAAAATTCATTCTAATAAGGGTTGTTGGCGTCTTTGATTTCGGCAATGTAATATCAGACTCTGCCCTGAATAGAAAATAAGATGTTTTCCTGGCTGCTGCAGGAGAATTGGGGATAGGTTTTCTGTTTTAATTTGTCATTGAATTATTACCGAGGAATTACGCCCAAAGAAAATTACTGTCCATATAGATTCTGTCCTGTGACCTGTGTGTCTATATATATACATATAGATGTGATATATATGGATAGATAGATACGTCTCGGATATATAACAAGCAAAGCATGAAATATGTATTTTTAGTGTTGTTTGACATCCTTGCTATCAAATGTACCTTTTCCCCTCTTCTTTCATTTCTAGGGCAGAGCCTATGGCAGAGGAGAAAAAGGAGAAAAGGTAAGATCTAATCCTTCATTGGACTAATTAAATGAGAGTTGCTGTTGTCGTCTGTAGCTCGGAGGTTGCTTTCGGAGTGCACAGGATGCAAGAGATGTGACACAGTTGGATCTTCGTGGGGAACTTTTATATTGTGTTGTGCTTTTTTCTGCAGAAAAGCTTTTGAGTGCTCATTGCTTTTCCCCTCCGTGTTGCGTTTCCTTTGTGCATTGGCCATGTAAAATGCTGTCAAGTTGAAATCATCATCTCTGCTTTGTGTAAGCAGCAGTGAGTTGGTGGAGGCTAATGCAGTAAAGCAACTGGCTGGAAGGATGAGAAACAAAGGGAAAGTATAAATTTGAGTTTATTGAATTTTCAACAAGATTAAATTTAGGTCATGAGGAGACTGCCACACTGTTTCTTTTCATTGGATATTTTCATTAATAATCTGAAGGACAAAAGCCTGAGTCTTTTCTTACTGCAAGTATTAGGCAGGACACCGTATTAAGACCTGGAGGTTAAAACTGAGGATACAGAATAACCACTGAAAATTGCTAGGTTATCTGTCTTGGAAAATACATTCAATGGTGATCAACAATGGGAAACAAGCAGCATGACTGGATTAATTTGCATTTTAAAAGATGTTGGTTTCCAGGCAATTCTGCCTGCAAACTTCCCATTCCCCACAACAAAATGAGGGTGCAGACCTAGACTGCAGAGAAGTAGCTCTTTCTCTCTGTAGCTTCATATCATACCCGGTTGTGGGAGTTTTCCTTAACACCAAAATGAAATTTTAAGTTTAGGGGAACAATGGAAAAAGATTGACAAGAGGATCTAGGAGACAGATGGATGTATTAAGGAAGAAGTCACAGTTCATACTGAAAATGGGATTAAGAATATGTGGAGCTGTTTTCCAGGGGGTCTGTGGCTACCCGATTGCTCAGGAAATTCGAAATAATATTGGATTGTGGTCAGAAAGGAAGAATGCTGCGCTAGCGAGAACATGGCATTTATGGCCTTTGCATCTTCTTATTTGTTCTCTCTGTGATTATGATATATTGATTGTACATAGTGGTAATGCATCATGTGAAATTACAATCTAAATGAGGGTTGCTCATGGCAGGAAATATTATCGAGTCAGGGTAGAGACATGGGGGCTGTAAAGCACACATTTCTGCATCCATCTTCCTGCAGTCCTCCCGCTGGCAGCCGATATTTAGCCTTTGAGACTCAGGATTCAGCCTTTGGAAACCAGCTCGTGTGTGGCAGGTGGTGAGAGTCAGCAGTCTGTTGGGAGACACGATGTTTATAATATGAGTTGTGCTGCAGTTGAAGCAAGAAGAACGTGTTTTCTTATGTTTTGATCTCTGTGGAAAAGTGTCAGAAAACATCACTCCATCTGTATTATTGTCATGCCTAGAAAAATAGTTCTGCAAGTCTGGATTGGAGGGGAAAAAATAAAAAGACCCCACAGTATGTGCAGAACTTCTTTGACTGGGATAGCCAAACAACATCGACTGGCCCAAATGAATGTGTAGGCACGGAGATCCCTGAGTTTATGGTCAGCTTGTTTTGTTTATTTAGTACTCCTGCCAGCCGAGGCAGCTTGTCCTCGTCTGTGCAGGGAGGTTATTTGGTACCCGGTGTGTTTGTGTCTCGTGTCTGCCCGATGGCTGAGTGTCAGTACTGTTGCTGATGGAGAGCAAAGCTGTATCAGCTGTACATTGCTGGCTTGATTAAACAGCGAGCCTGGGGATATAGAATCATAGACTCGTCGAATATCTCAGGTTGGAAGGGACCCATAAAGATCATCGAGCCCAACTCCCTGCTCCTCGCAGGACTACCTAAAACTAAATCATATGACTAAGAGCATTGTCCAGACACTCCTTGAACTCTGACAGGCTTGGTGCCGTGACCATTTCCCTGGGGACACTGTTCCAGTGACTGACCACCCTCTGAGTGAATAACCTTTTCCTGTTGCCCAACCTGAACTTGCCTTGGTGCAGCTTCATTCCATTTCCTCCTGTCCTATCACTGGTCACCAGAGAGAGGAGATCAGCACCTCCCCCTCTGCTGCCTCCCTTGAGGAAGGTGTAGACTGCCATGAGGGCACCCCTCAGCCTTCTCTTCTGCAAGATGAACAAAGCAAGTGACCTCCCTTGACCTGCTGACCACACTTCTTTTGATGCAACCCTGGATGCAGTTGGCTTTCTGGGCTGCAGGCACATATTGCCAGCTCGCATTGAGCTTTGGGTTGGAAAAGACCTTTAAGAACATCGTGTCCTCAGCAGCAGGAAGGGGTAGGACTGCAAGTGGGGGGGATCAGCCATGCAGGCAGTGTGCATGTGATGGATCACTATTGCAGGTAGGAGCAGAGTACCGTGTCTGTGTCTTGGCATCAGAAGAAGTGCCGGTGAGAGGGAAGCAGCCAGAATCACAGGGAGCCGGGATGCAAGTGCCTGCAATGCTGGTTGCCACCTATACTCCTGAAAAAAAAAAAAGAGGAGAGCCTATGAAATGAAACCCTTCCCAGACAGGAGAACACCTGGAAGGAGAAGATTCACATGGCTCCTTTCTGTTTGCCTGCTGTGCTGCAAGGGCTGCATGAGTGCGAATTCTTGTTTTTCACTCTGGCTGTGACAGCTTTTATGTTCTCTTGATTTTTATGGGTATGGGCCAGTGCTAGGGAACCAGATCAGAGATGCTGGACTTCAAAAAGATGCAGTCTGCGTAATCGTTGCTGTGCATGTACCGTGTGCTCCTTTATAAGCAGAAGGCTCACAGCCTAAGTGTTGATAGAACAAAGTTATCTCACCTTTTAAAAGACTGAGATGACAAGATTAAAATCATCCCTTTATTATAGTGTTGCTCGTCAGCTGTGGTAGTGCCCAACAGCTGCCGGATCATGCTTTTGCCAAGTATTGTGTGTAGGGTAATTACGTGAGGTCTGAAGCATTCATTGGAGGGCAAATCCTGTGCTTTTCCAGGAGGACAGCAGAGGCACTGGCCTTGCTTCTCCAGACCATTACCTCAGTTATATCACTAAGTTAAAGCCAAAATGGTGCTTGTATTAGAATACATAAACACGCCAAGCACATCATTAGTGGTAAACCAAAAGATAATAGCGGCTGTGGCTAAAAACCTAACTCGTGTCGATGTGAAGTCTTGTGTGGATTTGAAAACCGGGAAATGCACTGTGATGGCTCAAGCAAGAGCCCATCGTGTTCTGCCAGCCCTCAATATCTCAGCCTTGTAGAGGATGCTTTTTATGTGCAGAAACGTGCAAGTGCGTAGATATAAAAAAAAAAAACCAAACCAAAATGCATCTACAGGTGCTCATGTAAAGTGCTCTCCAGTGGATTTCCTGGTTAGGTTTGATTCAGCTGCCACTGCTCTGTATTGGGTCTTAAATTTCCACTGTTGACTGTCATCTTTCAGCCCTTGGAGTGTCTAATCCCTGTGGCATTATATATAGTCTGTTATATTTCTGCTCATGAATGTGTGCCCCTTTACCATGTGTTCATTCACTTGTTCTGCACACACTTATGTTAATGAACTGATCATTACACATGGGCAAATATCCAGTTCTATAGCATGATCACCATGAAAGGCAATGTTTTGGCTTTATTCTGTAGGTTATTCAAGTGGATATTTGCTAGACCAGATGGCCTGGTCCTGCAAGGGCTATAACTCAAATCTTCAAACCTCTGTTGTGCCAAGAGGAGTAGGTGCAGGAGAGGAGTGAGGGCAGAAGAAACAGCTGTACAGCATTTTTGAGGTTGATTCAAGCAAGGCAGGGTTTTGGGGACTCTTGATCAAAGTGAGGGAAATCGTATTTGATGAGGGAGGTTCTGTAGAGTATGAGGTCTGCATTCGCGGGGAACTGTCATCCGCGTCATGAGCCAGCCAGCCCTTCTAATGCCTCCATACAAAGTTTAACTTAGAGGCTTTCAAAATCTTACACCCTTATCTTGCAAAGTACAGTGTATTTTGCAATGGTGCTGAGCCACCCTTTGAGCATCCTAAAGGCCAACGGTAGTGAGAAGGTGGAATGGTGCTTGGAAAAGTGATGACTTTGGAGAGGATATGATGAAAATCTGTCAAACTTTGAGTGGAATAGAGGTATCAGTATGGAATTATTTTCCACTGTTTCTTCTGTTGTAAAAGCTAAGGGGAAGCAGATGAAACTAGCTGACGGCAAGTTTAAAATGAACAAAATGAAGTTGCTTTTCATACAGTAGGTATTGGAGCTCTTTGCAGCCTGCTCTGGAGGTTAAAATTTTGTGTGTTTAAAAAAGTGCATGTGTTAATTAAAGAGACACATCTGTAAACATCTAGTCAGTCCAAAGACATGATCTCTGCTTCAGGGCGTCAGTAAGTCTCTGCAAACTGTGATGGGTGGGAGTAGGACAGTAGGCTACAAAAGTCTCCCATACGGCCACTGCTGCAGGTGGGATAGGAGCTAGCTAGACCTTTGGCCTGACTACTAGTAGCTGTTCTTAGACTTTTGTACAACTCCTAACACCGTGTCCTGGCTTGAGGTGGAACAGAACGGAATGTCTATAAAGATCAGACGTTATCTGCTGGAAGCAGACACTGTCTGAAGAACATGCTGTTAATTTCAGAGCGTGCAGTTAGTTAGAAGAGACTTAGCTGAAAAGTAAAATTACTGAAAAGAAAATTGGTTCTGTTCTACCTCAAACCAGGATACACCCTCATTGCCCAGAAGGGGACAGAAGTTTCTGTAGTCTACTCAAGGCTGGAGTCAACACTGTCTGGAGCTGGTGAAGAAGAGTGGGAAACAGAAGAAAGGTGTCATGAAACAATTGGGTCAAGTGATCACTGCTCTGATTTTCCACAGGAAACCAGTCTAACCAGGAGCACCCACCTTCTGCAGAGGTGGTGGACAAAGGTTTCATTATGGTTTACACTGGAACTTCCTTCACTAATATGTTTCCAAGAGTATTCGATCTTTCCCTTTGTGCTTTATCTGTTTCCCTTCATACTAATAATCATACATGCAGCAATGAATACGAGAAACAACTTCAGTAGATTAAGTCTATATTCTCCTAACAATGTGTTTTTCATGGTAGTGTCTCGCTCTGATAAAAATGCAGAAGGATCATTATAGGATTTCTAAGGAGAATAAAACCTCTGAAGTGGCTTGGCTTATTAGAGACACAACGACTGCAAGACCAAGCATAGAAGAGAAAAGCAGGCAGACAGTTAAGGCTCTGGGCTAGGCTGCGGGAGACCCAGGCTTAAACCTTGGCTCCAACAGGTTTGCTGAGTTTGGGTAAAGCAGCCCATCTTTGTTCCTGTAAAATGAAGCCGGAGAACCTCTTTCCCTCCAGACTTTGTATATCTTGCTTGCTAGATCCTTCAAACAAAGGCTTTGCTTCCCCTTCCCTTACTTCTCTCCCAAATTGGAATTATTTGCCATTTTTAGGGCTTTTGGAAAAGCTGTGGAAGTCTACCCTGTTAGATACAGCCTATCCACACAGAACCCTGCACTGTCTTTGCCCCAAGGCAGCTGAATATAAGAAAGATCTGACCTGAAACTTTTTTACGCCGGTGCTGTGCTGTCGGCAGGGCTTACCAAATTAGCCTGAGTGCGGTGCCTCTGGGTCGGGGCTGGCTAGCATCCAGTAACTTGGGGCACAAGGAAATGAGCGCAGTTCTGCCTGCAAAAGGTGCTGCAGATATTGCTGGAGTCTGATATTGCATGCTGGTTTGATGGCAAAGGAGAGCTTTCACTCGGGTGTTTTTAAGGGATGGATTTTGGGACCAAAAGGGCTGTGCGCGCGTGCGACTTGGTTGCAGGTAAGGCTCAGGCTGGAAGCGGTATTTTAGGCACACAGAGCTATAATAATGTTTGAGTCAGGTCTTCAAGTGTCAGGGTGCAGCAAGGACTTCCTGTGACCTAAGGGAGATGGAGCTGGGACCAACACCATGACCAGCAGGGCAGAGACCTCACCAGCCAGGACTTACCCCACAGCACCCCAGCAAGGGAGCAGAACAGGCCAGTGATGGTAGCCACATTCAGACAAGAGTCCAGATCACCAGACTGGTCCATGGTTGATGAAGCAAGTCTAAGTCCAAGCCAGGGAAGTGATTCTGCAAGTCAGGGTCGGGATTAGCAGGGTGCATTGCCAGGCTGCAAGGACCAACAGGGAGAGCTTAAAAACAGCTTCAGTACAAAGGACTAGGAACAACCATCTGAACTTCTAGAAGCAGGGTGTGCTCTCGGAGCACTTACACGATGTGGAGCTTGAGCTTGCACAAACGAAGGATTAGTCCTTGTTCCTGCAATTTCCGAATAAAAGTAATTGTCGCTCCAAGAGATGATGCGTGTGTCCTTTTCACTGCTGAAACCTTGAGCCTGGTGCAGGGAAGACACTCCAACGAAGTTGCAGGCCTTGTTTGGGATACTGTGGTGTTCAGACATTGTCACCAAGTCACAAAATTCTTAAATGCCACCCAGTTTACCCCGGGCTGGTGAGCTGAAGGGTGAATCCGAGAACCTAAGGAACCAGCTGGAGCCTTTGCCCATCAGCATCCAGGTCGGCGGGCAGAGGTCGTTCAATGAGCACATCTTGATAGCAACAACATGGGAAAACATCTCCAAGTTTAGAGATACTATTGCATTTGAAATTTGAAAACAAAACAAAATCCCAACTGCGCAGTAATTGGTGTTCCTCGGAGATAGTGACTGTGGAAATATTGCCTCCTCGGGGTTTAGTTCTTACCACTTAGATCTTCTTACTTTATTGCAGAATAAAAAAAATAATGTAAGCATAGCTCAAACTGGCCTGGTAATGAAAAGTGAAAGTGCAATATCTGCAGGTTTTTTCTTATTATTTTTTGTGCTGGGAATCATCTCTCTCGGGAACCATTCTTACCTACTGACTTCATCTGGTTAAGGTCACTCAGCACTTAACTTCTCAGTCCAGCACTTAAACATCTGTATAATAATACCTCATCTACTTCATAAGGCTGTCATGCAGCTCACTGGAGTCATTTGTATCTGTCATTTCTTTTCTGAACCTTCTGATTAAAAGATGAGGTGTATTAATGTTAGTATCTGCCTTAGTACTCCTAGTATGTTCTGAATCCTCTTGTGTACACGGGCAGTTTCAGTCTGCACATTGAGTATTTTTGAGTCCTCTTAACCATAGTTAAAGTATATTCTGCACAGCTAAGTAACCATCATTTGATAGAGTTCCTTTTTCTTAACAATAATTAGAGGGGTTTAGATAAATTCTGTGGTTTTCTGTGACCCAAAATAACAGCTGCAGATTGTAATAAACAACTCGAAGCCAGATCACATAGTAATTGTGCATCGTGACAGCTTAATTCTCAGGAGTGCGAGAATACTAGTAACTTGTTTTTTTTTCCTTACATAAACTTAGAAAACATTTCTTTTCAGCATTAACCCCTGGCTGGCAGGTACATTGCTGGTATATAATGACATCTACTGGCAACCAGAAGTTTGCAAAGTCTCCAGAGCTTGTTTCTTGAGAGGATTTCTCTGCCAAGATCCAGTGGCAGTGTAGAGAGGAAGCATATGAGAACAATTTTCCAACTTTATGCTTTTTCTGGTGGAAGAGCTGGGGAGGCAAAAAAAGAGATTGCCTTGATTCTGTCATTGATAACCATTGCTCGAATGTGGAATGCTTCTGAGAGTGATATCGCGATAGATAAGTATGGATTAGCTGCCTGTTAGGTGGGAAATAAAAAAGCTTTCCTAGCAGTCTGGAGCACACGCTCTGAAGTGGATCTCATAACCTAGTGACTCACAGAGAGCTGAACCATTACGTGAAGCAAGTTGCTCTCACTGGTCTATCAAAGGCATCTTGAGTGTTCCCTGCCCCTCTCCCTGCTGCACGTTTTCACTTTTATCTGGTTAAGCAGCCGGGTTTCCCCCTTTCCACTGACCAAAGCTGTTGCCAGGCTGAGTTTCCTTCTTCATGGCTGAAAAGGTGCAGGTTCTTTGTTCATGGGCTCTCTGAAGGTGCAGGTGAGGACAGGTGAGACCACGGCAGTACGGTGTTTCATGCTGTTCTTTACTTGCCCAAGTACAACGCTGGGCATCTTTCACTTCCCCTCTTGGGTCTCTCACCCTTTTTCTTGAGCACTACCTGGAGATTTTATGTCTCCCAAAGTCCACAAGGCCTGTTGTGGCTTTGACAGAAAGATGGTGATTTGTCTCTCAGACCCTGCTAGGTAACGAACACGCACATAGTGGCAGTTGCCAGATGAGGAAAATCTGGGGTTTTTTGATGACAAATATTTATTTTCCTGGTGAAACAGTGAGTGGACCATTAGAGGTCATTGTTTCAAGAGAATCTGATGCATTTGGTGCTGTGAGTGGGTCTGGGTCTCTGGTTACCCAGCTTTTCTTTGCGGCTCTGTATCATTGGCTCCGTCGGGAAACTTGGCCTTAGCTTTTCCTCTTCTTTTACCTCAGTGTTCCCATAAATAAAATGGGAAGAGCGATCATGACCTTTGTAATGCACCCTGAGATGAAAAAGACCTAGCGAGCAGCGTCACTTTATAAACAGACAAGTTTGGTTGGACCAAAACGATTTGTAATTTTGGCAAAGACTTGACTGAGCAGCCTCAGGTATGTTTGGCAGTCAGCACAGCCATATCACTGCAAGTTATAAGTAGGTGGTGATAAAACTTAAGGTTTGGGCATGACATTTGAAGACAGATGTGGAGAGATGTTGCTGATTGCAGAGAGCAATGAGAAGAATGATCAGTGATTTTGCAAATTTAACCAACAGGGAGAGACTGAATGGAATGGGCTCTGCAAGGAGGGGAGAAATCATGGAGTAGATGATGTAGTTAATCTCGAGGAAAAGCTTTCTACGTATTTCAGTGGGGCACCAGAATAAACTCTAAGGGGTGAATGTAGAGTATCAGTAGCAGCAGATGTTTAAGAACAGGTCATCACTGGAGTTTGGAGTACCCTGACACAGTACTCCTCTGCCCTAACATGCTCTTCTGAGAGCTACTGAATTTTTTGAGGGTTGTGTGGAGGTCTGAAGCATCAGGAACTTCCCAGGAGCAGAGCAAAATGAATTAAAAGATTTTTCTTGCAAGGCGAAATATCAACCAGTATGTGGCAAGTCATCCGCAAGACCAGAACTGTTTTCTGTGTGCTATTTATAGATGTAAGAACATAAATTAATCAGTGTCATGATACACGACTGGGTTATTTTTCTACTTCAATGAACACTTCCCCTCTAGCGCTTGGCAAGCTGTTTGTCTGGTCGTGAGCAGTGGCAGAAGCTGGGAAGGAGCATCAACTTGTACATCGAGACAAGGAAGTTTTCAGAACAGAGCTGTTATGTTTTTCATACTTCAAAGTGTCTGACAAATGTGTCTTTAATTGAGGATTCTCTTGCCCTAGCCATGCAAACAAGAGAAACTGGAATTTCAGGAACTGCTTTTGGGAATCCAACCCTTTGTAGTCCAGTTCATTTCTCAGGTTATTCCTCAGTATAGTGGGATTGTGGTACCAACTAATTCCAGTTATCATCTACCTCCTATTTATTATATTCAGTCACAAATAGGTCTGCAAACCATATGACTGTTTCTTAATTTGAAGATTTCAGCAAGTGATTGAGCAACTCTTCTAGCTGTTGACCAAAAGTATTTCAAACACAACAGCTCCCCCTTGTACTCTCCTCTGCTCGATGTTGCAGAGGTAGATGGTTTCTTCAAGTAAGTACTCCACTTGGGGCAGTCTTGATTATAGATGAACCAGCAGTTCAATGGTTGTCAAAGGTGTCTGACCACCCCAGTCTTTCAGCAATTACTTATGTAGTGAGTGAAGGAGTGTCGAGGCGGGGATACAGCTAATGAGCAGGATCTTGTGCACCAATGACAGCTTTGAAGTCTTTAGGACGTTTCCAGGCTATTCTGAACTCTACAGTGACCTTGATCCGGGTATAGCTGTTTACCACATCAGTAAGCTCTGATGCATCTTCTCTCCTGCAGTGCCAAGTTTATGGGTGACCACGTGTCAAATTAACTGCTATACAGCCGTTGTTTCACCTGTTTTGATGCAAAGGTGGAATATTGGGTAGGGTCCATGATGTTCATGATAAGGTTTGAGGGTTCAGAGACCCTTAGAGACAAGCTCTCCTGAATTTCTCCTGGGGAAGTACCTTTTGGGGACAATTGACTTCTAGGCAATGCATTAAATAAAATCTTTGGTAATTTTGAAGTACAAAAAATGCCTGTAACTATCATTTAACCAGCTGTCTGCATACTGGGCTGAGTATCCTGACAGACTAGCCAAACCTACAACTTCTATTCACCCCCGTGTATCGTGTCCACATGACCTTTCTGTTTATTAAATCAGAATATAATACAGATACCCAGCAGAGAAGATTTTGCTCTTTTCTTAGAATAAACTAAAGTGAACTCCAAGTTGAGATGTATGTCTTATTTCTTGTGGAAGCAGAAGATAATGCCAGTTTTGGTGTCAAATTTGCCAAGATATTAATAGGGTTTTAGCATCATTAAGCTAATAGAATCCTGCATTTGTGCGTTGGAGAATGGCAGTAATTTGTGCTGCCTGTCTGGTCAGCAGCTTTTGAAAATGGAGCTGGGTGACACATATCTATTGCAACTCTGCCTGTCAACTGATCTGCAGATCATCCTTGGCTTTTAATGAAACCTTTGTCTTTGCCTCACCACTCTGAAAAAAAGACAAACCCCAAATTTACAATATTTTTTAAGAAAATATTTATTTTGTATGGCTATTGGAGACAAAGTTGTGAAATCTTTTGTTTCAGCCTCCTCAAGTTGGTAGTCCCTGAATGGAAAAAAACTAGAAAAGAAAGATATCACATCCTTCCAGGCACATGCGGTCTCTTGGAAATGTTCTCAGGGATTTGAAATTGAAGACCACACTCAACTTGCAATATCTCTGCTGTCCTCCTTCACTTTTCTCATCAAACAGTGAAAACAGTTTAGTATGTAACCATGGATCAGCCGCAGGCCAGTCACGCATGGTCTTCTGGTTTATTCTTTGTGAACATCAGGTTGCCAAGTTAAATGCAAGCCAAAGAGCCAGGAGAGAGAAAGAATAAACTTGTGGTTAGGGCACTGACCTAGGACAGGAAATCTGGAGTGAGTTTCTATCTTTATCCCAGACTCTGTGACCTTCCATATGTCTTCTACTCAGTTGTACCTCTGACTCGTCACCCTCATGAGGTGAAAGCAATATTACAGTTGCTACAACTTCCTTCTGATTTCACAGGGATGCTGTGAAGTTAATTAACAAAGGAGAGAGGGGTGTGTTAATGGAGAAGTGGTAACACTGCGCAGCTCAATTTTGCTTCTGTTTCCATTTCATCTTGCTGCTTTTGTTCTGTTTCTCTTCAGCTCTTGCTATTTTGTCTCTTACATTGGGTATAGATCCCCCGGTTTGCGCAGCTGTCAATATGCTGGGCGTGTGATTCATGGGGTTCTGCTTGGCAGATTTTTGAAGGTCTCCCAATGACACCTTTATTGACGTTTCGTGACAGGGTTAGAAATTTTTATTTCATTTTAAGATTAGAAAAGTGGCACTTTTGTGTTAGATGTAGACCAGTTTGGAAGAGAAAATAAATGAAATGTATAGAATTGACCTTAGAATGATGCATCTTCTGTCATTGGTTCTGTAAGCGGAAGGAAAAGTCCAGTGATTTACTCAAATTTGACAGACAAATGAGAATCTAACCATGTGTTTTGGACTGATTTTTTCCCCATTATTTTCTTGTTTAGTTTGCTCTCATTTCCATTAACGTGGGCCACAACCCAGAGTTTGAAATAAAATATGTGATTATAGGCCACAGCTGTTCTCGAGTTGGAAGAAATATTTGTAAACTTGGCAGCTGCTTGAGGAGCTGCAAGTGGAGGCAAGAAAAGCAGTCAAACTTGAGTAGATTGCTTAAAAACATCACTTTTGACGTCTTCCTCAGATCAGGTAACCCTGAATTGTTCTGTCTCTGTATCTTTCCATATACCTGCAGATCCCTTACTTCTCCATTTTAGGTCTCTTTCTTTTCAGAGAAATTCTGCTATGAGGCTGGAGATGGCAAAATTCCTGTATTGGTTGTTCCCAATCGGAGGAAATGATTCATCTAGCTTATCTGCGTTTTAATTTTATAGTTATCTCCATTCAGCCGTCTGAGGATCTACATGGGATGTAGATATAATTTGGTCACAGACGATGTACGTAATGTTCAGGTGATTCGGTGAGGTAGTGAGGCTCAATATACCCCAAACAAGGTGAATAGGTGGATGACACGCAACATTAAGCTATATGTGCATATGGTGAGCATGTAATGGAAGGTTTGCAAAAATTAAAAAAAAAAAAACCAAACAACCTTCATGACCATGAAGGGATCATTAACGCAGAGCTGGCGTGATCTGGGGAATCCATGTGACACTGATGTGCCAGGAAGACATGCTTGCTCAAATGGAGAAATGGGATACCTCTGCTGATGTACACAAACTAATAAAGGAACCTCTCCGGGTGTGTCTGTACTTCCCCAGCTCACTTGCTTGTTTTTAATGGATGATATGCTTGAAGCCAAGGGGCGTATCTTTATTCATCACCCCGGTACTCTGTCTGCAGCAGCTGAGAGTTTGCCTGTGCTCTGAATTTCCTCACGACGTGGCATTTCTTTTTGTTCATTGGGTCTGGACAAACCATGTGGTGGTGTAAGCTCTGCTTTGAGACCCCTTGGGAAGGCCCACCTCTCAAGCCTGTCCAGGTCCCTCTGGATGGCATCCCTTCCCTCCAGCATGTCGACTGCTCCACATAGCTTGGCATAAACAGATATATGTGCATGGCATAAACAGATAGCTGTGGTTTACACGTCATCTCCAGCTTCTTACTGTGTTGAAGCTGGGACTGCAGCCAGCCTGTGGGTATATAGTGTTATTTTTATCCCTCTCAGTGGCACAGCCAGGTTTGGCCTTGGTGCAAGGAATGCGATGGGCTTTTCTTCCCCAGAGCTCGATGCCAGGCACAGGATCCTACCTGTTTTCCCAGCGTGGCGCCCGGATCCTTCAGCCCAGGGCACTTGCAGACTGTGTCTACTTGGCAGCTGTTTTACCGGCCTGTACTCTCTGCCTCCTCTGTCTTTATTATATTTACGTATCGCTTGCGATTTTAAACTGAGCTTTGGAGCATAGTGACTGTCATTTAACATTTATTCATACAGTGTCCAGCAAAGTGACCCGAGCAGGGAACAAATAGGGTGTTGCTGTAATTCAAGTAAATAATCGTAGAATAACCACTGAAAAGCGAAAAAAAAATTCCGTTTGTAGAAATATGTAGCTACCTGTGCGCTATGTAACCTCTGTATACTCACAGTCTGTGTCAGAACACGACTTCAGTGCTGGCAGTACCTGCCTGCCCTCTCTTGCTCAGCAGTACCTGCTCCCATGAGACTGGCTGCACTTCACAGCGGTGTTGCAAGGCAAGTCCTCTGGTTGCTTTGGGTCAGGTGGCAGTTTGCTGAATCTAGACTCTCTTGACAAATATTTTGTCAACGGTGAGCTAATGAACATGTTTATTCTCTTGCTAACTTGGGTGGAAATGTTCGATTAAAGGCCACTGGCTGTGCAGCACAGAGCATGAAACTAAACAGAAGAATCATAGAATCATTTAGTTGGAAAAGACCTTTGAGATCATCTAGTCCAACCATTGACCCTACTCTACCAGGGCTGCTACTAAACCATGTCTCCAAGCACCACATCTACACGACTTTTAAACACCTCTAGGGATGGTGACTCAACCACCTCCCTGGGCAGCCTGTTCCAATGCTTGATAACTCTTTCAGTGAAAATTTTTTTCCTAATGTCCAGCCTAAACCTCCCCTGGCGCAACTTGAACCCGTTTCCTCTTGTCCTATCACTGGTTACTTGGGAGAAGAAACCAGCACCCATCTCACTACAACCTCCTTTCAGGAGGCTGGCTTTCCAGTGGGTGAGAAAGGGAGAGTGTACTGGTGAGCCTGGAAAGGGGAAAGTACTCAGGAAAATCTGCTCCCTTCCTTTTGAGCCTAATTGTTGAAGCTGTAACCTCCCCAGCAAGAGCTGCTCTTGCATAATGTGATTTCTTCTTTGGCCAATTTTGTCATTCTCTAACTGCGACTTTCCCCAGCTTTAGAAAGTGGTTTCCAGGATGGATGTGCCAGCAGTGCTCCTCAATCCACAAGCGCTGGAGAGAGAGGCAAGCTCTTTTGCTAACCCAACCGACCTAACTGGAGGGGTTGAGGGGAAGGAACAGACACCTTTTGGGTACGTCAGCACTCTCCTAGGTCATAGCAGCATGCTGAGCACAGTGCTTGGGATTTTACCTAATTTTAAAAAAAAAGAAATAAAAAATCTGGTGGACAAATGAAAAGGTGATTGTTCTGCGATGCCATTCATGAAGTTGGTTAGTTAAAAAAAAAAAAAAGAAAAGAAGAGTTGCTTAGTGAAGTAAATTTCTCTGGCAACATGACCCCGTTCCAGTTAACTGCATCCTCAGTGGGGCTTTTGGCAGCTGGCGGCGAGCTAAGGATGCAAGCTGTTGGTTGCTTTCCCACCCCTGCCTGTCACAGCTACTGTGGCACTGTGTGAGCACAGCAGCACCGATGCTTTTCTGTTTCCTGCCCTCTTCCGCGGCTCCCTCCCGTAGGTCACACAGTTTCCTTTGCGAACGTGAGTGTTCTGACACAGGCAATACCGTCTCTTCTTGTGCTTCTACTGAAATTCAAGCAGCTGCTGAACTTACCCTTAGCCCGAGAGGTTTTTCTGCATAGTGAGGGATACAAAGCGGCTGGCCAGGGTTAATAGGGAGTTGGTGGAAGGAGCAGAAGTAGCAGCCCTTTCCATTCCCTAGCCTGGTGGGGTTCGGTGGTGGTTCCCCAGGACACGTTAAACCTGCCGCTAGCATCTAGGTTGCTTCTGTGCAGTTTTCTTCTTGGGGAGGAACTGGTAAAGCTGCTGGATTCTCAAAGATTTCCACTGCAAACTGGTAAAACTCTCTAGCTTCATTGCCAATAAAGGGTCTGCTCTGTGCCAGGCTGTCTGATGTATGGCAGTGCTGGGCTTTGCTGGATCACGTATTCCTGAGCACAGCGCACCCCTGAAGCTGATCAGTGGGTGGCAGTTCAAGCTGAGTGGCTGTCTCTGGCATGTATGGTCATCGAGTGGCAGAGAGTCTACAGTGCTTTCCTGCAAATGTCCAGAGAGTCTCTTGGCTGTGAGGGCCAGTAGATCTGCCCTGGGCTTCATATCTTTGCACGAAGCTGCTTGAGATCTGTTAAGAGTCCAAAGGATGAAATCGCACTACTTTAGTTAATAAATAAAAAACGCAAAAGGAAAAGCCTTTTTCTCTTTCTGGGATGCTGTTGGCTTAGGAGGTAAGTTCCCATTTGCATGTGGGAAGAGAAGTAACATTATTTTGGAGAATTTTCAACACCAAATTGGATAAATCCTTAACAACTTGGTCTGAATTCACTTTGGTGCTTTGAGTGGAAGGTTGGACTCGAAACCTTATGAGGTCCTGTCCAGCATAGGTGGCTCTATGAGTACTGTGCATCTAACTTATTGATTGATGCTAGGATTAATTTATTCAGCTGTGCCAAGGAGTTGCTTCTTCATGGAGAAAAAAAAAAAGAAAAACAACAACAACAACAAAACGGCAAGAGAAGAAGATAATTAACCGTATTCCTTTACTTTGCATAGAAAAGACACAAATTGTTCTCCTACCTATGCTGCACCCTTTGTCATGGAAAAGCAGTTCTTTCAAGTTATATTGACCTCTTAGAGCAAATGATCTCCTTAAAAATCACATTTACTATTTGATGGGTTTTCTATCTCATTAGGGAGCCATTCAAATACAGCAGATCTGATTTTTACCACTAGCTGCATTGCAAATTCTAGACAGAGTGCTTCAAGAAGGTTCAGTTAGCAAGAAATGTGATTATAAAAGTATCTAATGACTTTAATTTGCATATACAGCACAGATACTTTCCAGATACTAGCTTTTATTAACCTTTAAGTGCTAAATATACCTATATATAAATAAGGCTGGATTTTGTCACTCTGTCTGACATTGACTGGAACCTTGCCCTGGGAATACATCCATCTAAGTCTGATGGACTACTCATGCCGGTAAAAAACATCACAAATAAGAGTAAATGTGGCAGAATATTGCCTGAATTTATCTGCATATGTAGGTAGTCCTTATGTATATAGAGGCAATTTAGAAATATACTTATCAGCCGCTTAGCCACTTTAATGCTCTTTCAAAAGGATTCCTCTGTGTTGTTGGGTTTTTACAAAAGAAGATGGGGAAAAAGCTCTCGGTCACTTACCTCTGCTTTGTGGCATATTGTCTGCTAGCAGTGCTAGTGGCTTTACATCCCACACATGGGTGTCCACTGTTTCAGGTAGAATAGACACTGGTAACAGTCCATTGAAGGACTCATGCCAACATCTCTTGTAAAATGCAGCAATGCTGGAACCTGGGTTCTAGTCGGAGCATGAACATGCAGGACAGTCGTAGACAGGCTGCCGGATCGTGACCAAGTACCCCACGACAGCAGGCATAGTTCTACTCCGTTCATGGAGCTCTGGCTGAAACCTACTCTGAATCTTCAGTGAAGTTAGCTCTTGACTATGAGAAGTCTTATCTGTTGATAAGGTTTAAGTTGAGTGGCTTCCACGGTTACATTTTGGCCTACTGTGAGCAAGTAAAGGGGAAAAATTTCCACATTTGGGTTTTTCCAAAAATTTCAATGTGTCCTGGTTTCAGCTAGGAAAGAGTTAATTTTCGTTCTAGTGATTGCTGTGAAAGGAATGTCAATAATGCATTTTGGTTTAGTTGTTGCTAGGTGATGTTTATACTTTTCAAAGACTCCATTCAGCTTCCCGTAGAAGCTGAGAAGAAGCACAGACAGCAGAATGGCCAATGGAATATTCCATACCATAGATGTCATGCTCGATATATAAATGGGGGTTGGTTGGGTGGGGGAATCCACAATCACTGCTCAGGAAGGTACCAATTCATCAGGTGGCGAGAATGACGTTTTGTTATTATTGTTTTTTATTTTCCTTTTCTATTATTCTATTAAACTGTCTTTATCTCAACCTACGCATTTTTTTTTCCCTTTCCATTTCCCTTCCTTTTCTCCCTCTTGTCCCTGCCCTCCTGGCGGGAAGGGGCAGAACTGCACAAGCGGCTGTGGGGTCCTAGCTGCCGGCTGCAGTTAAACCACAACACCATGCTACTGGAAATTTGGTGTGGCAGCAAGTTGGCCATGCCAAATATCGAGTCCCTGTGCTTTGAAACGTGGCAACAGTAGAGTTTCTCAGTGAAAAGTTTCTATGCTTCGAACACTTTATTTAACAAGGATAGGTCTCTGATCTTGTTCTTGGAAAAAGACTGGCTCTGGATGGTATTTATGAAAAAGAGGGGAGGAAGGGATCAGCCAGAGGAAGACACTTGAATGGAAAATTGAAAGTGAACCTGTTCAAATATGGGCAAGTTACGTGTGACTGAGAACAGCATCATTACAGCAAGGTGGAGAAGTTGGCCTTAACTCTCAACAGATGATAACTGCCATCTAAAATACACAAATATACCATAGAATGGTATGGCATTTCATATGAAGTATCTTTTCCGTCGGTGTTTTAGGGTGAAGAAGGTCCCCCTGGCTTTCCTGGACTGAAAGGGGATAAAGGAGAAAAAGTAAGTCCCAGTCTTCATTAATTATACTGTGAAAAGTTAACTTTAAGCTATTGTGGCAGGCTAATGAAAACACGCCCTCTTCTAAGTCTTTTGGTTTACCTCTGTTTTCTTATTTGTGTTAACAAGGCAGTAAGAAAAGGATACTGTGCTGTTTTCTATTTTTCTGCAAAGTGCACCTTAAAATCCTTAAACCTATTGACGATACTCGGCCACATTTGACAAACGTGGTGATCTCAAGGACGTGAACTTTTTCTAAACTTTGTAAAACTCCAAAACAGAGTAGAAGAGTGAAACAGAATAGAAGCTCAGTGCTAATGCCTCCACATACAGAAACACCAGTGTTTCTTCAATATGAGACACGGAAGGCCAAAGATTATCTTGTCCTTTCTTGTGCTGAACATAAATAACTTTTGGACTGAGATAGCCTTTAGCTGTTACTCTGTCATCTTCTTTTAAAAAAAAATTAAAAAAAATTATCCTGCGGCAAGCTTGCTCCGTTGACTGGTACTTACGTTGGACACATTTGTCAGAAATGCCTTAAACAATATTTACAGGAAGGATTTTAGGAATTTACACTTTTTCCAGCTCTTGTAAAATAGCAAATGTTCAGGATTGCAAGGAAGGATCCCCCTCCAAGTAACACACAGCAAACCAGCTCAGTTTCATCAGAGCCCAGAGCGGCCGTTTGCAGTGCCCGTGTCTGTTTCTCATTGGAACCTTTTTTCACAATGCACTTAAAAGAAACTGCTGCAGCGCCCAGAAGTAAAAACACTGAGCCAGTTCCTCACCACGTGCATCGGCTTGCCTGCTGTGTGTCTACACTTTCCATTCTTCATTTGCTCCTTAAATTGCCAGCTGCACGCTGCAAAACTTGCCTTTTCTCTGTGTTTGCTGCAGTCCCCGTTGGCTGGGGTACTGCCAGCCTCAACATATTTAGTCCCATTCATCCTGATGCATAGGAAGATTTAAAAAGTGGTGGCTGGTTTTCTTTTCCTTTGTTTTCTACGGCTTTGCGCATTCGCAGCTCTAAGACTCGCTTCTCGGTGGCTAGGGTAGTTTCTGAGGGAGTCTTGAGTTTTTCAAGACCTCTTTTCTGTTTACTTTTAGACTCATTACTTATGTGCATTATAGCTGTGCCTAGAGGCTTCTGAGTTTTGGGACTGATGCTCTACAAGCATGGAATGAAAACATAATTTAAAAAATAAATGAGTATTTAGTGACAAAACAGCAGGTTTCTGAAACAATAGAATGGTGGACAGAAAGACTGAGGGGAGATGATATTAAGATGACTCAATGGTTACATGTCTAATTAGCTGCAGAGTTTTTATATTAATTTATTCTTAAATGAGTTAAGTGGCCAAGAGTGCCTAGTTCCTCATTAACAGCTCATCAATTGGCCATAGTGTGTTAATGTCAGTAGTGGCTCCTCCAGAGACTGTAAATAATAAATGTTTATGTTGAAATGATTCTCCTTATTTCTTATTCTTGTCTTGTTGCTTTACTCATGTCCTTGCGCTTGCAACGGGTGTTAATATTGTGCTGATGATAATTCTGTTGTTACAGGGGTCCCTGGGCTCACCTGGCCCCCCTGGGAAGGATGGAGCAAAAGGAGAAGCCGTAAGCCTTTTTGTTCCTCCCGTGTAATCCTTGCCTTTCAGTGCAAGGCAGGCGGTAGAAATCAATCTGTATTGAGTGGAACATGTCTTGGGGATTTGTATGGCCATTTTAGGAGTGGCAGAAACAAACGGCAGGAGGTTAATAGCCCTAGTACCCTCCTGCGCACGTCTGCAATGAGGGCAGGTGTTGTACGGATTAGCCATCCGGAGAGGCTCTCGGCGCAGCTCTGTTACCGTGCAATAAGATGGGAAAGGGGGCAGTCGTGGCAGCCTGGGGATTTGGGACCCACTGCTGCGGCTGTGTTGGTTAATAACTGGAGCTGCAGAGCTTGGCCGTTCGTTTTAAGCCCAGCAAAGAGTCGTTGGCTAATGGAGGTGGCAGGGGGTGCAGGGGACCAACCTGTGCTTGCACAATGGACAGGGGTGAGAGAAATAGATGTTGTGGTCACAGGAGCAAGGACCTGAACTTTTCTGGTGCACCGCTAAAAGGTAAGAGCAAAGGAGGAGGTGCAGCTCAAAGAAGAGTGAAGCATACCAAATATTGCCTTTAAGAGGACTACAGTTGAGACATAAAGCCACAAACACATTTTCCAGTATCTTATGTAAATGTGTTTTAGAGCTTTCCCTCCTTTTCCCTGCTTGACCACCATCCCTTTGAATTATCTTCATCCCAATGGTGGACCTTTATCATCTCATTCACTGTCCATTTTTGGCAGTCGTTTGCTGGCGACTGGAGGAACTTGGGGAAAGGACCCTAGGAAGGGCAGGCAAAAGTAGTGGTACACAGCAGAAAAGCTTTTTTTTCCCCTCTTACTTGCATCCTGTTTCTACTTTGTGCCACACTTGCCCCCCTTCTGAAAAACTGCTAATTTTCCAGTATAGCTTCCAGAACTGATGCAACTTCATCACATCACACATGGCACGGGCTGGGATTGGACAGTGACATACTTGAACTTGCAGAATTTCTTACAGGATGTGTTCATTACACTGAAATGTGACTACTCAAGACCAAATGCATTATGTTATCTTTAGGGAATCCGCAACTGTAGATTGTAGTTGGTGCAAGCTGTTCACAACTTAGGGAACTCATTTCTTGCTGCTTAGGGGATTGTGTTTGAAGAGCAGATGAATAGCTGCTTCAGTTTTCAGTGTGTCTCTTTCTGCTTTTACTTTTGTGAAGAAAGCACACCGCAAACTTTCAGATCTCTGAATGACGGTACTCAGGACTGTAGATATTGGACAGAGCTTCCATTTCTAAAGCTGTATGTAATGACTGTTTTGAGCCATCCTGGCCTTTATAGATAAAAGATCGGCATCCACCATCAACATTGCTGTTACTTGCAGGGTGAACGAGGACAGCCAGGAGCATTTGGACTGCCTGGGCCAGCAGGTCCAAAGGTAAGTTTTCCATGTCTTCTTTACACGGACATATGTTTTTTTTCACTGACTTTTTGTATGTGTGGATTGCTTGAATTACTTGTTGTTTATGACTCTCAATTTTCTGACTGGTGAATGAAGAAGCTCAAGATGCTCATCAGTGGTCTGCTAAGATGTCAGCAATTAGGCAAGGCATCTTCAATCAACAGCATAAATGGAGAAGGTGAAGAGAATGTGTTTTGGGGCACATAAGCCTTGCTTTATGTCTTCAGTAAGCCTTCCCAACTCTCACAAAGATGCTGGTGAGAATTATTATCCCTACTCTCTGACTGGAGGGAAAAAATCATTGAGAGATCATAGCCTGGATATTTCTACCTATTTTGGGAGCTTCAGTTTGCACTGAGTTTGCTTCAAACAACGTGCTTCTGGATGGGGATCTGGTGAGACTTGGCTAAGCATCAGAAACATGAATTTTGAAGCTCTTCTCATGGGCAATTCTTTACCCTGCTTTCAAAGTCTCAACTCTCCTTGCCTTGTTCCCTAATTACTGAGGGGACAACTACCCATCAGCTGTTTTCAGTCTTGCTGTTATAACAAAAAGAAGATGGTGCACTAGATGGACAAGTGGGGCAAGTTCAGCTCAGCCTATGAAAGGTGCTGCAAGGGCAACAGATTGATTGCTCAAATTTACTTTACCCAGTTCTGCTCCTGTACAAGCAAAGGTCTTTGAGCACCACATCTTTCTGGAAGAGCCGTATCTGGTCATCTAAACCTCCCACTGAATTCACTGATGCCTTTTTCCTCAAGTAGGACTTAAGTACCTTAAGTACACTTTTCCAGATGTAGTCCTGATTGTCACTTGGCTCTGTCTGAGAGGACTCTATGGAGCAGTTCATTTATACAGGTCCTTCTGGGTTCCTCAGCTATGGAGAGGCGCTTTATCCAAAATGTCTTTTTTTTTTTTTTTTCTTCTTTTCATAGAGGGAAATGTTCATCATTTCCTAAAGTGTCATCAGGAGAGTATCGGAGCTAATGGTGTGTTTGTGGATTAGCAGAAATACTTGGCAGCCATCCCACCGTTCTCTGCATGAGCCATATTGCCTTCAGCACCACGAAGGGGTTGATTGTGGAAGATGCATGGCAGCGTGTTCAGCGGGGGATAGATGACGGCTGCAAGGCAGGGCTGGGCTGGGATGAGTGAAGGCACTCTGGATATTGTTTTGTCCTTCAGCAGGATTTGGGAGTTGATAAAATGAACTGGATTCGTCACCCAAAAATGCCTGTCAGCGGCATCTCTCCTATCGTATAAATAAATAAATACGTATTATCTCTGTGTCCTGCATGTTTCCCATAGTGGAATTGCAAACCAGTAGGCTATACAATGCTTCTTGTGGTGTGAAGTTCCTCACTCTTGCTTTGCAAAGCTTTTACAAACCAAGCTAAACTGAGGCATCTACATCTACCTCCAGAAGGACTTGATCCTGGAAAATGCTCTATATTTCACACCAGGATCGTCAGGCCACATATAGTTCAGCCAAGTAACAAGGCGATGCTGAACAGAAGTTCAACATTTGGAAGGATAGGTGCTGGTGGGGCTGGACCTAAAGACATCCGACTAGACAGTGCCCAATGCTTTCAGGGAAGAGGTGAGATTGGCTAACCGCAGCCTCTCAGTGATAGTGGCTAAATATAAAACGATCGCGTGCTTTCACAGTGACTTGTATTTACCTCAGCGGGTGTGCTGGCTATATGCAGTGTCCTTGAGCTGGATTCTGACCTGGGCTATTTTAAGAAACAATCCTGACTTTGCTGACAGGGCTTTAAAAACTAAAATATGAATCCACACTCCTTTACTCCTCGGCGTAAAGCCCAACCACCTCGCCAGTGTGGAACAGAGTGTAGAGAGATGGGTGGAGCTGGTAATCAGAGAGGTCACGTCTCCAATTGCTGTTGTAATGATTAGTTTTTGCCGGATCACTTATTTTTATTTAAAACCGTCAGCATCAATACAGTGGCTCTAGGCTCTACCCCAGGCTCGATGGAGAACCACCTTGCAGTTTCCTGGGTCAATGGGGATGCAGTCCCTTCCTGGCTCAATCCATCTTCATTTGCATGGAGCCAGGCAAGCGCAGTGCACGCTCAGTAGCTGCACGTGCACCCCAGGAAATTCAGCCCCCTGCTTATCTGCTTGGCTGAGGGATTTCCAGTCTTTTGCCTCAGTGCAAATTGCCAGCATTTTCTTCTAAGGAGGTGCCTCGCAACTTTTACTGGCCTCATTAATTGTGTGAAGCTTCTAGTAGCACAGATAAGGGTCCTGCAGACCTCTGCTAATAGGTCTTCAGTCCACAGATGGGTGATGAGCCCATTAGGGTACACACGTGGGTTACAGGAACGAAATGGCCTTGGTATGTCATCTCTGGTTTTACTGCTTTTGCTGCTCAGTGAAGCCTCCAGGGGAGATTGCTCCTAGCTCAGTGTCTTTATCGTAAAAATGTGTGGGGTTTTTGGTGTTTGTTTTTTTTATTTTAATTTTTCATCAAGCTTGGTGGGTAAACTTCACTGCTCACCCAGAAGGATGTATGATCTTGCTAGCTACAAGATGGTGGAAGCAAAGAAGAGCTCTCAAAGTCAGCCTTGTGCTAATCAGTGTTGGAGCTTCTGGTTAAGGAAGATGCCAGGGTGATCTGAGCTGGTAAGAAGTATGCACTGGTCAGTGGAGAAAGCACCCACATAAATATGTGGGACCTGGCATGTTATTTTAAATGGAGGAGATAGGTCCAGAGAAAAAAGGTCAGAAATCCCTCACTGTATATTATAGCTGTGAAACAAAGCTTGAGTTTTTGAAACCAGGCCCCTTTAGCCTGTAAAATCCTGCAGCAAATGTTCAAACTTTTCCTTCTTTTTTTTTTTTTTTTCTGTATGTTTAATAAAAGGTTAAAGAGATTTTTTTTGTGGTTGTCATTGCTGTGTCCCTGACAAAGCTATAGGATTCCCATCTGAACTGACAGTTATCTGCACTTGATAGAAAAAACAGAGGGGAAAAAAATCAAGCTTTTGAAATATAAAGTATTAGGTAAGAGTTTCATTTTGACAAATTTCCTTCCTCTTGTTTGCTTCAGCTGCCGAAGGTCTCACACTTCTCTGGTTTACCAGACATGATCTCAGCACGGGCCTTGAGTGGGATCAGCAAGTCTTCTCATCCAGACAAATCCAGTTTCTCTATCTGTAACTTTTGCCGAGTGTTATAACCACATTTTGTGTAACGGCACTGAGTGGGACTTTGATAATCTGGACAACTTGGAGCAGACTTTGATAGTAGTATTTTTCTGCAGGCTGAAGGCAGAGATTAAGTGCATGCCTGCTGCTCTCCCATTAGAGGACTTGCACCTCTGCCTGTCCTGGCAGAGGTCCTCTGGTGCCTGATGTTGTAGGGATCCCAGAGCCACCTCTGCGTGTGCCTAAACCCAGCTCTCGTTAATCTGTTTGTGAGTCTTCCCCCGAGTTTGCTGCGTTTGCTTCCGTACCGAACACACGTTCAGCCGCTCTGCAGCTGGGCTGATGAACTCTTCACGAGCTTCAGGGCACGGCTTCATCTGCTTTAACAAGTCCAGTCCTCTCTGGCAGGGGGATGGGACAGTTTTGGCAATGCATTGCTGAAAGCAGTGGTGAAACACTAGCCAAGTACAGTCCAGCCAGCCTGCCAGGTCCGTGCTTAACGACTGCTCCAAATGAGATTGTCATTTGGGCTAAGGCAAGTGTAGGTGGCGGTGTGACATGACCAGCCTCCCAGGCACTTGCACTGGGACAAAAAAGCTTCAGTTCTGCTAATAGTTCAATGCAAGCACATCTTGCACCCAACACAGGAGTTAACAAGATGAGAGAGGAGGAAGAAAAGGCAAGTAAGAAAAATAACAAAGTAATCAGCCAAATAGGTGATATAATAGATCTAACCAGTTCTCGTGGCCACCTTGTTAGGCCCAGGCTGTCTTCACGAGATGTCTTTGAGGGCTGATCCTGTTCAGCTGAGGATCCGGACCACTTGCAGGCATTGTAAGGCAAATAAAATCATGCAGTGAGAGTGCTCTCCATTTCAATTTACCTTCTCCAGGGACAGTCAATGTGTACCCAGCTGAAGAACTGCTGACACATACCTGATCCTCTTGCATTTCTCTCACTTATGCTGAAAATAAGCATTGGCGAATACAGTTCTGATCTGTTTCTTTTCATTTACTCTTCAAAATATATAACATGCAAAGCCTGTGGTTCATTTGTGCGGGGATGCAGCCTTTGCTGCAGCATCTGTAGCAAGGTATGCCCGTGCTTTGTTCCACCAACACCGTGTTCAGGAGCCAAGACGGAGCTCAGTCACCCTGCGCACAACAGGCAGGCAACGACTGCCGTTGCCAAAACTTCTGAAATAACCTGGAGAGAAACTTGCGTGGGACAGTTTCCCTTTGGAGGGCAAGACTGAAGGCAGAAGGATGACTCTTGCTAATGTCTGAACACTTGGGATAGAGGAAAACATTGGGGTGTCACTTTGGGTAAGCAGCTGGAAAGTCGGACACTACTCTGTGTATTAGGGATGAGACAATCGAGAAGCCTCAAGAGTCTGCTGTGAGCCCAGGAGCGCAAGTCACATTTCTGAATAACTGATTTTAACTGATTTCTGAGTAACTGTGAAACAGTTTCTGGTGTTTTACTGTATCTCAATTCCTTGCCAGGGATCCGAGGGAAAACAGGGTCCACCAGGAATTAAAGGCTATGTGGGTGCACCGGTAAGTCATGGCTCTTATTAAATTTTTGGCACTCCGGAAACTTTCTCCACTTTTTCAGTATATTCTGCCCACCTATCTTTTTTTTTTTTTTTTTTTATTAAGCGATATAGAGTATGTCTAACCACTTACCTGTACTATGTCCAAATAGTGACATTTTCTTGACTTCACTGAATTTCTTCTGACTTCTTTAAATGAGAACAGACCCATAGCCAGTAAAGAGATGTCAGTAGAAATGACTTCATTACCAAGATAACAGCTGGTGATTTTGTGATGCTCCCACTGTAATCCAATTGCTTTGGTCTGTGTTGATGCACCATTTATATGGTGCTCGAAAACCTCATCGTAACACCAACAAAAAAATACCACCTCTCAGCAAGTTTCCAATCAAATTTTCAAAACTGTAAGGGAATAGCCTTTGGGCTCAGGGGACAAACCTGCCTTGAATGAACGGACAGCAAGACCAAAAATAAATCAGATGCTGTCAAGTTAGCATCTCTGTCTTTGTGGTCTCACCTTGGTAATTATGGAGGCAGCCTTTAAGCTGGTGGTGTAAAGGCTGATTGGATTTTCTGAGGTTTAATGACCCGACTATACATCAGTGGGCTTTACTGGCATACCAGAAGTGCTCATGCACGGAAAGATTTCCCCATGCCAGCCGAGGACTTGCTTTACAACTCACTACAAAGAGGCCCAATGTGTTCAAAAAAGCTTGGGCACTATTGTCTTTGCCCACGTTCATGCTGTTTCCTTGCGTGGTCTAAGGCTGAATTGATGCCTTGAAGATGACAAAGATAAACATGAAGGTTTGAAGATGACGAAATAAACATGGAGGTGGCATTACCTTCCCATGTGATAGATTCTTGCTTGCAATATTAATGAGATAAATGGACAAAGCTATAAGGACACTTCCCTTCCTGCTCCTTGAGTTACCCTCTTGGGCGAGAAAGAAGGCGCTCACATGTGGTGCACTCTTACTGAAGGTCCTATCCATTTCTGTCCTAAGATTGACGTTTGGCTTGGGCTGCTGGGGAGGAACAAGACAGTAATCATCTACTTAGTGTACGTGAGGGCCTCATAGCTACTAGTGCATTAAAACAGTCATATTTTTAAACCTCCTACCATCTGCTTTTTGGAAATAGTGGGGTTATTGCTTCGCAGCGTAGGAAGCTGTGCAGGCCCAGTTTGGGTCTTTAGAGATGGATGGGGCTGTACAGAGTTTGCTTACGACCAACCATGGCCTGAAATCTGAAGATCTTAATAATTGTCTGAATCATCCTACGGGCCAAATAAACTCAGACGTGTAGCTCTCATTAGCTTGGATGTAAGCCTCCACTATAGTGTAAAGTAAATCAAAGTTTAAATACAAATGTATTATTAGAATAAGAAGCATTTTAAGCTTTGGCAGTTTTAGAAAGGTCATTACTGACTGAGCATATTCGTATGCCTGTAGCCATTAGTTGATCGCCCACTTGCTACAATAAAGTTAAAATACAAGGTGCTTCCTCTGCCAGGGAAGGGTGGAATCCGTTCTTGCCTGTTGAGTCGATCACCTGTATTAGTGTCACTGTCTTTCATCAGACTAAGCCCCGGCAAATGGTTCTGGTGTACCTGGGAGGAGATGAATTATGCAGTCCAGATGAACACTAGCATTGGATTCACGTTGCAGAAATGTACTTGGGCCTCCAGGACAGGAATTATCTAGCATTTGCCAGCTCTCAGAGGTACCTGCTGTCTGCCTAGCTACCACATCCAAAACCACCAGGAACGGGCACTCTGGATTGTTTATGTGATAGATTTTTCCATCAGTATTGTCCTCTACCTAAGTCCTCATTGTTTATGAACAACATGAAAAATGCAGAGCCTTGGTTGTTTTCCAGACCATCTGCAGCTGTGGTGTGTTCCCTGTCCGTCCACACTGCTGCTGGCAGGAGAGTCGTGTGTCTGCAGGCAGTATAATATTACAGACGTTCTTGGGCCCACAGGTCATCCCTGCTCTGTAAGTCTGCTTAGACCATGGTTGTGGCCAACTTTGAGGACTGGCAACATGGAAAATGTCCTTGAGGTTCACTTGAATGGATTGTGCAGACGTGCACAGTGATTTGGTGACTAATTAGAGGAGATAACTATGCCTCTACTTGGATTGAGCTTTATAATCTCTTTTTCTTTTTATTTTTAGGGTCTGCAAGGAGAAAGAGGAGAAAAGGGAACACGAGGAGATAAGGTATTCCTGCTGCATGCTAGGAAAAGTCAGGCTGCTCTTTGCCTTTGCCTGTTAGGTGGGGTGGGCTGCCAGGCCAGCAGCTCCGGACGGTGATTGATGATGGAGTTTCATCACTGAGCTGCACCTCCCAGTGCTGTCTGGGAATGACCTCCCATGGAAGTGCAGGAGGGCTTTACGAATCTCTGCTGTCTGCTAAGCAGACATTTAGGGACTTCTTGTCTGTGTGTAGCCAAGGATGGAGCAGAGAGAGGAGGAGTGGAGTGAAGGTATGAGGACATCTAGTAGGATGTCCACATTGTGTGCACCACCTGAGAGTTGTGGATGACCACTGATGGCTGTCGACCATGTCTGCATCCCGCATTTCCCCATCTCACTGCAGTTGCTCAGATTATCCAACTTCCTATATTTCTATCTTCTTCTATCACCATAAGCTCAGTAGTAGTGCGCACCAGGTAGTTTCTATGTTAAAGGCTTCATCCAACTGGTGCTGCTTCCCAGTTCTCTGCTCTCTCCTGTCCAGGAATAGCTGTGTTACAGAGCCACAGGACGCTCTGAGATTTGAACCACGTTTATGGTTCAAGAAAGAGGCCAAGTGCCTATTATACCTGGAATAAGCATTTAAAAGGAGAGATGGGCAGATGCAAAGTCTTTATTATTTCGGTTTGGTCGTTGTGTTTGGAGACACCTCAGAAGCGCAAACGCTTCTGCTGCAGACCTGCCAGGCAGTGCTCGGGGCTCCCCAGAAATGCCGTGAAAATTGTGTTTTGCTGCCCCTGCCAGCTCCTGCACCCCAGCAAGCAGCTGGCAATGGGGCATCACCAGACTCTCAGTCGGGCCCAAGTCACCCCTTTTCTCATGCAAGCAAAACAGGCAGCAGGACCTTTCTTGGCGGCTTGGGGTGGCTTGCAGCTCTGAGCAATGTCCTGCCTTGCTTATGTCTCAAGCTGGTCCTGAGACAGGAATATGTCAGTGCTGGTCTGGCAGTTTTGATGTGTTCAAGCTGTCTTTGGTGATATCTAGCTATATGTGTTTGTGCAAAGGAGGGAGTTATTAGCTTGCTGGCACGGCCTTGTTCCCATTTCTCACTCTCCAACTCCTTCTGGAGAAGAAACCCAGAGATTTACACCAAGCTTTTGCCTACTGGGAAAAATGATCAATAGACCCTTAGCGTGAGATACTGTGTTTTGCTTTACCATGTGTCAAGGTGTCCGTTCCCAGTGCCCGTTTTGTTGTTTATGGTGAAGTAGCCACGACCATGTTTTGTGTTATCTATCCTCGCTGCTGCAGCTAGAGCAAAAGGCTGGATCGTACTTTATATTCCTCATGCTTTTGCCTCAGCCCTTTGCAGGACTGGCTCAGTGTGTTGTGTCTAGCCAGTGCCTCCGCTGCTTTTCCGGAGGCGAAGTTGTCTAATCTGCTGGAATATTTGGCTCCCGGAAGAAAATCCATCTTTCTGACATCACCGTGATGGGAGAGGAAGCTGGAGCTGTGTGTGGGCAGGCAGCTGACTAAGCAAGAGGAAGATTAAAGTGGGGACAAACTGAATTAGATTTTGTTTCATTAAAAGAATACGCACAATTAGAGCTCCTTTTTCTTTTCTTTTCTTTTCTTTTCTTTTTTTTTTTTCTGGAGCAGCCAGATATCTGCTACAATAATTGTACTTTGACTTTTCCCAGACTTTAACGCTGGTCTCAGAGCATCCACTGCCATTGCTTTAACTTCTACCAGTCAGTACTACTGTGAAAACAGTGGGCGTAAATTCGGCGGGCCAAATAGTTTCTTGTCTGCTCTTCAGTCTGCAACTTGAGTACTGACACCTACGCAACCTGTGTTTCTTTGTGCCTGAGGAGAAAAGTGTTTATTATAGCAGATGAGAGCACTAGCCCATGCACTGAGTATTGGTCTATCGAATCTGCTCCCTCGTAACAAAAAAAGGCTAAATATCCCATAATATATCTTGCTGCTATTTTTTTATATCCTGGGACCTCAGATGTAAATGCTGAGGTTTTATAGTAAGGTTCCCAAATCCAGTATTATCAGTTTACACCTGCACTTTAGGAGAGCCACTGCACAACATGAAAGATCTCTCATGTCCTCCTGCATCCAGTGGGCTCGCTGTAGACCCCAGGAACGACTCTGCAGCGATAAGTGTGACGCACTTCCCTGCCATCGTAAGCCATATGTATGTTGTACTTGGCATCTTAATTCAGGCAGTTCAACGTGACACGGGGCATTGCATTTACTGCGTAAACATGTGTCCATCCAGTAAATCCTTGCCTGTTGTATTGGAGAAGAGCTCCTGTAAAGAGGCAGCGGGGCTGGTCTGCTGCTACCAAGTCCTTCTGTGCAGTGGGTTTGCTCTACTCCAGTCTTTCCCAGGGCCCTGCAGACTCTTGGGAAATCATTTTTCTAACAAATCATTACACTTGCTAACTAGTAGAGGTCAGAAAACAGCACTAAAGTTTGTGTGGAATTGGGATTTCCCCCAGCTGCTTATGACTCTTCACCATTTTGTTCCATTGGTTAAAGCAGAAATACCAGTAGAGCAGAAGGGAAGGAAATGGAGTCTTGAAGTGAAAATTTGAGAATAAAACTTTTATTGTGGTTTTTTTTTATTTTTTTTGGGGGGGGGGAAAAAAAAAACCCCAAACACTTTCTCTAGCCTTTTTTAAAGAATGGAAAAAAAATATTTATAATGACAAATTTTTCTGAAGCACAAGCGTTTGGATTGTTTTCCAACAGCTTTATTGTGTACATTTATATAAATAATACATTTGCCTTTCCCAGCCCCCATTACTAGCAGTAAGAACATTGACACTTTTCTGTTTTGGCCGCTAAAACAGCGTGTCTGAAGCACTCGTTGCTGCAGTGTATTGATGTTAAAAATTCTCCTGAGAATACACTGCACATTTTGTCAGCAATCCACCCGACTGTCGCTTACTGAAAGTCTCAAATTCAGGATACTCATAGTTCAGTCAGTGCAAAGGAAACCACGAATGTGGAAACTATTGCCCCAAAAGCAAGTAGATCTGAGTGTCTGATGCTGTTTTTCAGCTGCTTTCTGTAGGGTACGGGTCTCTCTAATTCCATTCCTTGGATGCATCATTTGAAATAACATTTCTGTTACAAGACTGATTGACTTCCTAAAGGGGAAAAAGAAATAAATTGATTTGCAACTCCGTTTCTGACTTGCTGAATCAACGTAGTTTTCAAAAGGAGCTAATTAAATCCAATGCCATAAGTGTGGGTTGGCAGATAATAACAGAGGTCTAACGGGGATTCTGTGGGATAGTAATCAGAATGAAAATGTCTGAAACATTGAAAAAACAATAAAACAAAACTAATATTTTGCTGTCACTCCTTGTGCTTGTAGGATTTGTTTTTACATGCACATTTATGTTAACAGTAGCAATGTGTGTGCGTATTTGGTAATTTGCATTCAGCTGTATGTGCAGATCTAAGCAAAATCAGTGTTTCATTTTACAAAGGTTTCAGCATTTACACAGTAAGACAAAGTTCCTATTTCAAAGAGTTGTAAACTAAAAAGGCTGGAATGGCAAGGGCTACAATCTGTAAGAGAAAAGTGAAGTTCAGCAGGAGTATGGCATTGATTTAGTCATCGTCTCTAGCAAGGACCTGGGTTATACGGTACGGAATATGTTAGGTTTGAATAGAGAAGTACGGTGGAGGACACGGTCAGAATTCAAAATGATTTTGAAAACAAAATCCCCCAAAGCAGAAGATGACATTGAGAAGGGGCAGCTGCAGGATGCTTCCTACGTGTAGGACAGTAAATTGCACACCGCTACAGGTTGGGAACAACCGATTAAGGACCTGTCCTGCAGAAGGTGGTTTGGGGTAAAGTAAACATTATCCTGGGATTTAAACAGAAGAATACTCTATAAAACATGAAATAATCTTTCTGTTTAAAGTAAGCCTCAGCTGTGTCCAGCTTCGGGCACCTGGCTACAGTGAAGACATGGAAAAATTGGACAGTGGACAAATGAGAGCAATCAAAATGATCAGAGGTCTGAAAAACATGCCCGTGAAAAAAAGTTGAAAGTATTGAGGTTGTTCAGTCTAGAGAAGTTTGAAGGGGGAGTTTTGTAAGTCTTCAAATACATAAAAGGCCGTTGTAAAGATGAAGGGGACGGTCTGTTCTCTGTGGGTGGCTAGGGAAAGACATACTAGACTGAAACTGTAGCGAGAAAAAGTCAGGTTTAGGTACAAGGGAAAAATATTTTCAGGTATTAAAAATGAAGTAGTGGAGTAGATTGCCTGTGGACTTTGTGGACTGTCCAATTCTGAAGGCATATAGGGATAGATTAATTGTTCCCCCAGGTTATGCAAAGCGTAACAGGTGAAAAATGAAAGGTTTTTCTTAACTGCATAAAAATGAGCTATTGCTGGATCGTGGATTCGTTATTTTTGTAAGAGTATTCTGGGCTGATGTTCTCTGGGTGCACCTTGTCCAGTTTACATGAACCCACCTCAGCAGGCAGAGAAAGGATGCCTTTGTGGAAAGCTGCCACACAACCGCTTCGCGTCTCTAAATTCACATCCCAGCTATTTGATGCTAAGTTTTCTAGATAGGCAAGTGCCAACAGTTAGCAAAGTTTGATAGAATAAAAGTTTCCTACTGGCTACACTTGGTTCCCCTCCTTGTTACTGGACAGAAGTTCCCAGCAACTTGCAGTACAGATGTGGGGACTTCAGCCGTTTTCTCTATTGGGCTGGGTTGAATTTCTCTCCTCATTCCTTACTTTTGAAGTGGATAGCAACCACATCTCTGGAAGAATGGTGACTTAAACACTACAGATTTGAGTTATAGTGGTTCCTTCTCTTCTTTCTCCAGGGAGAACAAGGCCTAGACGGGTTCCCTGGAAAGCCAGGTGTGGAGGGGAAACAGGTACGTGGCAAATACTCAACAACTGGAGGATTTCTTTGGAACAAGTGGAAGTTTGACACTAAAACGGAGGCTTATCCGGGGGTGGCTGCTGAATCGTGGCAGGACCCTGCTGCATGGGCAGTTTTTGTACGCCTTATTCTAAGGACCTTTGTTGGCACAGTTTTCTTTTTTTGTTTGGTTGGTTGGTTTTAGAATTAAATTGTAATGCAATATACGCTTAAAGGAAATGCCAGTCCTTTAAACATGATATGTTAGATGTTTGTCTTAATTTTCATTAAAGACATAAGGAAGCACATATAAAAATTCATTTGTTTAAGTCTGATTTTTATAAACTTTTTTTCCCCTCCCACAACATGAAAGGGCGAGAACTGGATTTAATATATTTGGTTTGTTTTCAATAAGAAAGGCTTGGAACTATTTACATTTTTAAGACAAGATGAAACCAGAAAATGGTCTGACGGACCAGTACATTTCTGCTGATTAGACAGACAATGCTTTGTCTAAAACTGCTATCTGCAGATCCCACAAGACTGTTTTCATTACTCAGGGTATGAGACCTAATGAGAGGCATCCTTTACTCCCAAGGATCTTGTGGTCTAAATAGCAAAGGACAGAGTAAGAAGCGGAGGATACAAAGTGATTTGCCAAAAGCCGTGTGGCTAATCATTGTCACCCTTGAACCCGAAGCCTCCGAGCTCTGCATCCTATTCACTAGCCCTTGCTGTTTCCCTCCCTGGAAAAGATCGTTTGGAGGCACGTTTTTGTGGTTGCCAAGGTGGAGGAGCAGCACGCCGCATCCTCAGGATAGTTTGTCTTTAGGTGGTTGATCCTGCTGCTCGCGCAGACAAAGCGGCGGCTGGGGTCCGACCTGAACGTGCTTTGCACACAAGCCGCCCGGGTGCCTTTGCTCTCCCTCTTTTAGCAGCTGGAGTTTCAATTTGGTTTTGTTGGGAAGTAATTTTGTCACGTCAGACATGTCTTTTGTATTTAGATGGCGAGGTATATTGTCATGAGCAATCTTAATCGTTCTTAAATCTACACCTTCCTCTCTGTGAGGTGATAAAGATTATTGCACTAAATTTTTCTCTGCCTGTCCACGGGGGATTTGACAGTTAATCATGGCTTTCTCTCTGCTCTGTTCCTCAGCTACCATTTACCCTACACTGAGAAGTATTTGTCTAGTTAGTGTTTATCACTATCCTTATAAGATGGAAATGTTGTCCGGTGCTCTCTGCAGCACTGGAATCGCAATGAACTATGTCCACTATGCCCATTACATTGTTTATGGGACTGGTTTATACTTGCAGCAAACGTGGATGAAGTGAGAAATTGCAGAGGGATATGAAGGTGGATGCTGATTGTTTACTGCTTCTAAGGAACAATTTCTCCAAGTGACACCCTATTACAGAAGCTGGGTTTTTCTGAAGGTTTTTTTTTGCCTTTTTCATGTCTAGACACCTAGCAGCGGGCAAACCTTCATGCCCGAATTTTATCCTAAATTTTGTGCTTGACACTGATGTACTCCCTGAACTGCCATCTTTCTGAACCAGCAGAAATTGGACTGCTGTTATCGTGGCTGCTGTGGCATCTCCATCCTTATTCCCCTGCCTCTCTATGCAGCAGGTCCAAAGCAGCCTTCTGTGTTGTACTAGCTCCCACCCCAGTGCAATGGGACAAAACCGTTTGTGCTGCCGATACCCAAACTTGCAGCCCGATGTTTCTCCTGTACTTTAAGGGAATTGCAATTGATGACCTGCAGTACGTAAAACAAAGATTTTTCTCTCCGTTTTACCTGTTTATAGGGCCCTGCTGGCAGCCCGGGCCCTCCAGGTGCCAGTGGGACCAAAGGAGAAAAGGTGAGTTGGGATGGGATGGACGGGAGGGGTTTGGACATACATTTGTTAATTCCTCCTTGGCTCCCCAGTGCTGGAAATATCAGGGCTGTTGGTCTGATATTTCTCTCATTTGTGTGTCACTGAAGCTTATATGCATTTAAATATTTCATTTTGCTGGCGTTGTTTCAGTCTGAAAAGGGTGTAGGCGAGTGTTAAATCGTGCCTGGTTATAGCTCCTCCGCTCTTACTTTAACCCTCATAGTGGGAGTAGAAGGAAGTAGAGAGTAGTTTGGTGCAGGAAATCTTCCTCACCTAAGAAAGGTGGGTAGAAATGTCAATATGTTTCTGTAGACATCAGTTTTCTGTCCCAGGACATGTAGAATAGTCTCAGAAAGTGCCAATCAAACAAGCCCAACCCTCTTACCTGCAAAATAATTATTCACAGCTGTCAGCGCCAATTTTGACCTCATTATTTTACAGGGTTGTTAAAGTTTCCAGAGCAGCCTTATGTTTCTCCCTCTCTGCTAGAGGTGATGTGGTTTTGGTATTTCCTACCCAGTTCTTCGGCATGAGTGGAAAGGCATGCCTGATTCTGGATTTTCTCTCTCCTTTTCTCCTCCTTATAAGGCAGTGAGCCTTATCCAAGAATGCAGAGATCAGAAGCAGATCTCTCTATTTCCCGTTACTTTCCCACTCAGACTCAACAGCTATAGGTGAGGTTTCGGAAGCGCATGCAAGCAGGACACATCCACTAAGGTGACAACAGGATCTTTGTGCTCCAGCACGTGTGCAATAGAGAGCCGTCTTGAGTTCACACCACTTCATCCGTATCGCTGAAGTCACTGCATTTGGTGCTTCCAGAAGACGTTGAGCTTCTTGCTCCATTACTTTCTGTGCAGCTGATGTGTGTCTCTCCAGTCCTCCCAGCATAGTATGGCCTCTCTTTAGAATAAATAACAAATAATAATTAAACTTGCCTTAAGAGGAAAGAGCATGAAAGATATGCTGTGTCATTCAGAGACCTACATGAGTAATGAATAAACAGAGTGTGAAAGGAAGCTGTATGATAATTTTTGCATCAGCTTGTACCTAAAATAAAGGATATACTTTCTGGATGCTTAGTCTTAAAGCATAGTGGTGGACACTGCTGGAGAAAAATGGGCTGGAACAAGTTGATAGCCTAGATGGAAATAAATCATGTAAAGACAGTGGAGCATCTCAGTGTCCTGTAAACACTTACAGCGTGATTCTCCTCTATAAAATGACTTAGGGAAAATGGTACCATTTCTCACTTTTTTTCTTTTTGCAAAGGTTTTTTTGCTCTTTAACAAACAAAAGCATTTTGGCTCCTAAATATCCATCCTGCAGACTCTGTTAGGGATGTGAGCATCAATCAGGTTTATTTGTGTAGTATTTGTATACCAATTATAAGATTTTTGAAGCCCAAATGTAATGTTGTGGTGCATCCAGTGCATCATTCACTTTAAGTCACTAAATGTCGTTAAAACCAATGTATAACGTCACAGTAACACAGAACACAACCAGTTCCTGCATGCATTCGTCTGCAGGGAGAGAAAGCAGAGTTAATTGGGATTGCATGTTCATATCTATTAATTACGGCACGGTATTGAAAATAAGAATGTACAACAGCAGTTGGAAAACATCCCCAGAGGTTTGCTTTTCTTTTGTGCTGTGTTATGTATTGTGCTATGTTGTGTTCTGTGTTATACTATATTTTTTTCACTTCTTCCATGTTTCCCTGCAGGGTGAACCAGGACTTCCAGGATTGCCTGGCTCTTCAGTAAGAATTTTTTTTAGCTTTCTCAAACATTGTAGGCATAATTGCATGAGAGGAGAAGGTGGAATTTGGGGGTGGCAGGACTTTACTAAATGAGAGATGTTCTTAAGTGTTTTTTCCAAAAAATGTAAGTTTAAGGCAGTGAAGATTTTTGAAGAAGGCAAGTGATGGCTTCCAACAAGGAGATGCACTGCCACAATTCTGGGAAATTCAAATGTGAGGATCAGGACTGTCATGTTTTAACCCCAGCCAGCAACCAGGCACCACACAGCCGCTCGCTCCATCTGCCCTGGTGGAATAATGGAGAGAATCCGAAGGGTGAAAGGAAGAAAACTCGTGGGCTGAGAGAAGGAAAGTTTAATAAGTAAAACAAAAGCCCTGCAGGCAAGCAAAGCAAAACAAGGAATTCATTCACTCCTTCCTGCTGGCAGGCAAGTGTTCAGCCATCTCCAGGAAAGCAGCGCTCCGTCACGTGGAACGGTTACTTGGGAAGACAAACGCCATCACTCCGGACGTCCCCCCCCTTCCTTCTTCCTCCCCCAGCTTTATATGCTGAGCATGACGTGATAGGGTATGGAATATCCCTTTGGCCAGTTGGGGTCCGCTGTCCCAGCTGTGTCCCCTCCCAGCTTCCTGTGCACCCCCAGGCTCCTCGCTGGTGGGGTGGTGTGAGGAGCTGAAAAGTCCTTGACTTGATGTCGTGGNCAAGTATAAGCAAGAGCCTCTCTGCATACCGTTCCTTGGCATCAACTATAAACATGGGTCTGATCACTGTGAGAGTGAACAGTTTCTGCACAACATGTTGTTAATTTCAGCAGTTAGAAGAGGCCTAGCTAAAAAGTAAAGTTACTGAACAAAATTAGTCCTGTTTTACCTCAAACCAGGACACTTGATGTAAACACTGCTCAGCAACAGCTAAAATATCAGTGTGCTTTCAACATTGTTCTCATCCTAAATCCAAAACACATCACCATACCAGCTGCTAGGAAGAAAATTAACTTTATCCCAGCCGAAACCAGGACAAAGGCTTGAAGAGGCAATGAAACCATTGCCACAGGTACATCAAGAGAGCAATGCTGTGACAGGACTGTGTGGTTTCCAGGGCAGTTGTTGAGTTGATGCCTAGTCCCCTTTGGAAAACAGAGCCTGTGAAAGTTATAAAAGCAAATGAAAGTTCAAAATTGAGTTGAATTGCGGAGTGTCTTTATCATTGACTGGATGTGAGGATTGGGATGGGAGGAGAAAAAGGTAATTTCTGATGAGGGGGAATGGTCTTTCATTGGCTTATGTCTGAAAAAGTCCTGGTGGAATATGGCACAACTAGGACCTGATGTGCTGAAATCAGGAAAGCGGTGATAAAAAAGAAAACTGAGAAAATAAGAGAGCGGGGTTAGTCTTTCCTGTGGCGCTAGGTTCACATGCCTTTGTGCATCCCTCTGCCTTCAGCATTGCCTTCAGTGACCCCAGCGGCTCACTAGCAGGGACATAATGATGTCCAGAGGTTAGTATTGTCTGTAGGAAGAGGTCATCTACAAGTGGATGGAGAAAGAAGATTAACTGCGAAGTACGCAGAGGAGAGGTCTAGAGAAGAGTTCTGCGGGGGCTGGTAACAAAGCAGTTGGGGAGTATTCCTATTACTTTCCAAAAGAATAAGGTTAAAATTAGGAAACAGCACTCTCGGACTATTGGTGGAAAGCATTAAGGGGACACTGATACCAGCAACATTAACTGTCACACCGTGCCAGAGAAGGACTGGGTGCTGAAGACAAGAATAAGAAGCTCCCTGGTAATCATGATAAAGGCAGCAGGCAATGTCCTTACCCAGAATGTGGTAGGAAGCAAAGCAGGAAGGAAGAGAGATCTCTGAAAAAAACCCTGTTTGGACAAGAGCCTGCTTAAATGTGAGATTAGTGACATGACAGTAGTTGCCAAGGGACTTTGAAAGATAGGTAGAAAACCTGAAAATGAGCCTAAAGTTCCAGGGGGTGGGTGGAGAACAGGCTGAGAAGACTGACAGCTGTCAGTCACAGCCACGGTGGCTTGCATGGAGGGGCCAAAGGAAGGTCTCAATCATGCTCGTACCAAGAGTCAGCCTGCGATTTGTGTGATGCCTTCTTCATTCAATACAACTTTGTAATTTAAAATAGGAAAAGAGCTGGGGATTTTACTAACTTACTTATAACAACGAGAGAGTGGATTAAGTTCTCGCTGTTTACACGGCCGCACAAACCACTTTGTAGGTAACTGGGTGAGCAAAACTTGTGTCGGCCTGAGCTGTTTAAATAGAAAGTGTCCCCCAGCCTGCAGCAGGATTTGGGGAGCTGTGGCAGTTAGTGCGCGTCTTGAGGGAACGGCGAGGGGAGAAAATTCCACTGCGGGGGACCATCACACCCCGGCACCTCCGGTGTTGGCTTTCCTCTTTTTCTCATTTATGACTCTGCATTTTTATTGCAGGTGCATACTGAAGGCCTAAAAGGAGAGCAAGTAAGTGGGACTCAATATCTATTCTTCCGCGTCAAGGATGCTTTTTATGTAGTTCAATTGCCTGTTAGATTACATTGTGCTTTAAAATTATGCTTCAAAATTAAGGTGGATAGAATCATTGTCAGGTCATCAAGGAACAAGTTTTCCTATTTATAATGGAGAAAATAAACAAGAAAGGAAAAAGGGCAATGTCCTTTTCAGGTGCCGTGAATCTAACATGAATGAGAAGTATAAATCAGAGAGTCAGCTGCGCAATTCATTAGGTCCAGGGATGTGTTAATACGAAAGTTAAACTGTATTGCAGTTTTACGCTGAGTTTGTCTCTGAACTGACACTCAAACAGGGAAAAGGCACCAGTTGCTCCAGTCTGTTTGTCCTACATATAAATAAAATATTTTTAATTTTTTATTTTGTGTTGGTAGGTGTGTAATTCATATTTTACTTTTACGTAATATAATGATGTGCATCCTATAAATGATACTTTAAAGCCCTTCACAGCTGTGCTGGCTTGGGGGGAAATGCCTGTGGAAGCTGTTTTTGCAAGAATTGCTTTTCTCCACTACCGAACCCCAACCCACAGTGTTTTACTGGAATATCCAGGGTAGCCCAGTGTGTTCGGTAGAGTTACTAGCTTTGAAAAAACAAAGAGCCAGTTATGGATAAATGCCTGCTGAGCGTGGGTGGATCATTCGGTGTGAAGTCTGATGAGTGCTGATAATTCACGTAGCCGAAGGATTTAGGAGAAAAACAGCTGGTGCCTGCACTGGTTCTTTGGGACCTGTGAGGAAAGGGGTGGTATAGGTCCTGCACAGATGGCCAACATGAATAACGTGACAATATAATTTTTCATACAGAGACTTTAACACTTTTTTTTAAAAAAACCTTTCTCTAGGGAGAGCCAGGGCCACGAGGACCACAAGGCCAACCTGGACTTCCTGGACCTCCAGTAAGTTGTTTCTCTCACCGCTTGCAATTGCCAGAAACTGAAACTCATGCTGGTGCGAGGCATACGTGCAAAATCTTATACATTATTCAGACACTAAGATCTTAAACAGTACCCTCAGCATCCTGACTTCTTCACTGCCAACAGAAGGTCTCCTGCTGTGGATGGCTACTCTGAACATACGGAGGTGGCACCCAGGACACGGGCAGTCATTGCACAGAGGCAGACTTTGCCTCAGGGCTGTTGTCATGCAGAACCTGATTGTTTTTCTGTTTCTAATGTCCTGAAGAGCTGTACGGGCATTCTGCATAGCTCATAGAGGCACCCACTGGTAACTTGTAAGCTATCACGTAGTGAAGGTCAGAGAACAGTTGCTTGTGAAAGGGGTTGGCTTTGTGCCACAAGGTCCTAGCGAAAATATTTTGTGGATGAAAAATAAGAGTTGGATATGTGTGTTTGTGTTTCAACACAATTTTTGCAACAATCTAGACACGCCAGCATTCTTACTTTTGACTTAATTATAGCTTATTCTAGTTATATTTTATAACCCGGCCCTGCAGGATATCTCAGTTCAGACTGCCGCTGCTGCCTCATTTGCAAATACTCTGCATTTCCTCGCTTTTGAATTGTTTGTTGTGTTTCACTGTTGATTGGGTTTTGTAAAATTGACGGCATTGTGAAGATGTGTTACTTAGGTAAATCTGATTTTAATTATGTAATTTAAATATAGTTGTGTGCTCTGTATTTAATCAGGGCATTGTCACTTTTCTCTATCCTGTTTTCTTATTCTCTTTCTGCTCACAGGACAACATAATTATCAGGTAAGAGTTGTCTAGGTAGCCATGCAGTAACAGTAGCAAAAAACAGCTAGGAAATGGTTATATGGTTCATTAGTTTTTCTTACTCAGTTAACTTTATAAAACTTTTCACTTTTAAAGGGAGAGTCTGGTCTGGAAGGCAAGCCTGGAGTCCCTGGTTTACCCGGTCAAAGGGTGAGTTGCTGTTTTTATTTAATCTAAGTCTCAAGAAGCTCGGTACAGCTTTGCTCAATAAAGTTTGACCCAATTTACGTACACTTTTCTACTTATTTACGGATCGTGGAGGACCCAATCCTTTCCTCTATTCCCTCTTTATGGTCCAGCAACTTTCAGTACCTCTTGAAGTCCACAGATCGTTTGCTCTCCTGCCTTTGTGCCTGCTCCTTGCTGCCAAGAGAACTCTTGATATGAGTCTGAGTGTGTAGAACCACTCATAATGTGGAAAGGTTGAAAGTTCAGAGAAACGTTATTGTCCTAGAAGTCAAATAAATGCAAAGACACTTGCAATACTTTTTACTTTCTGTTCTGTTTGGTCTGTACTCAAACAGAAGCTCCCACAAAATGGGAGTTGGTGTACCATCCTTCACCAGGAGCTTAGAAAGTCTCCTCTTGTTAAAAAAAAAAATTGGATTTTCTCTGACTCGGAGTTATGTCTTGAAATGTTCAAGTACTGATAAAAAGTAAATTTCACAGTGGGACCCGATCGCATCACCTGAATGCTCTGAACCTGCCTTTCCTTGCTTCAGCCCATTGGTATGAAGAACATCTCACTAGACAATGGATAAGGGTGGAAGTGAGATACCCGTTTAACCTTTGTGGAGGCAGTCACTTCAGTCTCAGTACTGCTGTTTGATAGGTTACTTTTTTAGGTAGTCAGAGACTTGATCAATGGCTTAATCCGTAGAGGAGATTGTGGGGGTGGCCTGTAATGCTTTGCACGTGAGTCAGCACCAGTGCTGTTAAAGAGCAGATGTGAAAGAGCTGCTTGTGAGCACGGGAGGGTTACGGGCAAAGGACAATACAGGGAAGAAATATATTCCTCAGTAGGTGTGCTTCTACAGACTTTCCATTGAATCACATGATATTAAATTGAGCTCTAAGCTTGGCTTTTAGGAATCTTCTCCTTCAGAAGATGGGGCATGCAGTCTTGCCTTAATGTCACAGTGGAAAAGGGCACTTACTTGCTTTCTTGTACTTTTCCGGTCTTCAGAAAATATCACCTTATCACTTTAGCAAATAACTGTGCTGTGCTTTACTTAGGAGTTGACAAGTTCTGAGTTGTCCTCGTTTTAAAGCCTTCTGTGAAACGTTGTTTCTTGAATAAGATTAATAGCGCATATTAGCTGGGGAAAGGACAGTGATCTGTCAGAATCTGCAACAGGACACAAAATGCTCCTGCTAATGATGATGTGATTAGAGATATAATTTGATCCATACTGTCTTTGAATGTTTCCCTAGACACTGTTGTGTCTAGCTAGTTAGATTTCTTCTCCTAAGGGTCTTTATTAGTCACCAGGCATCTTAGGTGGATGGATATATTTTTTTAATTAAAGACCATTATTCAATGACTGAATACCTGAGATGAATCAAAGTCCTGGGCTTGGTGGATCTATATGGAAAACCTACATGTGGAAAAGAGAACAGATTAGCAGATACTAGTGATTCGCCACTAGTACGGTTCTTGACAAAGCACAAATATAAATCCAGCCTTTGATTACCATCTTACATAAATTTGGCTGCAGAAAGCATTTCTCTAGACAGGCTTAGAAGTTAAAATGCCAAGAGCAGAAATCTCCTCAAATATTTGTTTGAGTCTAGCTTTAAATGACTGGATGTGATGTGAGGGCAGGCTCTGAAGGCACAGCTCAAAGCTGTAGAGAACCCTCTTGCGCACACCCAGACAAGAAGGCTCTCTAGCAGCATAGCCTGGTGTTGAGGACAGGGATGGGATCATAAATTAGGGAAGTGATTGTACCTCTGTACTCAGCACCGGTGAGGCTGCATCTCAAGTATTGTGTTCAGTTTGGGGCCCCTCACTGCANTGATCTTAAAGGTCTCTTCCAACCAAAAGAATTCTATGATACGATTCTATGATTCTACAATGCCTCAGTTTCATTTGTAGCTCCAGCCCTGGCTTGTTGTAAGACATTCATAACATCACCCCCGTGTTCCCTGTAAATAGGGGTAGGAGTGTAAGGCTATACAAGTCTGCGAGCAAACCAAACAGCCAGAGCAGCCGTGTGAGCATGGATTTATTGCCAAGCATGTTCCCCAGCACACCTTTGGGTCATGCCAAGTAGTTGTCTCCCACCAATGTCCCTGCATTGCAGAATGACCATAATCTGGCAGGCTGATTAACCAAGGCCATCTTTTGTGAGAAGGAGACTTTAACTTCATGAACACAAGCTCCTGTGCTCTCTGCACATGGAGCCCTGGCCCATTACATTTAGCAAAGATGTAGTCTTCTTCACTGTGGTAAGGACTGAAAAATCAGACAATGCTAGAGACAGATTTGGGACTCCTTTTCAGTGTTGTTAGAAGACCTGCACAGAACAGATGAAAATCACTAGCCGTCTACCTGGCTGATCCTTCTACTATTTTATACAAGCGAGGTTTCAAGATATGATTTATATCTCCTGAGAATTTGATTCCTGAGGTACTCTATTCCACACTAATATCTTATAACCTACGGGACAGATTACAATGCAGGACTGACTTCAGGACCCTCTCAAATAAGATGCTGCAAAGGGGCTCATGTAAAACAGTAACTGTTTTGCAGTATGATTCAACCTCAGTTTTGCTTTATGGTCCTCAACCAAGATGTGACTGAAGTAGGTACATGCACAGAGCCCCGATTCTGACAGAGGGATGCAGATGTGACCATTTGTTGGAGTTCTTAGAAGCCTGCAGTGCTTTAGTTAGCTGTAATGCAGCTGGCACAAACTGCTAGTGAACTAAAGATGTGTTTGGAACCATTTCATAGAGAAATTCATGTCTCATAACAGTCCATGGGAAGTGAAGGATCCTGAGCCGTGCAAGGACAGAGGCAATGTTGGCTAGTGTTAGAAATACGATGCAGGAGCCACCTACACAGTGTGAAGATTTCACAGAAGATGACATACTGTACCAAATATCCTAGTGACAGTTTGGCTGGCAGGAAGAGGGTCATACATTTTGGGAAGATTTCTAGGAAAAGAGGAAGTATGATATTCTTTTAGCCTGAAGCTGCTGTTCCTGTTATCGCTGAAGAAACAAAAGAATACATGGGATAGTACAGTTGCCAATAAACAGGACATATTCTTTATAGAGTCACCATTTGTGTTATAGTAAAGAAAGTGTCAGTTTAATTTCTTAATATGGCTACTGCAAGCTTAATATTTCATTTAAATGCACTCGTTAGACTCGCAGAAACATTTTCCCATCACCTCTGCTTAGAGCGCACATTCTTGGAGTAGAATCATAGAATCATAGAATGGTTTAGTTTGGAAGGGACCTTAAAGATCATCTAGTTCCAACGTCCCTGCCATGGGCAGGGACACCTCCCACTAGACCAGGTTGCTCAAAGCCTCATCCAACCTGGCCTTGAACACTTTCAGGGACGGAGCCTCCACAACTTCCCTGGGCAGCCTGTGCCAGTGCCTCACCACCCTCATAGTAGTTGCAGAATCTTCTGCTAAAGTGTGGTACAAGGACAGCTGAATAACCAAGTGGGGTGAAGAAGCCCTGTCATCAGGGCTTCTGATGGCCCAAGGTTTCTTCTGGTCTTGGTATTACAGGTTACTTAAGACCACGTTACAGATTGCTTTAGACCACGCTTAAGACCAAGAACCAGCGCTCAGTATTGGGGCTGGTTTTGTTTAATATCTTTGTGAATATCAATATTTTGTTTAATATCTTTATCTGGATGAGGGGATCGAGTGCAGCCTCAGTAAGTCTGCAGATGACACCAGTTTGGGTGGGAGTGTTGATTTGCTTGAGGGTAGAAAGTCTAATGATTCTATGATTCTATTGCTGCCTTTTGAGAGCTTGCCACCAAACCAACCTTGCTGTCTGCAAGTATTGAGAACTTTAGATATAGCCCAGCCATACCCAGCAGGTCACTTCCATGCAGTTTAGAGCACCATCATGTTACTCTCAGACAAACTTTCCAGAAGTTGAGGACAAGAAAGCAGCATATTCACTGCTGTTCTCAAAAGCATAAAGGTTGCTGGTGAGTCACAGAAAGTGTGCCTGAAGGCTGGGGTTTGCTGCTGTGAGGGAGGATGGGGTCTGAGGGAGCAGGGGACAGACTGAAGAAGACACTACAGGACCCTAGTTGGCATTAGAAAAAGAAAGGCTCCTGAAATGACTGAAGAATGTGACAGGACATCTTCCTAATGTTTTATTTAGAAAAAAATTAAACAGGACATGTTTAGGGGCAACGAGTGAAGGGGGTGTTGTGCTCTGAAAAGAGCAGATAGTATTATAGAGATCTGATTGTCAAATTTATCATAAGTTAAGCTTGCTATATATGAACCTCTCCCTCCTGCAGTCCGTTCCCAGGAGCTCCAATACGGAGTGTATATTGTCGATGTAATTATAATAATGCACACTCCCAGACATAGTTCTTTAACATGGAAAGCTAGTTGGAGGGCTGCTTACATTTTGGGGAGTGGCCCAGTATTGGAAACACACTAAGAGGAGCATAAGCTGGGAAGACAAATCGTCTTTCGGGCATTTAAAAACACTTGTCTGTTAGCCTGCTTTAGTTGCAGGTCTTGAAGTGGTTTATGGGCACAGAAAAAATGTGCACAGTCTCCTTGGTGTATCTGCTGAACTGCTAATCTGACAGTTCACGTCCATGCTTTGATCCTGTCTGGGGGCAGGAGATAACAATTCCAACCTGAACCAGACAACCGGGTTATGTTCATTTTATTAGCCAGCTGCTTCCAAGTGCCTGGCACCTGATGTCTATATTTTGACAACGTTACTCCCATTATCAAGAGCATGCAGTGGGAAGAAAGAAGCTTTGCTGTTCTCATCTGCCCTGTAAGACCTTGAGTGATAGACAATACCGTCTCTCTGATTTTACTAAAACTGCCTGAAAAAGAGGTAGAACACCGAGAGTCTAGTTTCATTTTAGGGTGGTTATGTGGTTTTTTTTCGCTCTTCCTGTCCTCCTCTTTCTTCTGTGAAATTGAAGAGAATTGAAGTGCTTTGATTCTGCTCTTCAGGTTTTTGACACTTGATCTGCTGAAATAGTTGTCGGAAATAAACCCAACTTTTTTTGCTTGATAGACACAAAAGGTGCAGATGTATGACATGCTTCTGGAAAGCATGCAGATCTTTGGGTAATCCAACCTAAACACAGGGTTCTTCTGAAGTGTGCTCCAAATAATTTGGGTTTCAAACATTTGCTCATTGAAATGAGGCAAGTTGGTTCAAGTGATTGAAATCTCAGGAGGAAACCAAAAGAAAACATCTATTTATCCTATTGCAGTACTTTCCATGTAGACATGAGGTAGCAGCTGCCTAGACCCATTTTGGGTTTGATGTGCTGTACTGCAGACTAGTTTTCTAAATTTGCATTGTCAAAATATTCACATGCTCAAAGAACAATCAGTGCAAAAACTAAAAAAAATACAGGAGTCTCACAGGATAGTAAGAATAGTCTTATGGGGAAAAAAACCCAAATTAATGGAAAATATCTTTTTACAAGAGTAACCTTTAGTGAATGTCCTTCTCCATGATTAAGACTCCAATGTACACGAGTCAGGGAGGTAAGTAATAATAATTCCTCTTTTTTTCAGGTTACTTCATGCACAAAATAATGTATGTGAAGCACAGAATGAGAGTGAGTTGACTGTAGAAACAGAGATAAGTTCAAAAAATTTCACTGCAAGACCCTTTTTATGTGAGCTAATTGTGAAGTTCAGTGTCACGGTCTGTCAGGTTGGAGGCAAGGGGAACGAGCGCAGCTCCAGGAGTGAGTTACAAAGGGGTGTCTTCTGCGTCTTTAATTCAGCTGTCATGTTGCAGCAGGTTTTCATGTTCATCTGTCCACATCCCCTGAACGTTTATTCTCGAAGTCAGAGCAGCACAAAAAGACATTTCTTGACTCTTTACAATTAGCTTACAAGGCTATGAGTCTCAGGAAGTGCCACACGTTTGTTTTACAACAGAGCCTAAAGGATCCTGTTAAAACTGGGGACTACTGGGTTCAGGGCACAGCCTCCACCCAGCAGAGATGTGTTAAGAACACTTGCCGATACGGGAAAGGTTTATCCCTGTTAGCTGTCATGGGGGAGATGAATTTATCAGATCTCTGGAGAGCTGCTGAGCTCTTCTTTGTGCGTTTGATGACAGGATGGGAATACGTGTATTTGACTTTCCCCTTCTTGACCCATCTCTCTCCTGTCTAAGTGGGTTGTTGCATATCATGTTCTTGTTCTGGCCTGTCACAACTTGAAATGGGCAATCAACACTGTTTTAACTCTTATTTCCCTGTGCATGAACTCCCCTTGATTTGAACCACCTTAGACTTGCGGGGTCCAAGGGAAGGAGATAGTTGATTGTTATCTCCAGGGGCAGACACGTAACTAATCCCAGAGAGAGAGGATAATAAGTTTGCCCAGCAGATTAGGTAGACTTTTTGGAAAGAGCCAGTCCCAAGGTGCAATCTCTCTCAATGTCCAGAAGTCCTTATAGCCCTTTTTTTCCTTTGTCACGACAGCCCCAATAATCACGCATAAGCTGGACAACACTGACGGTATTTGCATCCTCAAGATGGGGAGATGCTCTCACTTCATAATTTACTGTCATTATCTAATACGTATGGAGACTGTAAAAGGCTGGTGCTTTCAGGGAGCACTGCTGGATTTCTTCTGGCTTTTCTAGTAATGTAGAGGTAAAAGGACCGACCTGGAAAGGGTAATTCTAGCATCCCATCTAGCTTACAGAGGAAATAGTTGACATTTATGTCAGTAGTCACATTCGTTCACAGTTAAGGGTGTTTCCTGTGTACTTGGTACCAAATCCACCTCTGTTCCTGGGGCCAAACCTCAGAGAAAAACATGCTATGAAAATATATGACCATTCTGGCTATTGGACAGCAAGACGAGAAAGAGTTTTGGGCTATGATACCTTTCAAAATTTCTCCTCTGGCAGGATGGAGCCAACATTTTGCTTTTTTTTCCCTGTCTTCTGTATGGTAGAGATCTTTCTGATGGATGGTTGTGTTCATATACATTTGCGGGTGCTTGAAACGTTCAGATGACACTGCCTGCCCTGGCAAAGTTCAACCGTGCAGAAATCGAAACGTAAGCAAATTAACAAAAAGAAGGAAAAAGGGGTTGATGGCATAGATTAAATCCAGAGTGAAACTGTAATTGTTAGTGAGGTAAATATATCCATTTCCAATAAAATGCACATTTTTACTGTGCTATTGTTCAAATTCCTGATGAAAACAAATAACATGTATTTCATATAGTTGAACGATACATGTTCTTACACACTTAGCTCATTCTTACTATAAGTAACAGAGCATAATTGCTGGTTTTCTCTGTCACATTATTAGGCGATGTGACATTTTGCTGAGCTTTACTCTCATAGGTATAATTTCTCCCAGCAAGTATTTCTGTACTTTACAGACAGGCTGTAATGTTATGGAGCAAATCTGTTGCAGTTTGATTTTGGCTAACCTCAGAGTCACTGTCGCAGAGGCTCAGAAAATCAAATTTAAGCAGGTGATAAACTCAAACTTTATTCTAAACAAAAATTGTTTAGCAGAGAACCAACTGGAAACGAGGTATACCAAAATCGTTTAACACTCCGACAATATAAGTAAACCACAGGTTCAGAATGTATGAGGAATTAGTACTGCATGACCGACTCAAGAATTCTTAAGCTTTAGGAATGATGATTCAAGAATGTGCACACTCACTCACCTCTAAGATGAGGGCTCTCAACCTGTACAGATGAACCGCAGGTGGTGTCCCAGCCCACGGGGAGAGTCCCTGACTGCAAACCCACTGCTTCTGAGGAGGACAACTCCAATTTTGCCTTCCAGCGGGGCTCCACTTATACCCTAATTGAATCTGATCTGGGGTCATGCCAGCTCTTATTTGCTGAGAACCACAACTTCCTCACCCTTCCACTGAAATGCATACGTGCTGACCACCACTGTGTGGGCGTGACAAGAGCTGTGACGGGAAGTTTTCATGGGCTTTTGTCAGGTCTTTGTTAGGTACAAGAGCTGTGGTGGGAAGTTCTGGTGGGCTTTTGTCAGGTCTTTGTTAGGTCTTTGTCAAATCTTTGTCAGAGTGGTTCACCTGCCACAGTGGCCAAAATGTCCTCTTCACAATGGGAAATTACGCTCTCAGCCTCTCTGTCAGTACACTTATACCCTGCTTTATGGGATTTCTGAGTGTTTTGAAAAGCGCGGATGTTTCTCAGCATTATACCCAAGGAAAGGATAGGCTCCTTTCACATCTCTCATTGCTGCCGCAGATTACTGTGCCCAGCCATCAGTAGGGAAACAGAACAATTGGTGTATACTAGTCACAAGAGGGAAAATATGTCCTTTCTCCGCCTTCTTGGCTTTTGAGATGGGTTTAGGGAGAAGGTGGTTCTGCTATGACTTTCCTCAGGTTTCCCAAGTAATATTTTACAGGTGGGACCAAGTTTCCAAAAAGCAGAAGTTTAGCAAACTGTAACCAGGTAATGCCCTTAGGCTGTAAAGCTACCTAAAACCACACCGCTGTGGACTTCCAAAATAAGGTCTACGTGTACTACTCGCATCTCTTCATTTGCAGCGTCACAAGGCTCATTGGGATTTTGTTGACCTGAACACTAATGTATGTATCACCCATTGTGGTTTCGTATAGGATATATTCATGCTCTCGAACTTGCAACATCTGATTTAGGATGACTACTTAGGAAGCTAATTCTTTTATGCTCCTTCAAAGGGTTATCAAGTGTTTATATCAGGTTCCTGCCTCTAATGCAACCTCTGAATTACAGTCTAAGGAAATGCACAAACAATTGCAAGGGAAGGTACAAGATGGGTGGTAATTATGCCCAGTGACCATCGAGGTTGGCGGGACGTAAGAAGGACACGGACCTGTTGGAGAAGGTCCAGAGGAGGGCCACGAAGATGATCAGAGGGCTGGAGCACCTCCGCTGTGAGGACAGGCTGAGAGAGGTGGGGTTGTTCAGCCTGCAGAAGAGAAGGCTCCAGGGAGACCTTATTGCAGCCTTCCAGTATCTGAAAGGGGCCTACAAGAAAGCTGGAGAAGGACTTTTTCCAAGGGCTTGTAGTGATAGGGCGAGGGGTAATGGCTTGAAACTGGGAGAGGGCAGATTTAGATTAGATCTCAGGAAGAAATTTTTCACTCTGAGGGTGGTGAGGCACTGGCCCAGGTTGCCCAAAGAAGTTGTGGCTGCCCCATCCCTGGAGGTGTTCAAGGCCAGCTTGGATGAGGTTTTGAGCAACCTGGTCTAGTAGGAGGTGTCCCTGCCCATGGCAGGGGGTTTAGAACTAGATGATCTCTAAGGTCCCTTCCAACCCAAATCATTCTATGATTCTCTGACATGAAGGAAACAGTTATACTGTGTTGTATGCTGGCCTCAGTGTTGTAGCTGTGGAACCAGCCACCTTAATGCATGGCTCCCATGGTGATAGGAAGCTGGGGGTGGCGTGCAGTCATACTCATCTCCCATGTCTGACCCCACACACTACACCTACACCCTGTATGTTCTATTCATAAGCTTATTTATTTATTTAAATGAGTATTTTAACGCTGTCCCTTGCATGCTTGCCTTGACATTGGCAAAATGAGCATCTTTCATCAGAAAACATATGTTGAATCATGTGATGACATGAGTCTTTCAGGTTAAAAATGGACTCTTTTTGGCTTTGGCCTGCAAAGAAGTGATGGATTTTGAAAAAGTAGAAGGAGCACTCATGAATGGTACGTGTACTTGAGTATGTAAGACAGATTTTTACTGGTGTTAGGGAAATGGAAAAAAAAAAAAAAGAAATTTCCTGGAAATGACTACAAATTTCTTCTGATACCCCAGGACCTCATAATCACCCCTTTAATTTTCTTCTTAAATTCTTCTGTATATGACAGCTGCCTTTTTTGTTATGAGAAAAATAAGGAAAAGATCAGATTCTGACACACTAGCTAATGAAACTCAGTCAAAACAGGGGAAAACATGATGAAAACTTGGTTTGTTTGTGATGTTTTTAGTGTTTTCACTCATTTAACTCAGCAGGAATTACATGAATTGCTTCTGGACATATTTCAATAAAGAAAAATACAGGCAAAATCATACATCTGATTCTTGTATTTCTGTATGACCAATCACATCACCAGTGACATGAAATTTGCTTAGTTTATTATAATATCCTTCTAAAAAGAAAATTATTTTGGGTGAGAAGTAGAAACGAGAGGGGGAAAAATCACTTTTCTCTGTCCCTCAGAAATTTACATCTCTCGTACCCTGTTAGTATATTGCTAACAACGTCAGAAGTATTAGTGATTCAGTGTCTATTACATGCCAGGGAAGGACAGATTATTTTCACAAGAAAGCTGAGTCACAAAATATGTGACTTGCCCAAAGTAACACAGCAAGTCATCTGTTGAGTTCAAAACCAAATCCAACCTCTGCCTTAACTCCAGTGCTTGAGGCACATCCCTTTTTCCTCTTTTTTCCTTATGTTCTTTTTCCTTGTGAACCATTTGAGGTCAAAGCCATGGGGAACACAGGTGTTGCAGCATCCATACAGGTGAACTTGTCTCAAGGGTATACTCCAGGTCCTGGCTTATCCTTCCCTTGCACTGGTGAAGCTCTCTGGTTCCTCTGGAGGAATCTTTTTTGGCTTGCAAAGGAGTCAGTGAGCGCCGTCCCTTGCTGGTAATGCCAACGCTGGTTAAAAATGCTTCATGGATTCCTGTTTTCTGGCTTAGGGATTGTGAATCTTTTATATTGATCCATGCACCAGAGTTCTTAATTACTTTCTTTCTTAATGCATGAGATGGTGCAAGGAACACAAGGGACATTGCTCGGCTTTGCTGGGCAGGGGTGAAGGGCTAGACCGTCGCAAGGAAAGTGCCTCACAGCTTGTGTCTACACATGGTACCTCCCTTGGCCGCATCTCAGCGCTGTGACTTCTCTGACCCTCTGTGGGCAGCACCCAGGTGGGACTGCAGAGCGTAGGAGATGCCAAGATGTGCAGGAGACCAGCCCTCATCTGTGGGGGCTATTATCACAATCTGGAGAGATACAGACCTGTCAAAGACAGCTGCAGTTTCTCATCCAAATGGTGTCCGCTGCCTTCATTTCTAGTTTTTGTGGGTTTTGTACCCACATTTCAGTGATTTACCAGTTTTGGGGTGAAAGACTTTGGAAAGTCAGTAGCAGTCTTTGCCCTGGTGTCTAATATTTGCTCCTCTGTTAAACACACAGGGTAAAAAGGGAGAACCAGGATTCCCAGGCATCAACGGTCTGATCGGCCCTCAGGTAAGTGATGATTTCTTCCTTTTCATATAATATGTGGAAAAACATGTTTTGTGGCAACAAGTGGCTCGGAACCGCAATGCAGCATGCTGTGACCTTGTTCTCTTCTCATCCGCACTGTCTTTGAAGTCGGTGTTTCCCCTTTAAGAGCCAAACTAATTTATCCTGTTGTGATTGAGAGAAGTCCGCCTGTCTGGCAGCAATTACTTTTACCTTCCAGAGTTTTTCAGCGTCTTTGAACAGGGACATAAGGAGGTGTTTTGTGTGTGATTTCCCCATTGCTTGTGCATAGAGCAGTATCACACCGGAGGGAAAGCAATGATTTGTGTTTTGGAATATTTAGGGCAGTGTCTCAGCTAATTGTTGGCTGTGTGAATTGGCAATTGCAGATATACCTCCTGTGCTGCAGTCTTGGGGGAAGAAGCAGTTTAAAAGGTATTTGCTATTCAGAAAGCACACTTCTTTGAGCACAAGACTGGTTTTGTGGCTTTGATACCGACATTTCCAGTTGTTATAGAGGGGTAGGTGTTGGCTTATTGAGGAAGGTAGAGACACAGGCTTAAAACTAAAAGTTTATTCTCTCTGTGAGGAAGGATGTCTTAATTTAATGACCCCTTAGCTCCTTTTTTTAAAGCTTTTGTCAAGTTAGTGCTGCAAATTGCACCATCCATAGCATCATAAGGGCAAAATAGTGGCGTGCATGTTAAGACTTGTCAGAGAGGATTTGTCTCGACCTTGGATCAACCCATTCTGCCTTGTAGTGTAACACTGACACTTGCCTCTGGCTTGGTTTCTTGCTAACTTTGTAGCCAAATTCAGCTGGTTTGAGTCACTTTGTAGGGTCACTCCTGCAATAAGAAAAATATCTGCGGGAATGCCCTCAAGCAGGAAAGACCATAGAATCATAGAATCATAGAGTTGTTTCGGTTGGAAGGGACCTTTAGGATCATCAAGTCCAACCATCAACCTAACACTGACAAAACCACCACTAAACCATGTCCCTCAGCACCACGTCTACCCGTCTTTTAAATACCTCCAGGGATGGTGACTCCACCACTTCCCTGGGCAGCCTGTTCCAATGCTTGACAACCCCTTTGGGGAAGAAATTTTTCCTAATATCCAATCTAAATCTCCCCTGGTGCAACTTGAGGCTGTTTCTTCTTGTCCTATGGCCTGTTCCTTGGGAGAAGAGACTGACCCCCACCTTGCTACAACCTCCTCTCAGGTAGTTGTAGAGAGCGAGAAGGTCTCCCTTCACCCTCCTCTTCTCCAGGCTAAACAACCCCAGTTCCCTCAGCTGCTCCTCATAACGCTTGTTCTCCAAACCCTTCACCAGCTTCGTTGCCCTTCTCTGGACAATCTCCAGCACCTCCATGTCTTTCTTGTAGCGAGGGGCCCAAAACTGAACACAGTACTCGAGGTACAGCCTGTAACATCACTTCAAGCTAACCACAGAGGATAAAACTGAGCATTTCATTCATTCCCTTTTCAATAATAAATTAATGAACTGGGTCTTTGGCTTTGGTATTTTGTTTCAATAATTGGTTAAGTCTTGGGCAGGAATGAAGAACCTCCACTACTACAGCTGTTGGTGATATATTGTAATAGGTGGCACAATGCTAGACAGCAGATGCTGATTTTTCATGTATTTCCTCTGGCACGCTATGCCCCTGTGATCACAAAACACAATCTAGAAATAGTTTCTGTGGCAGATGTTTTGTAATGAGCTCTTCATGTGTGTGTGGAGACTGTCAGAGAGGCAATCCAGGGGCTTGTGACCCTGCGCAAGTGAAGGCCCTTGTGTCCATCTGGAAAACTTGCCCTGTGAAACATCTCTTAATACCGGTTAACGTATTTTTAAGAGTTTTTCCTTTGGTACGGTATCTGGTTTGCAAGTATTTAATCAGCAGCCTTCAAGAGGAATGAAGACAGTATTTCTAATGGAATTAAAAAATTTTGTTGGATTGTTGTTTTGTTTTTTTTCATTGGATAATATTAAAAGTCCTTCCAACCCTTCTGAACCATTGGGAGGGGATTTTCCTTGCTTTTGGGGGAAAATTTTTCTCCATGCATTATTTCTGAGGTATCTGACACTATCCATCCAAACAATGTCACGCTTGCTCAGCTCAAGTTCCCTGTAACTTTAAAAAAAAATTATATATGCGTGTGTTAGCGATTTTATAACGGTATCTGAGAAAATTGCTGACATAACATTAAGTAATTTTCCTTTCTACACAGGCTAAATAAAGTTAGCAAATTTTATGTTAATTAAAACTGCATATAATGCTAGCTCCATTGAGGGATACTTAAATTGACTGTTCCTCCAAGCTAACTGTAAGAATGGAAAAATATTGTTCCTATTCCTGCAGTGGCACTCTGTTCTGGACATATTACTGCAGATTTCCATATTTCTGTTTGGAGAAAGTGCTTACATTCAGTTTGTGACAAAACTAGTTTCCAGCTTAACAGCACTTTTTGTGACACTAAGTTTTTTAAGCACTTTATCAGCATTTATTTTTTTTTCTTCATCAGACTGCCCCAAAAATACCCAAGAAGAAAAATGGTTTCCTTATGCTGTAGTTACATGGATATTCTTCCAAGTCATGTATGGAAGTCTGTCACCTGTTTCTGTGCTATCGCCATGGCACTGATGAGGAACATCTGGTTTGAGTTGGCCATACATAAAGTAGATTAAGATATTAAAATAGCCTCCCTTTCATCTGCTATTTCAAATTTAAATATACTTTTGTTTTCTGACCTGATTCCCCCCATTGATAACTGTATGGACAAAAGGAAGGAGTGGATATAGGAGCTGTAGAAGGAACATTGTTCCTGAAAGACATAGAGAAGACCATCTGAGGTTATTGTTGGGCGTTATCAAGAAAAATAGTTGCTCTCACACTCAGTCCAACGGAGAAGCCACAGAATGATCAGGCAGCTGTGCAAGGGAACCCATCTGAGGGCTACTCTGGAGCAGGGGCAGCAGATCCAGTGATGAACCGCAGCTGAGATGATGTCAGTCCAGCTTTCGAGGACCATTTATGGGGTGTGGTCACATTTGAGACTTAATTTTAGTGTCAAATCCTGAAGCAGCAGCTAGGAGGCAACTTCTCAGCTAGCCTGGGGATGTTTTGTGACAATAGGGTAGCTCTAGTTTTGCCTCTCTCCTTGCACACACCGACTCAAACTAAATTTTAATTTCAAAAGATTTTTAAATGTTTTATTTTCCTTCTATATCAGCTGTGGTGGTGAACCAGTCCACGTGCTTATTTGCTCCATGTTGTCCAGTCAGCACCCCCAAAAATGAGTATTTATTTTTCCAGTGACCTTTAGAAATGATGCATCTTGCAACATCATTAAGCCATGGAGTAGACACTCTGCATCTCATTTCCCCTCTGGATATGAATGATTTTCCTGCAGCAAGGACACAGACATCTGAACTCATAATGTTGTTATTATTTATTTGTACTATTTTATTTTCCAGGAACCTTAATCATGGGCCAAACTTCTATTGCAGTAGGCTGTTCAAATGCAGACTGAAAAATGAGCATTTCTGTAAAGCGCTTTCAGTTGAAATAGATGGATGGGTACCAAGCACGGGAAACAACGAGGCTGTGCATTTCTGCGTGGTCGCCTGAGGTCTTGATATACCTTATCTATCCCATCATCTGTTGAAAGGAGGAGTTCAGAGAAGGGGCTGAAGGCAGTTGGTGAGGTACCTTTGCGAATGCTTTTCTCGGCATGAGGGATCTCCTCAGGAGAAAGGAGACTTGCAGTTAGGCCGTGTATGCTAAGTGAGCCGTGAAGGCTGCGTTCGCAGGCTCAGCAGGGAGGGGAGCAGATGCCCCGGTGCTAACCCAGGGCTCAGACACTCTGAGCTGTATCACTGAATTACCAGGGCTGGGGTTCAGCTCCAAGTGCAAGGACTTGTCGGGTTAAGGATGGGGATTCAGGTGTCTGAGCTCCTGTGGATGAAGATCCAGTTAATATCATCAGTGGAGCCTGAAGCTCTCCTAAAGCAGGCACCTACAAATGGTCCACTGAGCCAGCTGTGAGACAGCAAAACAAGTCAAAACCCTTTATGTTTTAAGGAAAAATGCCATACCTCACACTTGCAATACCTCTGGGCTGTTATTGAGGTTTGCCGTATGCTAGATAACCTGATGGTATAACGAAGACCTGCGAGGAAGACCAGTACACACTGTACTTATTATGGTTGTGGCTGGCAGTGATTGAATTAATATAGGCTTGTCTGTAGGGTGTGAGCTCAAGCCCAGCTTTTCTTAAGTAATTCAGGAAATAAATTACACCCTTTGAAATGCACAGTGTCCTTAACGTCCTTTTTATAATGCAAGTTAATACTGCGAAATGTAAGAAAAGGATACAGACCCCAGCTGCAAAGCTCAGATTAAATTCAAACTGTGCCAGTGCTGTTCGAAATTGGAAGATATTGCTCAGAGCTATCTTTAATAAGATCTATACCTTTAACAAAAATAAAGGAAAAAAAAGTCTTCACCAGTGCTGATCACTAATAGTACTGAAACGAAAGACCATAAGGGAGGGTTTTTTGTTGTTTTTTCTCATTTGCTGCACTGAGTCAGTAAACCAACTCAAAGTGAACACATAGGGAAATAAATCTTCTTCTGTAGAAGAGATCATATCCACATCTTACACTAAGTGATGAAATTAAACAAATACCGCCTTTCACTGGAAGCAGAAATTCTCCTGGAGAGACTGCTATGTACAAAGTCAACTTTATTCAGTACTTTTACAGACCTGGAAAGACAGTTCAGAGAATTTTTTAAAAAAAAAAAATTCGCTTTTAAAAATAATGCTGGTACTCCAATTACAATGCCACCTGGTGAAATAACTAGAGACCTCATCCATTTATAAGTTATGACGTTATCACTGAAGCTGACTATATAACAGACATCAGGTAAATGTTCAGGTCTGTTGGCTCTTTAGGCTTTTGGTTTTCAGTGTCATCAGCAACAGCCTTTTTCTATATCCTATTATCTTTGTCTTGGTTTGTAAGGTAAAATTTAAGCAAAGAGAGCAATATGGTGCTCTGATGCAACATTTTCCAGAGAAGTTGTGGAGGACCCATCCATGGAAGTGTTTGAGGCCAGGTTGGATGGGTCTTTGAGCCAGGTCTAGTGGGAGGTGTTCCTGTCCATGGCAGGGGGGTTGGAACTGGGTGATCTTTAAGGTCCCTTCCAACCTAAACCATTCTGTGATTCTATGATTCTGTGATTACCGAAAATAATTCACAGTAGTTGTGCTGGTGGATACTGCAGTGCCTGGGTTGAGAAGTGAAGAACAGATTTGAGGAGAAACCACTCAGATGCAGCAGAGGAGAAATGGAAAGTTGGAGTAGCAAGGGACATAGTGAGACATGTGGACTGTTCCACAAAACTAGCTGCAAGAGCCTCATTTCTGATGGGAGAGGGAGAGACAGTGCAAAGCCAACAGGAATGGTCTGTGGGATCTTCCTGAGGTATGAAATTGCAGGGATTAATTGGTTTTGAAGTAGAGACAAGCACAGACAATGGGGGGAAAAGGCTGTCAGCACCATGGTCATGCATTTCACTACCATTGTGGCAGCAGACAGGATGCTTCTGTGTGTCCTGGAGGTTCTTCTCATTCATGAGGCTGGCACACCATCTAACAAGCCCGGAGCACAGTCTGTTTTGACATGGGTTAAGGGCTTATCTAAGCCTTTCGCATAGTGTAAGAGAATCCAGTCATCAGAATGGACTAATATACCAAAAATATATCTGCAAGCTGTGCCCCCAGAGAAAGATATCTGGAAAACCCATCAGATTTCGGTTTCCATCTTGGAATGGCACTTGTTCACCTCCCTCTAAAACATAGCCATCCCTTCTTTCACCCCTTATTGGATGCAGAGGGGAAGATTGTCAACAAGGATGAGGAGAAGGCTGAGGTACTTAATGCCTTCTTTGCCTCAGTCTTTAATAGTAAGACCAGTCATCCTCAGGGTATTCAGTCCCCTGAGCTGGAAGACAGGGATGAAGAGCAGAATAAACCCCCTGTAATCCAAGAGGAAGCAGTTAGTGACCTGCTACACCAACTGGACAGCCACAAGTCTACGGGCCCAGATGGGATCCGCCCGAGAGTGCTGAGGGAGCTGGCAGAGGAGCTTGCCAAGCCACTCTCCATCATTTATCAG
>VYXH01010786.1:313235-334124 GCA_013397275.1 Burhinus bistriatus
TGGAAAATATGTCTTATGAGGAGCGGCTGAAGGAATTGGGATTGTTTAGTCTGGAGAAGAGAAGGTTGAGGGGAGACCTTATTGCTCTCTACAACTCCCTGAAAGGAGGTTGTAGTGAGATGGGAGCTGGTCTCTTTTCTCAAGTAACTAGTGATAGGACAAGAGGAAACAGGTTCAAGTTGCACCAGGGGAGGTTTAGGCTGGACATTAGGAAAAAAAATTTTCACTGAAAGAGTTATCAAGCATTGGAATAAGCTGCCCCGGGAGATGATTGAGTCACCATCCCTAGAGGTGTTTAAAAGTCTTGTAGATGTGGTGCTTGGAGACATGGTTTAGTGGCAGCCCTGGTAGAGTAGGGTCAATGGTTGGACTAGATGATCTTAAAGGTCTTTTCCAACCTAAACGATTCTATGATTCTATGGAAAAGAGATTTAGGCTAAGCAGCCTACGGATGTAACCACAAACAAAGGTTTTTGTTCCTTTTCAGAGTTTCCTTAGGGAGTGCAGAACCTAAATCTTAATAGCACTGCCTTTCCCAGCCTGTTTTTTGGTAAGGTACGCAATGGAAGAGGAGAGCATCCTTGAGTGGATCCTGGAGGACAGACGCAGCTATTCCTCCAGTATGGAGAGTGTCATGTCTCTTTCCTGAGAACTGTCCCTGCACTACATTGTCTAAGGAATGAGCTGGATGAAACACAAGCCTAAAAATCCCACCTCCCCTCCCCCCCAAAGTTTTTAAAGATGTCCTAACCCATGACACACACCCCCTTCTACACATCATTTGGATTTTAATGACCATTTCACGGAATCACGGAATCATGGAATTTTTAGAGTTGGACCTCTAGAGATCATCTAGTCCAACTCCCCTGCTGACGCAGGAATGCCTGGAGCACATTACTCAGGACTGCATCCAGGCTGGTCTTGAAAATCTTCAGAGAAGGGGACTCCACAACCTCCCTGGGCAGCCTGTTCCAGTGCTCTGTCTCCTGATGCTCCTTAACTGCAGGACCCATCTGCAATAGCAGCTGAACCAACATCCCCACAAGCCGATGCAGGGCTACCCAGGAATTACGGCAGCAGCATCAGTGCATTCCAATGCACGTCTTTCTGGGGATTTTTCAGTTGTCCTCACATTTGAGGCGTTCTACAAATGCTAATGTTATTGGTGGGATGACTCCATGTCTGTTCTGAGGTGCAATGAAAGCAGATGATGGGAGGCAAGTGCATCTGCAGGTCCCTTTTTTGCTCACTTTGCCCCATCTACTGGTGAGAGGGTCTCTTCTCTTCTGATTGAATTGTACAAGCGTATTCTAAAAAGACTGCTTATCTGCTACCTTCCCTGTCAAACCATACCACAAATAACTCCATGTCCTCACTTTTTTTACAGCGTTTTCTTCCCTTCAGCTACATTTTTCCTTAGATGTGAAATGATAATATTGATCCGTGACTCCTAATACCTTAATCAGAAAAGCTGTGCTTTGTGATGTTGAATGGTGACAGGGAAAATGCTGACTGGGCATTTTATATCTTGTATCAGTTGCTCAGTTTCAATTCTTTACATAGGGTTTGATGGGTTGTTTGTTGTTTTTTACGTACAAACACACCAGAACTGCCCCTATGCTGAAAACTGAAAATGAATGAAATCATTGTGTTAGAAAGAGACAGCCAGGGTAAAATTTCAACTCAGTCATGTATCCATTTCTCACATCCATCCTAATGTTGTTTTCTTACGTCCCGATCCAAAAAATACACAAACACATGCTTCATTCTGAGCACAGGATAAAACCTATCTTGTCTACAGCAGAAGCTGGAAGACCTCTGCATCTCAGGCAACCTGTTAAGATCTGTCGAGTATGGAAACAAATTTCTCAGCTAGGAAGCCAAATTTAACAATTTGCTCAATACACAAAAATAAATCCCTCTGAAAATCAAATGGCTATTGAGAGAATATTTTCCTTAAGAGAAACAGCTGTTGCAGGGACTTGAGTAATAAAGATTGTTAGGACATTTCCAGCTGAATGTGTAGATTGAAGTATTAGTTTGTGATGATCTTTCACTACCAACAAGGTTAATGTAGAGCACTAAAATGGTGGTACATTTGTTTTAAAACACTTGATTCACTACGTTGTTTCTTCATACTCTTGGATTCATATTTTTGCCTCCACCCCCAAAAGAACCAAAAAACCCAAACCACAAGCCTGTTTCATTCATTAGTTACTTCAGAGGCCTTTTTGCAGAGGTGAATTGTTCACTTTGAAACAACATTAATCAAGATTAAATTAAGCTGGATGCTACAAGGGATCCCACTGGACAAGCTTTGTGTTGTACGTTACCATTGATGCATGTGGGTCGGGGCAATCCCATGCACAAATCCAGGCTGGGCAGAGACTGGATTGAGAGCAGCCCTGAGGAGAGGGACTTGGGGGTGTTGGTGGATGAGAAGCTCAACATGAGCTGGCAATGTGCGCTCGCAGCCCAGAAGGCCAACTGTCTCCTGGGCTGCATCAAAAGCAGCGTGGCCAGCAGGTCGAGGGAGGGGATTCTGCCCCTCTACTCTGCTCTGATGAGACCCCACCTGGAACACTGCCTCCAGCTCTGGAACCCCCAACATAAGAAGGACATGGACCTGTTGGAGCGGGACCAGAGGAGGGCCGCAAAGATGATCAGAAGAGGGTTAGAGCACCTCTGCTATGAGGACAGGCTGAGAGAGTTGGGCTTGTTCAGCCTGGAGAAGAGAAGGCGCCAGGGCGACCTTGTAGCGGACTTCCAGTATCTGAAAGGGGCCTACAAGAAAGCTGGAGAGGGACTTTTTCCAAGGGCATGTAGTGACAGGACGAGGGGTAATAGCTTCAAACTGGACGAGGGTAGATTTAGATTAGATCTCAGCAAGAAATTTTTCACTGTGAGGGTGGTGAGACACTGGCCCAGGTTGCCCAGAGACACTGTGGATGTCCCATCCCTGGAGGTGTTCAAGGCCCTGGAAGGTGTCCTTGCCCATTGCAGGAGGTTTGGAACTAGATGATCTTTAAGGTCCCTTCCAACCTAAACCATTCTGCAATTCTGTGATTCAGCTCCTCTGTCTCTTTTCCTAAAGTGGATGATGGAGCTCACCTTGTAGCAATAGTAATTAATGGCTTAAACAGGAGATCCTATTCTGCTCATGAGCATGGTTCCCTTGGACTTCTGTTTGGCATCTTGCATTTTTTTGGTAGAAGTTAAGAAAATAAAGCTCAGTGCCTTTGCCTGTTTCCAATAGGGCCCTGACTGGACAGGGAAGGACCTGAGGCTTTCAGCCACCGTCAGGGAGTTTGATAAACTGGTTTTGCTTCCTCTCTTACAGGGACCTCCAGGGCCCCCAGGCATTGCTGGACCACCTGGACCACCTGGACCACCTGGAGCACCAGTAAGGAAAGAAGCTTGGGGTTTTTTTGTTTTATACCAAGGAGAAGAAAAAACAGCTGGGGAGAATTTTAGGTCATGGGTTTCAGTGGGAACTGAGTCAGGGCCTCTGGCAATGTGTGTTTTCTCTTACATTTTCCCACTGAAAAGCCATAGCTGGTCCTAGAGGACAGCTTTTCTGTGCCTAGCGTTAGAACCATGTCGGTGCTACCTGGGGATAAGTCAATAATGTCTACAGGACTCCCCACGGCAGAGACCTGACTGCCGTGGAAGGGAAAATTGCATTTAAATTGAAAGCAGCAACCTCCAGTGAGGTTGCCGCAAAGGACAGAAGTACTGATTTTGCTTTTCCTTCTGATTTCATTTTTCAGGGACTGCCAGGAGAGATTGGAGTTTCTGGTAAAACCGGACCACCGGGACCGGCTGTAAGTGTTGAGGAACTGCTTCCTTTGCCTCCGTGCTCTCCATGATTTCTGATACTTTAATTCTCAAATCTTTGCCTCCTTTCCTGCAGCTTGTCTGCATGCAAGGTTTTAATGTGGGCTCCAACACTGGCACCTTTAATGCAGACATTAACCTCTGGTACCTTTTATGAACAAGCATTTTACCAGACGTAGCTCCGCTATTCCTACACACTGGGGCCATGATGTTTTCTTTGTATGATACCTTTCAAAGTCATTTTGCATTTGGCAAGATACCGTTCTTCCAAACCTGGAGTTTCCTGAATTGGGCTGAAGAAATGAAATTAAAATCTTTAGCAGAGCATAGCAGTTTCTGTTGGCTGTTAAGTCAAGAAAGGTGAATTATGAAATACTTAGTATTAAGAAATGCCACCTACAGCCTGCAGTGTTTGGGGATTGACTGACACTCGAAAAGGGGACAAAACTTTTTCTCATCATTTTAAATGCATTGCAGGAAGTAATTTTAATTCTTATCTCGCTGAACAATTCTGTCACTATCTGCTGTATAATTTAATTTTAGGAGTCTATGTATTGTATGAGAAATTACCAATATTTAAAAGGAGAAATAGACTTTAAAAAAATCTTTATAGCTACAGATAATAGAGACTTATAGAGAATGATAAGTAAAAATGTAATTTTTAAAGTTATTTAAGAATCCGCACTGCACAAAATCTCTATACTGTCGTTTCTCTGTAACAACACTGACATCCAGTGGTCTTTCACCAAAACTGGGATACTGGAAAAAGGGCCGAACAGATAGCTGCATTGTGAGAACTTTTGTACATTTTGATTCACAGTCGGGAAAAAGTCAAAACAAAATGCATGAGGTGGCTCTTTTTTTCTTAAACTTAGGTCAGTGGCCAGAGGGACGAACTGAGCGTGCTTATGCTGAGCTTGCTGTTAATGATTTAAAGAACAGGCGCTTACAGCTTATGATTTTCTCTTGTTTAGGGGTTGCCTGGGAAAGATGGATTCAATGGGCTTCCTGGGCTTCCTGGTCAAAAGGTAAGTGACGCCACATGTGTTGTTATTAAGCTACGTACCTGGGTAGGTTATCTGGGTGAGCAAGCAAGTGTAAGCGGGAGGGGGAGCAGATCTCCAGAGCTAAACACACGTCACCAATCCCACATCACTGAGCCACCAGTGAAGATCCAGGGCCAAGTCAGCTGGTGTGATTGCACTCTACTAAGTTGTTATGAAGATGGAGCTGGTTGTAAATACAGCAGGGGTGAGAGATCCTCTTCCAGTCTTCAGTTATGGCATCCAGTTCAGCAAGCACAGCTGACCATTGCAAACGGAGAAGCTTCTACTGTCACCAAGGAAAGCCAGTGACACTGGCATGTGTTCAAGGCACAAAAGAAGAAAAACAAAGCGTGGCAGGTTCCAAAGATGTTCCTTTCTCTCCTCCCTGAAGGGCTGGAAAGAAGAGATGCCATCCCCCTAAGGCTTCTGTAGGTCTGTGTGACAGAAAGATGTTTCGTTATTTCCTACTACTTATACCCCCTTTGAAAGCTTCTACAAGTGACAGATTGGGAAGAGCTGTCTCCTCTGCTGTCTCTGCAGTGGGAGAAGGGACATAGGAGATTTAGAGGTAGGAGACACTCTGGTCGACTTGCCATCACTGAGTAAATAAGTGTCAAAGGAATGCACCATATTTTGACTATGAAGGCTAAGATAAGCTTTGGGGATGATGACACTATATATTGGAGTAGGGACAACAGCTCTTAACCATCTACTGCTTTGGACTGCGTTGGCAGGAGTCTCCTTGTCTCTGATACTTGAGCTCTATGACCTCTACTTGATCCAATAACACCCTACATTTATACTTGCCTCTCTCAACTGACTGCACTGAGTGCTTGAGCGCAGGTCTAGCAGAGTCCCCAGCTCCCAGCTATTGATTAATAAAGGTGAGGAATGTGGAGCCTATAAAAAATTTCTGAGGCTAAATAAATCTTTGGATCTTATCCACAGCCCTGTGTAGTACCTACTGTGCTTCCCAGCTACGTAGCGTGTTCCAGCTCTTAATCGACTGCAGTCTCCGCTCTCCATGCTGACACCACCCACATTGAAAGATCAGTTTCAAAGTATTTACCTAAGAGGCAAGGTGGCCGAGGTCCCAATCCCACAATTATTTCTTTTTCTTAATAGAAATAATGTAGACTTTCTAACCACATATATTTTGAAGAAACTGAATGGAAGTTTTGTTTTTCAGGTAATTCGCTATGGATATCTTTAATGTAACAGTGGTTGACTTTGTGTTATTCCAGAAATATTCCAGTAGGGTGATCGGTGCTGGAAATGTGATTGCAAACAGCACTAGAATGGAAAAACATTCCAGGAAACGTATTCTCATATGGCTCCATTTACCTTCTCAGGCTGATACTGAGGATCTGAGTCAAAATAGTCCTCACTGTTGCCTGCAAACACGCTGCAGTACCAGGGGAGTTTGTATATAACTTCTTGTCTTCCCTGCAGGGAGAACAAGGGGAAAAGGGTGAGGAAGGCTTTCCTGGAAAAGCTGGCCCTAAGGTAAGGAATTTTATTTCATAGTTTGCTGTAGCCATTGAGTCAATCGAGACCTTTTGCAAGGTCTTATACCGAAGTCAGGAGAGTAAGATTCCTCTAAAGTTGGAGGTATAAGAGGATGAGCAGATGTGACTCATCGTCTTTCAGAGTTCATGATGTTTCAAAATACCAAACACTGTTTGATGGTCCTCTCTCAAATCTACATGTGTAGGGACATCTGACCTGGCCCTTGCGTTGGCTTCCTGTGGTCTGGGTTCCCAAGCCATCAAGAAGGCAATTTCAGTGCCTTATGAGAAGTAGGTAGAAGAACATGGGCCAGGACCATAGGGGACACATTTTACTAATGAGAAAGTGTTCTTACAAAAAGGTCAGGTCATTGCAATGTTAAAGTTTTGCTTTTGTTTTTCCAGGGTGAGCCAGGGAGCCGTGGCCAACCTGGTGAGCAGGTGAGCGGGAAAAAGTCTTCGCAGCAAGACCTACCCATCAGCGATATAAAGTGACCACATGCAATAACAAAGCCATTTGCCAGTAATGAGTTCCATGTAAATCATTTGCATCTGTGATTGAAGATGCAACAGACTCTAGAGGTCCCTTCCAACTCCAAAAAATTCCGTGATTCCGTGATTCCAGGAATGGATGAGACTCATGACTGGACAGAGTAATGCAAAAATTACAGAGCAAAAATAAGCTAAATCAAATTTTTCACTGTATCCTGGGAAATTCAATCATCTTGTTCCCAGTGGATAGGGAAGAAAAGGAGGGCAGAGTGGCTTAAAAGTGCTTGTTTTCCTTCACACCTCACATTAACCAAGGGTGCTGGTTCTAGAAGAAGAGGAACTTATTTGTAACCATGTGATGCAAGGAGCAATGCTGTCATTTCTATGTTGTAAATGCTTGCTAGAAAGTAACCCCAGATGACTGTTAGAACTTGCACAGTTATCTTAGTCTTTTTGTCTTGGGATTTGGGTTTCAGCAGACAGCTGCTGAACTCGGTGAAGAACCAGGCAATTCCTGCTATTTCCTAAAGCAGACAGCTCTCTAGAGCCCAGTCAGGACCACTAACCACAGATGTAAGCCTTTTCATCCGCACGGCAGCTTTTCAACTGGAGTATGAAAATCTGTAGAAGGAGAAATCTGTATAAGGCAGCATCTTGTATCTTTGGCATATATCTCAGGATTTTGGGGTACAGAGTATATGTCAGCAATGGAAGAGTCTGAGAGTCTCAGTCTTCTTTTACTCCTACCAGTCTCAGTCCAATCTTCTGCTATGAAAATAAAATGGGATAATGGTCATGACCTCTCCTCCCATGTTGTCTTGTGCAATAAAGCAGAACATGCACCACAAACTGGACTTAGAGGGAGTAAGGGAAGAGCCTGTCCGCAAGGAGTCTCATAGAGAAGCTTTCCATAAGCTGTGACAGTCTCTCCATGACCATTAAATTTTAGGAATTGCTGATCATTTTTCCTATTTGTCAGAGTGTCACAGTCAGACCCTCTGCCGTTGTCTACCCCTTGAGGGAATAAGGTTCCGAGTCTGAGGTACGAAGTGAGATTTGTTGGGTTAAGGCACCCATTAAGTGGGTAACAATCGCACCATCATGTATGCAGGGGCTCTTCTGCTTCTATTCCAAAATTCCTTATAATCTACCTATTAGGTATCACTCAGTTCCCAGGAAAGTATCCTGACCTGGTGTCCCAAGTAAGGGGAGATCACCATGGCAAGGAGCACTCGCATCAAGCTCTCAGGGAGCTGTTTCCATACCCTTCTTTGGTGGTTCCTGTGGTCATGGCCCAGTGGTGTCCTTTCGCGGCTGCCATGCAAACAAACTGCTGGGCTTGCCGTTGCCAGGCAAGCTTAGACCCAGTGCAATGAGGGGACAGGCTCCCAACCAAAGCAGTGCCGCTCGGTTTGGGCCATCTCCCCACACAGGGCTGTTCTGAATTCTAATACCACCTTCCAAACCACTTGCCTCTCTCTCTACAGCGTGGTGTTCTCCACACATTTCATAAATGTTCTCTTTTCTGTCACCTCAGTCATAAATTACAAGAGAGGACTTCACTTCATATATCCTCTGAATTTGACAAGAAACAGCTAATAACAAGTGTATGAATGTAGTTTCTTCAAGCCGTTGTGCACCATCCTCCAGACACCCTTCTTCTCTGCTGCATTTCTGTAGTTTGCTAATGAGAACGTCATGTTGTCCCATGTCAGATATCTTACTATTGTCAAGATACATCACACAAATGCTTCCTTCTTCTCTGCTTAGGTATCGTGTCAAGGGAGGGAACTGGATGGGTTTGATATGACTAGTTCTTAACAAATCCACATTGACTGTTTTGTATTATTTTTCTGTCCTTGAGCTCATACAAACTCATTGACATTTTGCTTCAGTACCGTTCCAGAAGCCAAATTACATTACATGTTTTTATTTTTCCTCCAAATTCCTTTTTTCTTCTTTAATGTCAGGCCCTCTGTTTGTCCTCATGGTCTCTGGGCTCTCATCATCAGCCAGGATCCTGCAGTGGCTCTCATAAAGCACCTCTCTCTCTGTCACCAAAAGTCACTTTGTTTAGAATTCTCCAAACACCAGCCTGATGTTCCTAGTCATGGTCAGTCACCACATCTTGTTCCTCACCTGATTTCTTCTGCAGACGCATTGCACGTATATCATGATAATGTTTGGAGTCTTCCCATACTTCAGAGACAATCTCTTTAGGGTGGGGAGCACCTTTTCTTGGTTCAGTATTTGTACAGCACTTAGTGAATTTGGATCTTGCCCGTGACTGCGATCCTTTGTGATATTACACCACAAATGCAGATAGCAGAATAATTATAAATAGGAAACAACATGGCTATTTTCAGATGACAAACTGGGTCAACCGGGAGCTATATTTGACAATACTTGATATATTTAGAACAAACCACATGACACAGAGATCATAATTACTCCAATATCAAGTATTATAAAGCAGAAACTCAAAGGTAAGGTCCAAACAGAAAGAAATCCAAATGTGCAATAGTACATACAGGAAATTCTATATCTGTTCATCAGGTAACATCTGTACTGTTCAGATTAATACAGGGCAGTTTTTGCATTTCCAGACCACATCAGATCATTAAAAATTAAAATAAAAGTTAGATTTATTTTTTTTATCTGCTTCTATTTGCTTGCTTGGTCCTGCAACAGAGCAGCATGAGGAAAACATGTCCTAAATTCCATAGTGTCAGTTAACAGTGTAACAGCAAAAAAAGAGATATCTTAGCTGCTGTTTTAAGTAATGATTTTCAAAGAATAAAAAATTATTTGATAATCAAACCAATCCCATTCTCTCTCAACAAACTATATTTATAATAAATCCCACGAAAAAAATGGGGCAGGCTCTGGCCTACAGCATAGACCACAGGTATCACGGTGTGACTAAGTATCGAGAAGAAACCATCTGCAGTCATTATGAGCTCTGAACAATTCACAGGCTACTGTTAGACATGCAAAGAGACAGACAGCTGAGTCAAGGTTTCATCCTCCGTAGCCTATGGGCCCTGTGGCTAGAGTAGCCTATTGAGGACCAGACTCGATGCATCTTTAACTGACATGAGTGAGAGAAGATTTTGGCCCACCATTCTGCCTTTTCCTTCTTAATTATATTTGAGAGTAATGGGATTTATTAAAAGAAGCCATGCTTGATGCATCTTCCTAGATTTCACACATTACTTTATCTCACTTTCAGGGTGAAGCAGGTCTTCCTGGTCCTCGGGGTTTACCTGGACTGAGAGGAGAAAAAGGAGACCGGGTGAGTGACTTTGAGCCACAGCTTGATTTTCTTTTGGCCATCTGATGCCAGGAGGACTTATCTCAAGTGTCCCTAGATGATGTTCTCTCTTGGTATAATTGCTGTGGTGAGCAGCTGATTGGCGTCCAGCAAAGTCACCTAGTACCCCTTCCAAAAAGGTACTCTACTGCCCAGTGACTGTTCCTGATTGCAGAGGAGGTGCTAATGAACAGTGTCTATCCTACATGCAGAAGGTTATGACTCGTGAGGCAGTAGATGTACAGTGATCTTTAGGCCTTACTTTCAGAAATTCCTGCCTGATTTAAGAACATTTTAAAAGATTAATGACATCAAAAAATCACAAATTCCCCTTGTCACTTAGCCCTGGAGAAGGCTCCCAATGGTTGGATCATTTTCTGATGGGCTAACTTCCATCCATGTCCCGGTGTCTACTGCTTCCCCTGGCTAGCTCCACACCTCCAGAGGCATTTACATACTGGGAAATAGTTGGATCAGGGGCATGACAGTAAATTTAGCCATGTAAATGAGGCCTGTACTCCCCATAACTGACTGCATGTTTAAGTGTGAACAAGAAGGATCTAAAATCAACTGAGGTATTACTGTTCAGGCTGCTGTATTATATGCATTGTACAGGATAGGATATAGAATATATTCTCTCTATATATAAAATCATAGAAATGTAGGTCAGGTAGCTCCTGTTGGAATGCAGGATAAACACATTTTGCACAGAAACTTCAAGGGGTATTCACATCATCCTTGTTAAGCATCTCCCATCCATACGACCAGGTTACCTGGGCAAAATAGAGAGGTAGGCACCAGTGAATGGACGATTCAGAAATGCGAAACATAAACAAAACTGGGAGTATGAATGTCCACTTCGGGTCTTAACTCCTGTTCTGCTGCTCTCTTGTCCAACTAGAAAAAAATCTGGTTTTTATAACTGCATCGGGCAGTAGGATCACCTACATGAAAGTTGATTTAGGATTGCTGCTTTCATTTCCATGAACTTAATCGCTATTTGTTGGCTTTTGAAAATAGTGTGGATTTTAGGAAGCCATCTCCAAAATGTTATGTTTTTAATTGCTTGCACTACATCTTGGAGGAGAGGTAAGATCAACTGAAAGTGTAAAATATTCTAGTGGGGCTGATGCAATCGAATTAAAATGTATGTATTTCCTGCTTTCTTTTCCCTCCTTTTAGGGGGAAAAAGGAAAAGATGGTCTCCCAGGATTGAAAGGTGAAAGAGGAGAAAAGGTGAGTCATGAATTGAGCATGCTCCTCCTTAGACAAGAAAGGGAAAGAGGCAAGGGCACAGAGGGAGGTGGTCGAGGAGAATATCTGAGGAAGATCAGAAACATTAGCGGTCTGTTAGCTGAGCCTTATTGAGAAGCAGCAGAGAAAGTTGCGTGTGGGACAGAGACAGCCATTTATTGACTAACGCAGGAAATCGTAAGCCGTTGATGAAATTAAGCAGTTTCTTTAATGCAAGGAAACTTTTCTTTGTTTTAAAATTGTCTGATAGAAATGAACCTGGAATTAAATTCTAAAGAATTTTTCTATGCCTGCCTGTGGTGTGCTAGAACAATAATTTAAGGAATGGGCTGGGCTTCTGCCATCACAATATTTTAGTGAAAATGGGAGAAATAAACAAAGGTGATGTCCACCAAAATTTAAATTCAACCACTGTGAACATGAAGGTGAAGATGAAGCACTGACTTTGCAGATGCCTATGGGTGTATAGTGAAAAATTTGGCCTCATTATAGTGGCAATACCCATTAGGAAGTGGGTACCACTTTGTTCTTCTTCCTAGGATATATCAGCCCTCAGTTTACCAGTGATGTTCACCATCTATGGAGGGCAAGAACTGGATTTAGAAACTTATATTTTTAAAGAAAAACAGAGGATTTTTTTTTTTTTCCATCTACAGAAGAAGTTCAGCTAAAACACGTTTTTCAATCAAGAATTTTGACCAACTTTAGCTTAAAATTCAAATTAAACTCCCTATCACTCCTGCACTGGATGGGGTAACATTAGAAATTCATTGACCTGTGAAGTCAGACCAATGATACAGTCATAAAGTGACAAAGACAGTAAAGTGAGAATCCTGTGTGCAACAAAGCAAGGACAGCAGAAATTCTGGCCAGAGGAATGGGGTAAATTCCACCCATCAGAGAAGTGCTGTGGGATTTTCAGTGTCACTGAGCTGCCAGGTTGTCACTGGGTTACATCTCGCCTGTTAATGTTGCATCTTCTAGCTGATAATGTTGAGTTTCATTTAGGAATCTTTTTATATTTTTGTCTTTTTAGTTAGATTTTTCTCCTCTCCCTAGGGTGACACGGGTTCCCCTGGACCACCAGGCTTACCCGGAACAGTAAGTAAGATTGTGTTCTGTGCTGTAACAATATTTAAGGCATCATCACACTTCCTCCACACGAATTCCTCAGAAACCAAACTTTTCAAGATCCCTACTTCTCTGCAGAAACTTTAGGAGCCATTTACTCTGAGATTATCTCCCTTTGCTTCAGAGAAGCCATATGAAGGTGTAGTTGATCCTTTTATTTGGGGGGCAGGTTGTGTTCTCCTCTGCCTCTTCTCAAACAACATTTCTGTATGCCCTTGCCTTGTGGTAGCACTTAAATTGAATTTGTGATTTGTTTAGCAGCTGTGGGAGCTGTCTGAAGGTCATGGCTGAAAACAAGGAGCGTGTTCGTACAGACTTTCCAGGGTGAGCTAGATTTTTCCAACTGAGACTTCAGGATAAGACTGGCTTGCTCTCAACAGATACTAGTGAACAACAGCTTGTCTTCTTGGGGAACAGCTCACCTTCTTCCAGGAAAAGCAGAGGGTTCCACTCCTCGTTGACATGAATGTGTGGGTAGAGGCTTCAGGTTCAGCGATGTTGCAGCCTCCCAGAGCGTCCATCGCATACAGTGCCATGCTGGGCTGTAAGCCCAGAAAGACCCTCTCATCCCAGAGCTCATTCTGGGTTCAGCACTGGATCCAACACTGTCGTGGTTTAACCCTAGCCAGCATCTAGGACTGTTCCACCATTTGCTCACTCCATCCCACCCCCAGCAGGGCACGGAGAAGAGGGAGAAAAGGAGGGGGAAAAAAACCTCGTGGGTTGACATAAAGACAGTTTCATAGAACAGTAACAGAAGAGGAAAATAATAATAATAATGATAAAAGAATGTACAAAATAAAGTGATACAACAGAAGTTGCTCTCACCACCCGATGATCGATTGTCCAGCCCATCCTGAGCAGGGATCCTGGATTCCTGCCCCCTGGCCAACCCCTATTTATATACTGAGCATGACATCTATGGCATGGAATAGTCCGTTGGCCAGCTTGTCCTGTCTGTGCTCTCTCTCAGCTTCTATGGGAAGCTGAAAAAGTCCTTGACCAATGTAAACGTTACTTAGCAACAACTAAAACAATATGTGTTATCAACATTATTCTCATACTAAGTCCAAAACCCAGCAGGTACTAGGAAGAAAATTAACTCTATCCCAGCTGAAACCAGGACAGACACACAAACCAGTCATACTTGATTGCATGTACCCTTTCTGCTAATAAAAAAAAAAAAAAAAACAGGCCAAGAAAACTTCAATTTATTGTTTTAAAAACGAGTCTGCAAAATTACTTTTGGCAGCATGAGCATAATTACAATGAAGTTCACTGGTGATTAAACCAGCATCCACTGAATGTGGATACATAAACCTCAGAGTTCCCTCCTGCAAAATTTGAGTAAACAGCTTGGAGTAAACCCTAGGAACGGGCCTGTCATTGCGACAGGACTGCTGATGCCAGTCACAGATCCTGCACAAAATGACAGATATCCACTTGTCAGCTTTGCGCGCCACAGCTGGTTACAGCTGCCACATTCACAGCTTATAGACAGAATTTGAATTAAGGTCTGCTGGTGAAAATCAAGTGCCTAAAGACCTTCATGCAGCAATGGAGGAGGTGTTAGAATTTATTCCCTGCCATTAGCTGGACCTCTTTAGTCTGTGCCAAAGGGTGCTTTATCGTATCGCGTAGGAAGGCGCCATGTGTATCACACAAGAATGTCTCAGTCACAACAACAAGGATAAATCTATCTTAGTAAAGACAGAGAAGACAGCTTACGAACGCAGTACAGCATGGCTAGATATAAAGAAGATATGCCTGACTGCTCAAGCTTCCTGTATTTGTAGGGAGAAATAATTTCTATTTCAGCTGTACAACTTGGTGATGATTTTGACATATCCTCATTTAATCAAGGACTGAATTTTTCTTCCACATTTTTTCAGTTTTGATAAAAGATATGGCCTCTCTCTACAAAACTTTATCCTTTTCTGTGGCTACTCCACCAGGATGACTATGTAATCCCTAAGAAAACCAAGTTGAGATATATGTCTTGTAAATGGTACAAAGCAGAGAGAGAACACACCAGGCTCAGTCATGGAGTCAGGAAATGGTGACACCCATCTACAAGAAGGGCTGGAAGGAGAATCCAGGCAACTATAGGCCTGTCAGCCTGACCTCAGTGCCAGGAAAGTTCACGGAATGGTTCATCCTGAGTGCACTCCTGAGTTCATCCTGAGTATTCTGCTAGAGAAGCTGGCAGCCCATGGCTTAGACAGGTGTACTCTTCGCTGGATTACAAACTGGCTGGACAGCCGAGCCCAGAGAGTTGTGGTGAATGGCGTTAAATCCAGCTGGCGGCAGGTCTCAAGCGGTGTTCCTCAGGGCTCAGTTTTGGGGCCAGCCTTGTTTAATATCTTTATTGATGATCTGGACAAGGGGATTGAGTGCACCCTCAGCAAGTTTGCAGATGCCACCAAATTAAGCGGGAGTGTTGATCTGCTTGAGGGTAGGAAGACTCTGCAGAGAGATCTGGACAGACTGGATCGATGGGCTGAAGCAAACTGCATGAGGTTTAACAAGGNCCAGGGGAGGTTTAGGCTGGACATTAGGAAAAAAATTTTCACTGGAAGAATTATCAAGCATTGGAACAGGCTGCCCAGGGAGGTGGTTGAGTCACCATCCCTAGAGGTGTTTAAAAGTCGTGTAGATGTGGTGCTTGGAGACATGGTTTAGTGGCAGACCTGGTAGAGTAGGGTCAATGGTTGGACTAGATGATCTTAAAGGTCTTTTCCAATCTAAAAAATTCTATGATTCTATGATTCTGTGAAATTTAATAATACTGAAGATGGCTCCAAGTGGAAAATTCAGCTGGAGATTGCTAACAGCAAACTTGCTAACAAGGTTAGAGATTGTTTGGTTTTTTATAACAGTGGGACATACAGAATGTTTTTGAGTTTCTGTTCATATTTCAAATACTCTAGGTAATGTCTGATACTTCTAAACAGCCAGATGTTACGAGTTGCTCATTTATAAACCTCCTGATCGATATATGGAATGTGTAATATGTAATGACAAGGACAATACACAAGTTACTGCATTTCAAGAAAGGTAGGCAATACTTCTTTTAACACTCTGGTTTCTCTTCCAGCCAGCCTTCTTCACCCCACACCCTAGGATTCCTGTAAGTAACATCTCTAATAAACATGGCCTCTGGCTTGTTATCCCTTGTATCTGATAGACACACAGCACTTTGGTATTTTCCTTGTTATTTAAATGCTTTCAGTAAAGAGCTCAACTTGAGTCTGCTTCTGGGCAACGTCACCATTGTAACCAGCCATGATGAGAAGCCCATGGCTGTCCTGGTAACAGCAGCATCCAAGCCATCTGTGGCCAGGACACAACTGTACGCTGTCCCAGCCTCTTAAATGAAGTTTAAAATGAAGTTTTATTTCCCACTTGCAGCTCATAGTGGGAAATATCTGGGATTACATAGGATCACACCAATGGTATGTGAATAAGCATGTTAAGGATCAGGAGGCTTTATAGCATGTATTAATGGCAGAGGTAGGCTGTAAGAGTGGCATTAGAAAAGAAAGTGCATATGCCAGGTTCTTCAGAGGCTGAGGAAGGAAGTAGGAATGTAAGGTAGTACTGGAAATAGAGACAAGATTCCTTTGGTTCAATTCTTCCTTTGGCTCATAGTTTACTAACGTATATACTGAGGAAATATGCAGAACAATGACATCTTATGTGGTCTTTGTAGTGCTACAGTCACAGAAGGAATTATCTCTTTTGCTTTGAGTGCATTACTCACATAAATGAGCTTCAAGATGGTGAAGAAGAAAAGGCTTGAAGCGTGTCAGCAGGTCAGGTCGCTGGGATTTTTGCACATGCAAGATGAATGTGATGATGCACAGGTCTGCACGTAGTGTTGCAAGCTTTCGGAGGAGAAGGGGAGGTAAGGATAGTTACCTTCGATTTGCAGCTCTACAGATTAAGGTGTCAGAAGGTGGTGGTATGCCTTAGGAGAGTCTCATGGGTTACGTTTTAGAGGCTGCAGGACCAGTAGGGTACTGAAAGTTGTCATGCAATCTCCAAAACTCCACACTTGCCACTGTTTTCCTTTGAGTACGTGCTGTACAGTGACAGGGAGCGGCTTATGCAGGCAGAGACAGGAAACACGGGCTGGAGAGAAGGCAGCAGCACCATTATTACTCTGTTTACTTATTATTAGTTAAAATCAATTTCATTTAAAACACACCTTGGTAACGGTCAGAAATGGAAAACCTCTGACCAAGTGAGTCTGAGCTCCCATTTACCCACCATCACAGCTCCGTTGTGTGTTTTGGGTGCTCTGCAGAAACTTGCTGATGCAGTAGGGCAGTAGAGGAGGGGTCGGTTTCTTCCATGGCGTGCAGGGAACTTTTTCATGTTTATTTAGGCTAGTCAGTGAAAATCATTAAATATTTCTTGGAGATGGAGTGTGTGGGAACCGCAGTATTGGCCAGAGGAAAGAGGCAAAACCAGTAAAGTGGAGATGGCTCTTCACTTGGCCTTCTATCTCCCACTGCAGCTGGACACAGCTGGGCCCCCACTCCATTTGCTCTCCTTTAAGTGGCAAAGAAATGACTAATGCATTAATTGAGACTACAGCAGGACACCGAGAGCAGGTCAAGGAAGCTGTGAGCACTGATCTGGCTCAGGTTGGCAGCAGCTGTTGGCTGTCACTGCATCATTTCTGTTCATTGAGCTGTAGGGAAGAAGTAAGCGGCAGTGGATTAAGTCCAGCTGCCGGGGGCAGAGGTCTCCACAAGTGCAGCACTAGCAGGCAGTGTTAACAGTGCCGGCAGATAGTTGTGGGTTCAGCAAATTTGGAAGGACTCGCAAGCAGGTTTGCTGGCAGGTTGGGTTAAGAAATGCTGCCTCAACCCATGTTTGTGGCTGTGCAAGGACATTAGACTGGAATTTTGCCAATTTTACATTAACATACAAGTCACGTGTCAAGAAAAAAGTGGGAGAAAGGAGGATATTAAGAAAACTTCCTCCCTTTACCTGTTGAGTTCCCTCTTCCCTTTGCAATCTTGTTTTCCCTGGTTAAATGTGCCCTTATTCCCATTTACTGACACCATCCCTGCCTACAGATTTATTGCCGTATGTCTGTGCTTTGTGGTTCTGCTGTCTCAAAAGGATTTCAGAGTCTGAAATGTCATAACACAACACAACTTCCAGGCACAGCCATCCAGGTTTCCTGCGCAGGACCCCTTGCTCGAACCTCTTTAGGTGGTCCCACTATCTTTCTGAAGGCCACTAGGTGGCATAAGGGACCGCCTGATTAAAAGATGATCTAAGGGGGTGCTACTCGTGGAGTAAAATTCCTCCTGTTGTTTGTCACAGATGATAATATTTATTCATAATGCATAATAAATACAGAAATAAATAATATTTATGCAGTTACATTCATTTTGTCTGTTAAAGAATCATTTGCAAATGGACTTTGAATTCCCAGGTGTTGCAGAAATGATTGGCAAATAGCTGATGCGAATAAAATTCAAGCTGATTTGTCTTGGGCTCTGAGTTTTGACTGATCACTATTCCTCGTGCGTGTGTCGCTTAAATCACTGATGTTCTTACTCTTCCTTGATTGCATAATTGAAACACCTTGTGTGATAAATAATGAATAAGTAATGATTGCCGTTGCCTGAATACATATGTTCATATAAATATACAGATGTGAGTGTTCATGTACTGCCTAGTTTATTCCAGCTAGTTCCATAAGCGTGTGCTGTTCCTTTTTGATTTATAAAAAGCAGAAATTTGGATTTATTGATTATTGTTCTAGAGCTCAGAACAAAGCTGATGAACTTCTGTCTGAAAGCATCTTCAATTTACTGTAAAGAGGAAGAACAGGAATAAATTAATCCTATTAGTCAATGATGGTGGTGCAGGAAATAAATGTACTGACATTGCAGGAGGGAGGGGAAGTTGCAGGGGTGTATGGAGATGTTAACAGAACAAGAGATCAGGAAAAGCTGCGTGGTACACATCTCTGGAAGTGTGCAAGATGAGACCCCGAACACCCCTCTTTTATAGGCGGAATAGGAAACTGCCTATATGTGGGATAATTTCCCCAACTGTAGGATGCCATTACGTCTGTGGTCCTACAGAGAGGCAGTGCAGTGGCGCTGGTGCTTTTGCTCTTGGTCATATCATCTGGCCTTTTAATACATTAGAGCTGAATTGATGAAATTTTGGAACAGTAGATTCTTTAACTACGGTTGTCTATAACGGAAACCTGTTCTCTTTTTAAATTAAACATTTTTGCAATTATTATCATAACAGTCCAAGAAGCCTAGACAAAGATCTCCAGATCTTAGTGTGTGATATCGTAGTTTTGATTCATTGACCTGCAAGTCCTTTGAGGAAGCTACTCTGTATTAGAAATTGATTGAAAGAACCTTCTTGCGAAACAGGACTAGTCTGATACACAGCCGTGGAAACAGCTTTGATTTCTCTCTTTGTCTTATTGTTTTATATCAGGGTGAACCTGGACCAAAAGGGGAGAAAGGAGATCAAGGAACGAGCGGAGAACCTGTAAGCAGAGCCAAGTGTTTCTCAATTGGTTTTGTACTTCAGAGAGGACATGAGAGCTGCCTGTTTTGGAGCCATGGGGGCACGTGACATGCTCCTTCCATAGTTGGGATGCTTCTCTCATCAGAAGTGGCCACAGTGGTGCTTGGCTTTGTACTGACTGTAGAGGAAGCTACATGACCATATGAATTTAAACGCCTAATTTGTAGCTCTGGGCCTTAGTGCTGAAAAGAGGACTATGGGGTTTGCTAGACAGAGCTTGGCTGGCAGTAAGGTTGTACAGGATTTATTAAGGGCTTTTGAAGTGATGTGGCCCAGCAAAATTGTGCATTTGACTGCTCCATTTGTATTCTGGACTGCTTTTGTTCTGGATGGAGCCCCCAGGAGAGACAGACTCCTGTGCAGTCACAGCCTCTGTAAAAACCACCCTTTCTTTTCCCAGTGGGAGGAAGGAGAAACATCTGTTCAGGAGAAGAAAGGAGCGGTTTATTTCAGCTTGTTCCTCCCTCTGTTTTTGCAGGGATTACCAGGGGTTCCAGGTGAACCAGGTGTCCCAGGACCTGCAGGAGTACAGGTAAGAGGGCCCAGCCTTGACGAAAATCTTTGACATGACCAGAGAGGGGTGCCTTCGAGGTCTGTATCACTGTAAATATTTCTTACCCTACACACCAACAGCCCATTCCTCCTTCCTCATTGTTGTAAGTTCAGGGACTTCTGAAGAGTCATTTACTTATGCACGACACCAGGACAACATGAGGAAAATTAAAACAGAAATATGGCATCTCTGTAGCATGACCAGTGTTGTGTGAGAGACTCTTTCCAACTTCAGGATCCTTCAAGAGGGCATCTTGTATTGATACCACTGAACCACAGATCTCACAAATAAGTTACGGCATAGTTGCCATTATTGAAACTTGGTGGGACTAATCCCATAACTGGAGTGTGACTATCAATGGCTACAGGCTGTTCAGGAGGCACAGGTGAGGAAAGAAGGACAGAGGCGTTGCCCTCTACATGAAGAAATGGATAGAGTGTGAAGAGCTGTCTGAAGAATAGCCACAAGCAGGTTCAAAGCCTATGGGTAAGAATTAGAGACTGAGGTAACAAAGAGAACCTTGTGGATGTGGTCTACTACAGGCCGCCCGATCAAGGGGAGCCTATTGATGAAGCCTTCTTACTCCAGCTACAGGAGACATCGCGCTTGCAGGTTCTCGTCCTGCTGGGGGACTTCAGCCACCCCAACATCTGCTGGAAAAGTAGCACGGCAAGCTGTAGGCAATCCAGGAGACTCCTGGGATGCATGGAGGATAACTTCTTAAGCCAGGTAATAGACAGCCCTACCAGAAGTGATGCGATACTGGACCTGATGGTCAGCAATGCAAGTGAGCTAATTTGTGATATCAAGATTGGAGGCAACCAGGGTTGCAGTGATCATGCATTGGTGGAGTTCACAGTCCTGAGGGATTTGGGTCAGGCAAAGAGTAAAGTCAGGACCCAGAATTTTAGGAACGCAAGATTCCAGCTCTTCAAGGAGTTAGTCAATAGGACCCACTGGGAAACTGCCTTCAGGGGCATGGGAGCAGAACAGAGCTGGCAGGTCTTTAAGGACACTTTCCACACAGCACAAGAGCTCTCAATCCCCAGGTGTAACAAATCAGGCAAGGAAGGCATGAGACCGGCGTGGATGACTTGAGACCTGCTAGTCAAACTAAAGGGCAAGAAGGAAGTGCACAGGCGGTGGAAGCCATGACAGGTATCCTGCAAAGAGTAT
>VYXH01010787.1:0-43328 GCA_013397275.1 Burhinus bistriatus
GAGGGTAAAACCCGCTGAAAATGTCCATTTATTGCGCCCTTCCCCATCCGCTCGCGGCTGGGGCTGTACTAGCCCTAGGCTACGTCTTTCAAGCTGGTGTAAACCAGGGCCTAGAGTCAGGGCAAGGGGAGTATTTGTGTCCCCCTCCCCGCCACATTCACCAACAGCTGGTTNNNCCCCCCGCCACATTCACCAACAGCTGGTTTTGGACCAAAGCAGTTGCCACCCCCAGAACCCAAATTATCTGTAAGAACTCATGCCCCTTCCAGCTTCGCGGGCTGCGTGGGCACAGCAGAGGACTGAGGGTGCCAGGTTGGGGCGCAGGATCCCTGAATTGTAAGAGTTAGTTGTGCTCAAGGTGTGTTGCTCGCCCTGCACGGGTGGCTGCGAGAAAAGTGATGTACGGATCTCTGAAAGGTGGGACCTATAGGTTACCCGTGTAGGGAGGTGATTGTGTCAGACACTCAGATGGAAATTAAGCCTGTTTCTCTGTGGGAACACTAATGTTAAGGGTTGAGCTGCTTACCTTTGGAAAAAAAAAACCAAACTACAAATCCACTAAATACAGGATAATGTAATCAAACAAAGGTAACGAGCAAGGAATGAGGTCTGTGGTATCGCAGTGATGGACCCAGGGAAGACCCCTTCCTTCTTCAGAGGCTTCATGATGGGGTGGAGCAGGAGCACTGAATGCGCTTGGGTGCGCAGGCGGAGAGTGAAAGCATCTGTGCAGCGAGGCTGAGACAGGCTTCAGGTCGCGTTTTCCTGGTGCACTGTGTGGCGTTACGCTGGCTGGCACCGCGCTGCAGCCCCGAGAGCCACCGCGGTTAACCAGGGCTGTCCCTGGCCTTGGACACTCGTCTGCGGCTGTCGGGGAAGCGGCTGCAGGATGTCTGCTTGTTCCCGAGTTTGCTTGAGTTGTTCTTGTTGGGGTGAATGTCTCCCCTCCAAGGAAAAATGTATGACTTGATAATAATTGGGGTACAGAGAATAATTACATCACTGAGCAGAGATGCATTAACAGCACAGGGATGTGCTAATTACCCCGCGCACCAGCCAGTTTGAGTGGTAATAAAGCAAACCGGAGGATTGCAGTTTCCAGGGTTCCTCCATTCAGAGGGCTGGAGCCCCTCTGCTGGGAGGACAGGCTGAGAGAGTTGGGGTTGTTCAGCCTGGAGAAGAGAAGGCTCCGGGGAGACCTTAGAGCCCCTTCCAGTCCCTAATGGGGCTCCAGGAAAGCTGGGGAGGGACTCTGGATCAGGGAGTGGGAGCCATAGGATGAGGGGGAATGGTTTTACACTGAAAGAGGGCAGATTCAAACTAGATAAAAAGAAGAAATTCTTGACTGTGAGGGTGGTGAGACACTGGTCCAGGTTGCCCACAGAAGTGGGAGATGCCCTGTCCCTGGAAATGTTCCAGGTCAGGTTGGACGGGGCTCTGAGCAACCTGATCTAGTTGGAGATGTCCCTTCCCATGACACAGGGGTTGGACTAGATGGCCTTTAAAGGTCCCTTCAACCCAAACTAGTCTACGATTCCCTGGGTATGTGCACCAAGGAGTATTGAGTGAGCACCAAGCCTCCCTTGGCAAATCCAATTAATAGTGTGAGGACGTTCCCCGAGCTCACCCTTGCAGCTCCCCGGGGTGGGAGCAGCCTCTGGCATTAGTGGACCCCACTGGATCGAAGTTGAAGGTTGTGAGAGGCTGACTCACCGTCTGAGCCAAGCAATGGGATTCAAGTTGATTTGCTCTCGGTTATTGTGTCAACAAGTCATTGGTGATAAAAGGTCATAAAGCATTGTAATGTCGCGTATTGACAGACGCTGTCTGTGATCTGAGGGACAATTCAAATCTCATACGGCAGCACCAGCGCACCCTCCATGTGACTGAATTTATTTTGTTTGAGAGAGGCATGAATTTTTCTCCCTGGTATGTGGGTTTGAATTTGCTCTTGGTCTTGCAAATGTGTGTGTACACAGTGTATGTTACTAGAAGCAGAAGGGGCTGCTTGTAGTAAAGTTAAGTGTAAAAGAGATTGTGGAAACAAGCTTTAGTTAGGATTTCTTTGTTACAGTGAGAAGTCACTGTTTTTTCCTTTGCAAGGGAAATCGATATCTGGTTTTGGTCTCAATTCTAAGTCCAGGATTAACCTGGACTTTGTGTCTTTGCAAACACGCTACTGAAACTTTAATTCTGGTAGGATTTTTGACATGGGTAACCAATACAGCAGTTTCAAGAGCACAAAAATTATTTTGATGATTGCTTTCTGATCCTTTGCAGCTCCTGAGAAGCAGTCTGCTAATGTCTCCAGGTCCTCGACATTTTCAAACTGTTGTTTAAAGATGATTTGCAATTGAATCTGAACATTTTCTTTGCTTAACAGATAAAATAAGTGTGTTCAGATTAATTTTGTGTGAACACTTGCATCCGAATGGGATCTGCAGGTATTTGAACAAATAAAACCTGTTCCTAGACTAGTTCTTGGATGGGATTTTTGACTCTCCTTTATCTCTGCTACTAGACATATTTTGCAACTCCTGCAGCAGTATTCGGAGTTTATGGCAAAGGTTTTACTTATCCTGTATCTGCTTTATTAATGGAAATATTTGTCATTTCTCACCTCTGTTTCAAGATTTACAAATGAATATGGGAGATACACCTTCTAAGCACACATATAGCATAAAAGTCCCCTCCCAAAATCTAAAGATACCAAATGCTGTCTCTTCCTACAGAGGGACCATCGTTAGTTTTGTTTGTTTGGCTTTGTGTCTGTTCTGCACAAGAAAAATGTTGTTGGTTGGTTGCAAATGTAGTAGCAACATGGGGCTACTTAAACAACAGATTTGATCAGTTAAGTGCAGCATTGTTTTTTTAAAGAAACGCAAACATGAAGTCAACATCACTTGATTTTTAGCAGGAGTGCAGGCAGACTTGCAGTTCATGTCCTTCTGGATAAACATCCTGGTTATTAGAGGTCAGTGATGTTTGCGGATGATTATATTGCATTCAGAGCATTCATGAAAACGACTTTCAGAGGGACGCCTGTCTCTGACGAAACAGTCCCGTCCGCTTCAGCCTGAGCCTTCCACCTTTCCCTCAACCGGGGCAAAAGCCTCTGATTCGGCGCATATTGTTTTTTCTCCTGCTGGATGCACATCTGACACGACTAAAGAAGAGCTAGGTTGGATAGGCCCCTTCTCTACGGCGTCCGTGGAGGCTTTTGAAATTCTGCTGCCTGTTCTTGCTGTGGCTTGTTTGTGGCTTTATCTCTCCTGCTCAGCATTTATAGCTCGGTTTGATTGGGACTCGCCCTCCGTGTGCTCAGTTAACACAAATAACGCGCCGTCTCTGCTTACTGGAAGTTGTTGTTCTTGTAACAATTATGGTCTCCGCTTCGTGATGTGTTTGTAACTCCTCCTGGCAGAAGAGTCACCTAGCTGAATCTGAAATAGTGGTTTCAATGTGCAGTAACATAACAAACAACAGCAGTAACACTGCCTAGGGTCCTTTTTCATCAAATTAACTTTTTTTGTAAAGCGTATGAGTCTCAATTAGCCTTTAGCAGTTGGTCTACTATTATCTCTCTCTTGTAGACAATGGCGTTACACCCGCGAAGAGTTCGCTTGAAGCCGTGGCTGGTAGCCCAGGTAGATAGCGGTATGTATCCCGGCCTTATCTGGCTAAACCGAGAAGCGAAGCGGTTTCAGATCCCCTGGAAGCACGCAACTCGGCACAGCCCGCAGCACGAGGATGAGAACACCATCTTCAAGGTGAGGGAGAGGAGAGCTCGGATATACCACAGCTCTTAAACAGAGACAAAGGGTTGAATTGTTGGCCCAGGAGCTGGATAGGCATCTCGGTAGCTGTTTCCAGGCACATTTTGTCCTATTTCTTTGACCTCAGAAAAGCCACTTTGTGCACCTGGATGCCAAGCTTGGCACTGCCTGAAACGGTGTTGAGTTCTTTAACCCCTTCCGACCACCAAAGGTGAGATGATGTCTGCGTGGACTCTGGAATATTGCTGCTATTTCCTTCATCTGCTTGGTTTAGGATGTGGTAGCTGGCTTGCTCTTAGCAGCAAACCATTAAGTACTGTTACATAAATCTTAAGAGGTCCACCACAAACTTCCCATACTCATCACTGCAGTCCTTAATGTTGTTGTCCTTAATGTTGTTATCCCAAGGGATTCATTATAACTCCTACACTCCTTTGAGGAGTTTCTGACCTCTTCTGCCTTGGAGGGATCGTGGACTGATAGCTTGATGTTGGGGTGAGAGAGGGAGAGGGCCAGCTGGATGTCTGTGGCTGCTCTTCCGCTCCATTTTAACCAAGTCCATTCCTCCTATGCAGAGTATGGCTCACTGTCAAAAATGACTTTTGGTATTGAACCAGAGACACCTAGAAAAACTCAGGACACAACCCTGTATAATTTATACTTTGTTAACTTGTATGAAGATGCACGCTTAGAATTGCTAATGGTTTTTGGAAATTTACATCTTTTTTTCTCCCCCTTCTTTTAATGGAAAAAGCTATTAAAGCAGGAATTTCTGCTGTTGTTATCAGAAGAGCTGTAGTTAAGACTTCTGCAAGAGAAGGATTTTACAGTGAATTTGTTTGGAAGTTTGATTTCTGATAAAAGCTGCTCTGTTGGGAGGGCTGGACTGAGCACAGTGTACTTTGTCCCCAGGCTTGGGCTGTGGAAACGGGAAAGTACCAGGAAGGAGTCGATGAGCCAGACCCTGCAAAGTGGAAAGCCCAGCTCCGATGTGCTCTTAACAAAAGCCGGGAATTTAATTTGATGTATGATGGCACCAAGGAGGTGCCCATGAATCCTATTAAAATTTACGAAGTGTGCGATATCCCACAGTCCCAGGGATCAATCATTAATCCAGGTGAGGGCCTTGCTGACACAGGGCTGGTTACTGAGCAGGCATTTGTCCAATGCGAGTTCCTTTCCCTCCGCAGCATTAACCCTCAAGCTGCCCCTGTGTGCAGCAGAAAGCAGCTGCCGTGTGTAAGCCCAGCTGTACTTAAACTAAGAGGACTTTGAACCATAGTGTACCTATACTAAAATTAATAAAGCTGTACGCAGTTGCATGTTTTCTGCTAAACAGTCCAATGTTGGCGATAGTTTATCTGTTTCCTTAGCTTTCTAGAATTATATATTAAACAGAAAATAGTATGTTGTACAGGTGATATTTTTCCTTTTTTAAATTATATTCAGAAAATACACAAATAAATTTCCAATATTGTGCAAAGCCAATAAGAAGATTACATTATTTTTTCAAGAAATGCACTGCAGTGTTTCACCCTGATCAACTACCCACAAGGATATGCTTGTTTGCAGGTTCCACTGGCTCAGCTCCATGGGATGACAAGGATAACGATCTTGATGAGGAAGAAGAGGAAGAATTGAATCAATCTCAGCATGTCCCTATTCAAGAGACATTTCCATTTCTTAATATCAATGGTTGGTGGCATAGACTAATGTACTAGTGAAGGTATTTGCTTGTAAATTGGTGCATGCTTGAAATAAAATCCTGGTTTACTGAGAAATTGTTTCCTTTTTGTAGATTCTCCAATGGCTCCAGCCAGTGCAGAAAACTGCAGCCCTGAAGCTGTGTGGCCAAAGAATGAACCTCTAGATATGGAAATGCCCCCAACTGCGCTGCAGCATGACTTCTTCAGCAGCCCTGAGCTCTGGATCAGCTCTCTGCCAAGTATGTGTATGGATTTGTAGTGCTTCTGTCATTGTACTTTAAAAAAAAAAAAAAAAAAAAAAANAGTGTTTTGACTTTTTTCCTGTGGCTGTTTGCTTGTTAGCATGCAGAACTGTGTATAGTTTAAACATCCCTGTGACTGTAGTGTGGATTGCATGGTTTGTCTCTTCTGCTGATACAGTACATGCAAAGGTCCAGGAAAAGCCATACTGACAGTTTCTCTCTCAGTGACAGACCTAGAAATCAAATTTGAATATCGAGGAAAGGAGACTGGACCGACGACGACAGTAAGCAACCCGCAGGGATGCAGACTTTTCTATGGTGAGCTGGGTCCTATGCCAGACCAGGAGGAGCTCTTTGGGCCTATTAGTTTGGAGCAAGTAAAGTTTCCAGGAACAGAGCAAATCACCAATGAAAGGCAGAAGGTCTTCACAAGTCGGCTGCTGGATGTTATGGACAGGGGACTGATCCTGGAGGTCAGTGGCCACGCCATCTATGCTGTCCGGCTCTGCCAGTGCAAGGTGTACTGGTCTGGTCCCTGTGCGCCTTCCTCCACCACACCAAATTTGATCGAGAGGCAAAAGAAAGTCAAACTCTTCTGTCTGGAAACGTTCCTAAGCGGTAGGTAGCTTCTGCTTCTGGAAAATAGCTTTGGACAGTGGTCTGGGCACTTGGTGGCACTATTGGAAAGGGTGGTCTGCACTGGGGCTCAGCCTGGATGCACTTGATTAGTTTGCTCTTGCATGGAGCCTGGGTAGGGACCACCGCTTCCCCAACTTCAGTGGACCATGGAGCTGCTGTGCATAAGAAAACAGTGAGTGTGCACTCGTTTAATGCTCTGAAAAACATTGGTGGGCCTTGCTGTTAAAGAAGGCTTTTCTGCATTCAAGAAGTAAGCTGTAATTGTGTGTGTGTAAGAGGTGGCTCTGGCAAAGGACAGTGTGTAGGTAAGACCTGGGATGATACAATGAGGTGGGATGTGGTGAGTGTTTCCAACCGAAAGAGGACAACCCCTCAGCATTCTGCTTTTCTTCCTAGAGCTGATTGCCCATCAGAAAGGACAGATTGAGAAACAGCCACCATATGAGATCTACTTCTGTTTTGGAGAAGAATGGCCTGACGGAAAACCCAGGGAGAGAAAGCTGATTGTGGTTCAGGTAGGAGCTGAGGCTCTCAAGTGACACGTGCCAGCCTTGCTGGGGCCGGTGCGTTGGCTTTGAGCCGATGCCCACGGATACCAGAGACCTGTTCTTCTCTGTTGTGGTTCCACTGGGAAACCCCAGCAGGGCTGGTGGGTTTTGTCATGGCAAATACATGGCAAATGGTCTGCAAGTGCACTGTAGGTTATTGTGGAAACCATCCCTTGCATCCAGGGCAGGGGATTCCTGCAAAATAACAGGAATATACTGTGGGACCGTTAGGCTAAAACAACTGACTTCTTCTGAAACAGGTCATTCCAGTTGTGGCCCGGATGATCTACGAAATGTTTTCCGGTGACTTCACGCGCTCCTTTGACAGCGGCAGCGTGCGGCTCCAGATCTCTACGCCCGACATCAAGGACAACATCGTGGCCCACCTGAAGCAGCTGTACCGCCTGCTGCAGAACCACCAGGAGGGGTGGCCGATGCAGGCCCCCGCCATGCATATGGCCCAGCCGCTCCCGGCACAGTGACAGACCCTTTGCTCTGCCCCATGGCTTCTCATCTTGTACATACAGAAGAGTATTTCTTAATGAGTGCCTTGCCTAAATCTGAATAAAATCTGTAAATCTGGTCATCTGATTCGGTTTCAGCAGCCTATGGTGCTTTTGTTGCGGAAGTGTTTAAAACAGAGGGGATTACAGGAGAATACCTCTAGTTCCTTCCCTGTTTTCAGCCATTTGCTGTATGAATCAGATTTTCAGTTCTGTAATATTGGGTTTTTTAATCCACTATTGATACATTGTATATAAATACTTGATCGGGGGGGTAGGGGTGGAAGGGGGGGAAGTGATCTGTTCTCTATTAAAACCGCCTGGAGAGTATCACCTTGTCCAGCTTTATTTCTGTCTTTAACTGGTCTGTAGCTGCAAGCTGAGGGCCGGGCACTTCTTCCAGCCTGCTTTTTTTTTATATGTCTGTATCCACACGCACAACGTACACGCATTATGTGTAAAACAAACACCTCTGCACGCTCTGAGAAGCCACCTGAAGCGGAAAACTCACTGAAAGCTAAGGGGAATAGCAGCGTCCTGCTCTCACTGGACCCCGGGCGCGCCCAGGCCCAGGCCTAGACCGGGGCGGAGCGGCCTTTCCAGGCGGGACCCAGCCGCTCCGCCCCCGGATCACCGCCCACGCTAGCGCCGAGGCCGCCCCGGAAGCTTTAGGCCCGGCGGTGTCTTCCCCTTCAGCGCACGGCGGCCATGGGCCCGGCGGCCGGGGAGGAGGCGGAGGCCCCGGCGGGCAGCGCCCTGTCGGCGCCGCGGCTGGTGGCGGCGGCTCGGGAGGAGCTGGGAGCCGGGCGGCGGTGGCGGTTGCCGGCGGCCCGGGCCCTGCAGTTAGCCGGGGAGGTGCTGGCGGTGGCGGCGGGGCTGAAGCCGGCCCTGCTGTACGACTGCGGCGCGGCGGGCCCCGCCGAGCTGCGGCGGTACCTGGCCCGCTTAATGGAGGCCGGGCTGGCCCCGCGTCGCCTGCACTTGCTGGGCGCCGAGGGCTCGACCCTGCTGCTGCACCCGGGGCTCGCCCGGCGGAGGCTGGCGGCCGTGCTGCGCGCCCACCCCGTGCCCTTCATGGATGTCTCGGCGGGGCGGCAGTGCCCGGCTCTCTGCGGGCCAGCGGAGGCTGAGGCCATCAGAGGCCACCTCGCCGCCCTCCTCGCCCATCTAGGGGCTGCCGAGGCCACCGCCACCGGCCCTGTGTCCTCCAGTGAGGTTGTCCCCACGGGCTGGAACCTCTGCACCATCATCGGGGTGCTGCTGGGCTACCCAGCGGCGTACACCTTCGCCGTGGAGGAGGGTGCTGAGAACTGCCTGGGGCTGACGCCGCTGAGGGTGTTCACGGTCCAGGCCTCCTGCCCCAGGATAAGGGATGGTCTCAGGGTCCAGATCTACTCCTTCAGCATCCCGGAGAGCCTCTGCGTGGAGCTGAAGGAGGTGCTGGACACCTGGTGCGATGAGCTGAAGGAGGCCTTCAGTGCGCAGAGTGACTTTGTAGATCTTTGCATTTCGAGCGAGGTGGTGTCTCTTCCGGCAGTTGCCTTGTAAAACACAAACTCAGACTTTTTGGCCTAGTTCTCACTTGCATCAGGGACCAAGGCGAGAAATCCAGTTCCTCTGTGTGTTTGTGGCCCACTGAGGCTCTCAAGAAGCCCCTGAGCACCAAAGGCTGAATTGTGATGGTCTCGGGCCCCAGACCTCGTAGGGCAGTTGCAAATCAGACACGTTTACTTCCCAGAAGATCAGTGTGTGGATGTGCGTGCTCACAGCGGCTCTGTAACCTCCATCCAGACTGCAGAGTGTGCCCTGTAAAGTCAGGGTGTATTTATTTACTGCGAACAGCTGAGGATTAATAAAAAATCTGAACACCACAGTATTTTGAAATTGTGAAGGAGCCTCCATATCATCTTTACTACTTGTGCGATGTACTGTCATGCACTGCCTCATAACTGAGCCAAAAAATGGGCTTAAAACCCCTGTCTCTGTGGAATTAATGTGGTGCTGGCGGTGAAGGGGAAGCACGTGGCTGTGGGGATGCTTGGCCACAAGGCAGGCTCACGGAGCAGTGGGCTGAACTGCGCCTGGAAGGTGGGAGGCAGGAAAATTGCTGAGGACAGGCAGTGCTCAGTGGGAGTGTGAGGGGACTGTGCTCAAAAGCCTCCCTGAGCTGGGCTTCTTTGTCAGGCACCAGTAGAGATGGTCCAGGGTCGAATACCTCCCATTTAAGGATGCAATAAATGAAGGAAGACAATTGTGTAGTCCTCTCAGCTGCTGCGCGTGAAAACCAGGGAGGCTGGATCCCAAGGGCATGGGATGCCCCGTGCCTTCCACCCCCTGCAAGCCCCAGCAGCAGTGGCTGGAGTGGCTTTGTCCCTCAACGCTGTGGGGATTGGGCAGCACAAACTTAAACTGGTGCAGAATAACCAAAGCAGCCAAAGGAAGGGGTGATCTCCCAGCTTTTATTTGAGCTGTGGGAGTTTGGAGTGAGACCAGCTCAGGATATGAACTAAACAGGCAAGTATGAAACAGCAGAAGGTGCACTGTGGCGAGGGCATGTTGCTGCTGGTGAAGCACAAGTCAGTTCCTGCAGTGAGGTCAGTCATCGAGAAGATCCTTCATGGTCTGTAACTTGCGAGGAAGGTGGCTATAGCCATTGCTATCATTGCCACCAGGAGAGGGATCCAGTGACCGCGACGTCTCTGCAAGGAGAAGCAAGTGTTACTAGGAAATTGGTGGGGAGAAGAAACATCTCATCTCATCCTTAGGAAACACGTCATTCATCTTTCTGCACAGCACAAATAAATGGGCGAACTTTTCCCAGACCAATCTGCAGCCCCAGTCCGAAAGTACTGGGAGTCGGGGCGAGGAACGCCTCCCACCTTTGCCTGCTCGCTCTGGAAGTGGTTGAGCTCGTCCCGGCACTGGCGCAGCCTGGTCAGGCAGGAATGGTACTCCTCGCTCAGGGCCTCCAGCTCTGAGCGCAGCTCCGTGCACTGCAAGCAGAGCGAGGGGCCGTTAGCAGGAGGGATCCCCTCACTCTTGTACGCACCGAGACTGGCAGGGCTCCCGCAGCGGCTGCAGCGCTTTGCCCACACACGGGCACTGCCATGATGGGGGATTTTCACTTCTGCTACCTGTATGTCCATATGTACCTACAGAACACAGAGCAGATCTCAGTGTTACTGGGCATGTGGTGACAGAGGCAGTGCCCTGTCAGTTACCATTCTGTGACCTTGCTGCCATCTTTCACACCACATGGAAGAAAAAAGCAATAGTTATTTTTTATGACCACAGGTGTGTGCAGGTCAGGAAGAAGACGTGGCGTGCAAACTCGTGGCAAGCTTTTCCTCTCATTCTGAAGTTCAGTCTGCATTTCACTGACTGTGGGAACAGCTGCAGAGTCCCTTAAACCCCCTGAACATGGGACACACGGGACAGGCGCCTTGGTTGCACTGCAGAACCCCAAAACCCAGGGAGCACCTTTTTCCGTGAATGGCCACACAACGTGAGAGTCTGCTGCCCTCCCAGTGAGCGGTGGGGCAGCAGCTGAGGAAGGAGGCTGCCTGTGCCAGGAGGCTGCGAGAGCCGCCGCGGGGGCAGCTGGATCCACAGCTGTTGCCTTTGCTGTGATTGTGCATTACAAACCCCTTCCCCAGGTGATGCTGGGTGATGCCTGATGGTGGTGGTGCACTCACCAGTGTGGGTCAGTAGGACAAGCTCTTCTCCTGCGTGGCTCTAAGCTCTGTTACAGTAAGTTACAAATCCTTTTTTTGTAAATCCTTTCTATCTAAGTACTGCTGTAAGAACTGTGGGGCTATTGGTTGGCAGGGGGCACGGTTTGTGCTACCAGTCCTGTGTCTTGACACAGTCTCTTAGATGGGAAAGAGCGTGTAGGAGGTTGGAAAACTTTGAAGTTTTTGCAGCCCAGTTGTAAGGGTATTGCTTCTGTTAGCAGACCTTTCCTGTTATTTGCAAGCCTTTTCTTTTTCTCCTCTCCTTCCTTTGTGCTCAGGGCTTTAGCTCTTAAAGTGTGGCTTTGGCTTTTTCCTGTGAGACTGGTGAGACTCCTGTCTGCGAGGGCAGAAATGGGTTTGTATGGAGAGGGCTCTGCTGGTGCCCTGCCCTTGCACGTGGAGGCTGCATCGGGGGTTTAGGTGAGGCTGGTATTGGGATAAAAATTCAGCAGAGATAATCCTTACAGGAGATACTAAGCTCCGGTTGCTTCTAGGAGCTTTGTGTAGTGCTGCTGGAGCACTTACACCAGCAGCTTGCTCCCCAGCAGGGCATTCAGTGACTTCCTCACCTCGTTCTCCTTTGCTGTAAGCTGGGATGTCCTTTTCTGCACCTCATTCTTCAGGCTTTCTTCTCCCTCCTCCTCGGGCTGCTCTAACAGAGCGTTTTGTTTTTCCTTGGCAGGAGTGAGAGGTGGGGTCTGCGTGGTGGAAACCTGGTCTAGAAAACAGTCAGGCTTCTGATGAGAAACAGGTCCAGGCTTTCAGTTTGCTTTAGATCTTGTTTACTCGGCACAGCTTAAAGATAATATTTGCGTGCTGCGCACACAGCAGAGAACACAGGAGCTGAGTTAGTTATCATGGGCCTGCCTCTGGTGTAGCTGCAAGTTAATCATCTTTAGAGGAATATTTCTAAGTAGTTGGCAGAAATGGAAGGGAAGGAGAGTTAAAATGCCTTTTATTACGTTTTTTCACACACAGTTGTAGTTGCAATTATAAACTGGAATGTACTTTGCTTGGGGAAAAAAAATGGCATAGTCACTGAAGCAGAATTTGCAGTGAAATCCATTTATTTTTTAAAGTCTTTGCCATCATAAATACACTTACATTTTAATGTTAACTAGGAAAATATAATAACTCGCTTTGTGCAGCTTTAAAATAATCTTTTATTCTAAACCAATGGAGACTTCTCCTAGAGTCAGGTCTAATGTTCCTGTGTCCACTGAGAGGATTGCTAGGTGAGAGTTACAAAGTTTGCTGACCTTTCCTTTGCACTGTCATCTCCTGGATCTTCTGTTGGTTGGTCTGGTTCTGTATCAAGTCTGTGAACATGAAAAGCCACTGTTACATCCACAGCGCTAATGCAGGTCTCTTACTTTGCACTTCTTTGTGTCACTTACTGTGTAAGTGGCTGATTGTTGCCTCCAAGATTAGCTTCTGATTTTGTTCTTTTTGCAATTTATCTGAAATAATAATAATAAGAAGAAAATCAAGGTTGATGTAAATCTCTGTATATCTTTATGCAAGGATGGCAACTTTCCCTTTCTCCAGATGTGTAAAGTGGACTGGATGTTGTTGGCTACACTGGGCTTTCTTCTCTGAAGGGACGTGATTTTTAGCTGTTAAAGTTTTCTTGCTTCTATCTGAACTGGTCTTTTAAGACACTATTAGCATGTGTTTATATGCTGCTAATATCTACCACCATGCAGACACTTTGGACAGTAACAGGCGCTGCCTCGCCACCTTACATTGCATAGCTTGCATTGCTGGGTTTGATGGATCTGACAAAGGATGATAAAGTCCTCATCAAAGCTGAGGACTCGTCTTTGTTTTGTTTTGTTTTTTTTCAGGTCTCCTGTTCCATCCTTTCTGCTAGCAAAGTCACTTGACTTCTCTGAGGTCCTTTAACCTAGTTGGAAAAAATTTTAGGAGCCCTTTGGACACCAGAGGCTTTCTCGGCAAGCTGAGATGTGCAACACATTCAGAGCGAGCGAGCCTTTTGTGTGTGCGTGTGCTTGGTTTTAAGGACCAGGATTTTAAGAGTATTTTCCATATGTCCTCCGTTCATTTGGAGGACAGACCCCCCCACCATTCCCCTGCACGTGATACCTTCGATGGTGCTGATGTGCTCTGTCTTCAGGTCATTGTCCTCCCGCAAGGCGCTGGCTCGCTGGTGGAGCGCGGCGTGCTCGCTCTGCAGGCTGCACAGGGCCTGATGGAGCTGCTCGTTCTGCCCGGCCGCTTGCTGGGGGCGAGAAGAGCCCTGGCATCAGCCCAGCCCTGGCATCATACCTGGGCAAACTATAAGCCCGTGGCATCACCGGCTTTCCAGCAGTGAAAGGCAGCCCTGAGCTGAGGACTGGGTTGCACATATGGCCGCTGTGCTTCATCAAAGGGGCTTTTTTTTATGTAGTGATCTCAACCTGGGGGCTTCCCTGCTTGCAAATTGGAAAACGCGAACTCCCGTGGATGTTGTTCCTGCGGGGAACTAGCGTACCTGCAGTTCGCTTTGCAAAACGTGGAAGCTGTTCTGGAGCTCGGCGTGCGTTGTGGTCATCTTGGTCAATTCGGCTTTGAGCGTGGTGTAGTGCTCTTTCCAGAAGGCAAGGTCCTCTCTCGTCGCTGCCAGGCTTCTCTGGGGAGGAAAGCGAGGACCCACAGGTGGGCTGTGACCTACGGCCTGGCGGGACCATGCCAGACTGCCCTCAACAACACCCGTGGGCACTCACGCCAGCCGGCCTGCGCGTGGGGCTGGGACAGCGCTGCCGCCTCTGGCACCAGGGTTATAATAACCGGCATGGGGCTGATGCCATCTGATGGACACAGTGAACATGGGCAAAGGGTTCACTGTGGAACCCGAGTTCCCTGTGCTGCCAGGAGGATTTAGAAGCCGGCTAGTATTTGGAATAAGATTTACTTGTTTTTCTGAAAATACCAGTTATCCTGTGGGTTGAAGCAAATTGCTACCTCTTGGGGAAAACGTATTTTCATATAAAAGAGTAAGTCCAGAAAACGCGTCTCTGGAGACCTCGAGCCCTGGATGGCTGTGTGTGTGGCTTGTCGCTTCCTGCGTGTGTGCGGAGCAGGGAACGGGATGAAGGGATGGTGGAGGAGAAGGGATTACACTTAAAACTGCCGAAGAGCAGTATATTTCCCCACCTGTGTGCTGTTTTTAATAACTTGATGTGTGGCTCACAAAATGAGCACAGGTTGCCACTAAGCTGCTTTGAACTTTGCTCAGTAGCTAAAAAATGGTATTTTTGCATCTTTGTTGCTAATGGTAAGCTAGTCATCACCTTTCCCTGAAGTGTGTGGGCTCTTTGTCACAGTCAGACTAGATTAAAGCAAAGCCAGGTGTAAAACATGTTGCTTACCTGAGAGTTTTGCAGCTGCTGCTCTGTTTGGAGCTTATCTTCCAGCATCTTCTGAAGAGCCTCTTTTGCCTTCTGCTCGTAGGTCTGCTTCTGGTCCTCCATCTCTATCAGGATCTTCTTCACACACTCCTTTGAGTAACTCTTTAAAGGAAGAATTAAAGTACTTGAAGGGTCTTATCTGCCATATTCGTAATCTTGCTAAGCGTGAATATTAGCAAACGTGGAGTGTGTAAATGCTCCTGCTAATTTGCTGTGAAGCACTGCTTCAGCAAAGAGGAAAAATCGTTTTCAGATTCATATCTAATCAGATTGCTCTAGAAACTGAGACCGACCTAATTACATGGTTTAGTATTTTGTTTTCATGCTTTTCACCCACGTTTGTTTCTCAGCAATCAGACATTACCTGGGTGCAGGCCTGCAGCTGATTTTCAAGTGCCCTTAGTTTACACTTCAGTTTATCTTCATTCAGCTGACCCTGGGGAAAAAACAATAGAACCAATGTGTGGAATCATGAACTACACAATATGCCCCCAATGTTTTGTTAGCTTGTGTTTTGATTCACTTTCTCCCTTTTCTTTATCTATAATATTGTGGCTAAATTTGGTCAAAGTCTTTTCAATGCTCTGAGTTCAAATAAGCCCTTCACCATCTCAGAAGAAATGGGATGTGGGGGAAGTAAGGCTTTTACACATTGAAAAACTCTCCTGAGGCAGTTCCACTTGTTACTGAGTGAGGGTACGTGCAGCGAGATGAGAAGAGCAAGAGGACTTCAGGTTAGCCTGGACGGGGCTGGCAGAAGCATAGCTGCCGCCTGTCCCCGCGTACAGCCCTGCTGCCTGGCCCATGGGCCCTCCCTGCAGCGCGCCTGGCCCAGAGCTCCGCTGGTGCTAAGGTCTTGCCTTGCTGGTTGCCTTAGGAAACAGGTTGGGTCTACGTCGCACCATCTAGCAGTTGGGCAGGGGGATAGAGGGCAATGGTGATGATTCATTTTCCTTACTATAATCTCCTCTCAGTGTTAGTCAGGATTCTTAGGTTTTCTGGAACCAGACTGCCTGCAAATTCAGATAAAATTTCTAGCAAAGAGTTCACGTAAGCTGTTTTTCTGCCACCGGTACTGAGAACGTCTGTATTCTCTGTTTGAAGTGAAGCCACTGAAAAAGCAGCTCCTTGATGTTACAGGAATAGCTCTTAGATCCAAGCACAACCAGACTCTTTGGTGTCTTAGTACTGTTTAAATTTGCACAGAACCAAGTTTACAGTCGCAAAGGATGAATTTTCCCAATTCGGTTGTTGGTACACAATACTAAATGCTCTATCGTCTTAGAAAAGTAGGCGGAAGTTTGAAAAGCGTTTTTATATGTGACATATGCCTAGTTTTCCTCTGCAGTTTATTTTATTGTGCTGTCTGCGAAGGGTCACGTTAGAGGGTGGTGGTGTTACAGCCGTTGTGCACGGGTGTAAGTGGCTGTGCCAAGTACAAGGCAACAGGGCGCCGGGCCCTTCCTACGTGTGAGAGCAAAAATGTGCTGGCAAACTCCTTTCACAGAGATGCAGTTTATAAATTGGCAAAAAACCATAAAGATTTCCCTAAATGGAATACGCTGTCTGTTAGGGCTGTTACCAGAACAGCATGGCAGTGAGGGGTGAGCGAGTATGTGCACATATGTGGGAGGGCATAAGAAATTGTGCTTCTGACCAGCAAAGTTAGGTGAGCAAATCTTGGTCAAGCCCTTGTCTTGAAGATTATCTACATGAAAGGGGCTGTTTTTTTTTTTTTAAAAAAAAAAACAAACAAACAAACAAAAAAAAAACAAAACACAAAACCCCACCAAACCCAAGCAAACAAATCCCCCACTCACAACTAAACAAAACAACAGCAGCAAAACCCCTGTAGCCACCATCACCACGGTGGTGGTTTTTCCTCTCTTCTGCAGTGTCTCTGGTGACGCTGTTTGAACCCCACCTGGGGATCCTCACACCGCGCCTTGCTAGAGAGCCCCGAGACACCTGCTGAAAGCCACGTGGAGGAAAGGATTAGGGCTAACGTGCTCAAAATACACCCACTCTTGCAAATACTGGATTTGAATCCTCTGTAGCCCTCTTCTTCAGAGATCGGAGCTTACCTGAATGGGCAGCTCCTAAACCTCTCTCAAACTTTTCTGCATTTCTTTACCTCTGTCATTTAAGTGCCATATAAGTATTTTAAACTGGTTTTGGCTGACAGCTGTAGTGTTTTGGTCATCATGTGATCAGTGAATTCTCTGATACTCCTTCCCTTAGTAATTTTAAACAGCTGCTTTAAAGCAGTAATAATAAATGCTGTTTCTGGAAGGCTTCCAGTTTGCCCAAACATGATGCTTGTGCTAGAAAAGTAAGTCCATATAGTGGTAGTAATGCACTGGAAATGACAAAGAGCTTAAACTCTGCAGAGCTGCAAGGTACTTGCAAAAATCAGGCTCAACTTCAGCGGTCAGGAAGGAAAGAAAATAAATTAAAGTAGCAAGTTTCTTCTTTAAGAAGAGAACTGCTTAAAACTGATTACTCTTAATAACTGAGACTTACTTAGCTTCCTTCATCTGGCAGTATTTTTGAGTCAACTAAGCAAGTTTTACAACAGATGGAGGATTTAAGGTACAGATCTGTGGTAGGAAGGTCTATCCTAGAAGTAAAATTGTGGGAGGGGGAAGGAACCAAATGTCTTATCCCTTCAGTTTAACTACATCCCATCCTCCCGCGGAGTATTTGCTTGCTCCATCAAACCAGGAGCACCCACGAACATGAGCAGCATCTCAAAAACGACTCTGTGGCCATTTCAAGAGTTACTGCTAGATCATTCAAGTGTATGCAATCACATTTCTTTGAAACCCAAAATATTGGAAAGGATTAAAAAGCCTCTGCGGCAAGCATTTGGCATCTCACCCGGGCCTGGAAATGGGCAACAAACCATCGTTTTCCACGGCATGGCATTGTTGTATAGGACCTGTCTGTACCTCCCTTTGCCAGCACCTCCTGGAGAAGCCCTTTGCCCCCAGCCTGCCTCCCTCCCTCCGCCCAGCTCCGCGGGATCCCTCCAAGCAGGCAGCATCTGCCTTGTTTGCCCCGTTGGCTCCAGTGCCAGCGGCGAGTTAATTTTTAGTCCAATGAAAGGCTGAATGCGAGAGGCAGCAGCAAAGTCTCTCTTCTCTAGCAGAGATAGCAAGAAGCAAAGTGCACCCACCTGTTTCTAATCTGAGGTTTCATGGCTACTTCCTGCAGCGTGTGTCAGGGTGTTTTTTCCTGCTCATGTTATATTTGAAGAAGCAAGCGAAGGCGGAAGTTTCTAACCGCAGTACATCTAACACAAGTTTTTTACACCATCTCACCCAATCACTCGCTTTTCTGCCCCAACAGAACTTTCAAACTACTTTTTTGATGGCATAATGAACTGTAAATTAATATTTGATTTAATATTCCTGTGTTACATAAAATGCATCACCTTAATTTTACCTCCCGAAAGCAAAAAAAACGGGCCCTGGTTTTCAGTGCTGCCCAGAGGATTTTGTTTGAGCTGTGGGGAAATAGCTTGATGCAGGGCCACGATTCAGCAGAGCACCTAAGGCTAAGCAGGTGTGCCAGAGCATCGTGGTGCTGGGTCCCCTGACCTGTGTTTGGGGCCCAGAATACATCCCCGACAGGAACCGGGGCCTGGCGAGGAGCAGGCTGGCTGGCCAGGAGCTCGGCAGGAGGGCTGCGTGCGCTGGGTGGGGTTCTTTAGCCGTTGCGTTCCAGATTGAGAAACGGCCTGTCTTTCCTGCATCCAGCATGGTGTTTGCCAGCACCTGGATGCACCAGTTTGGTGCATCTAAAATTTTTATTTTGGCCAAAAAAAAAAAAAAAATTGGTTCAAAGTATTTGAAACTTGTTTTGCCTGGGAAAGAAAATTTGGTGGAAGGTGGTTGGTTGGGTTCATTCCATTTTTTTCCCCACTTATACACTTCTGTTTGCTTTTTATTTAAGAAAAAGTGGGAAAAGCAAGTATAAAAAAAAAAAACAAAACCAACACCAACCCAAAACCTTAGAGAAGAAAAAGGTTTTATACTTCCTGTTGATCTGAAAACAAAGTACATTTTGTAAAAATCTTTTGGGGCACAAAAGGGAAAAACTTCAAGCAAAGTGACCCCCTAACTTCTGAGTTTGTGTTCAACCCTCCCTAAAAAGAAAGGTGACGGCAAGGAAAGAGGCAGGGCACGCAGCTACTTGCAGGTGAAGTGTTCTGCGCGATGTCTTGTCTGCTAGGTGACAGCCCTGTGTCCTGGCCCTGAAACATCTCCAAGCCTGTAAAGCCCCAAAGCCAGGGCTCAGCTCCTGGAAAGAGGGTGACACCCGTGGGGTGCTCGGGCTCCTGCACACGAGCCGGGTCCCACCGACGCAAAACCTCCCCCAGCCCCAGCAGGAATCGCCTCCTGCAGCTCTCGGTTACCTGCCAGGATTTTTCTGACGCTTGCAGCAGCGTGGAGAAAAGCTCCTGCAAAATCACCATCTTCTGCTTGAGCAGCAGCTCACGGTGCAGGGCCTCCTGCGGGGAAGGGGAGAGCCGGTCAGCGGGGACTCCCCGTGCTGGCGGGGACAGCCCAGCTCCCCCCTCCAGCTCAGGGTCAGGGCTTCTTCCACTTGGGGAGTTTGACAGGGCTTTGGGTTCAGCAGCTTGCCTGTAGGCTTTCTTGACCACGTTAAAATTGGCTATGTAACACCTCTTTATTTAAGAATAATTATAATTTTAAAAGTGGAGTTGTACTGGCTAAAGACCCGCTTTCCCAGTGGGTGCGTACAGTGTTTGGTACCTACCTTCAGGTAGTTGGACAGCTGCACCATTTCCTGAAAGGGAAAGGGCGAATGTTTAACAACAATAGAGGATTGTTTCAGTTTATAAACATTTTATGAACTAGCTACAAGATCCAAATATTTTGAAATAAAACTGGAGTTAACAGCCTCTGTCTGGGGGAGGAGGAGAGCCTGCTGGGGTTCGTTTGTGTGGTTTTTCCAGGGAAGTGAAAATATTTTCTACAGCAACTTACAGCATTGGAGTTATGGCATCTTTGCCATGTCGTGTATCAAATCAGGGCAGTTACTGAATGACAACAGTGGATATCCATAGGGCAGAAGTGCCTTTCTTGCCTATAGTAGCAGTGTCATCATTTTTGAAACTACAGAAATTTACAGTCAACGTCCTGATCAGAAAGTTTAGAAACTGATTTCATTTGCAGGAGTTCAAGGCCAGTTGTTATCTGTGTTTTGCTTACCTTATTTAAAACTGCTATTCCACAACTAAAATGAAAAAGAAAGCGTGTTACTGAGGTGAGTGCGGTTGCGGGGGTCTGGAGCAGTCCATGGACACCCGCTGCTGCCCCAGTCCCGGCACAGTGCGGGTATTTGTACGGCAAAGGGTTGTGCCGAAGTGAAATGCGTTTGGGCTTGGGCTGCCCTGTGGGTACCCGAATTCACAGCCTGGGGAGGGAGGGGAGGACTGGCTTACTCTGTCTGCTGGCTCGAGTCTTTCACTCCTGCGCTTGGATTTGTAAGGGTCTGGGTTCCTGTGAAAGCAAAGCGAAAGGATGTGACAGATCCCTTCTGTTTGAGTGTCCATCTCAGCCATCTTGGAGGTGGCATCACCTCTAGGCTGGAGAGAAGTTGTTTAAACAGCATCCAGTAACACAGCTCAATAGGGATAAAAGGCAGAGGAGAGTCCAGCTCAGATGGACAGAGAAGTGGAAGTTAAGTAATCCCACAGGCTGAAGTCAGCCCCCTGGATAATCTGGGGTACTACAGGGAAGCCGTAGGGCAGAGCAGCGGTGCAGCAGCACTGGTTGTTAAGCCGTGGGCTGGGCTGGATTCTCGCTCCACAGGAAAAATGTTCTTAACACCTGCAGTTTGCAGGGGAAACTCGGGCTGGGATGGTGAAACTTAGCGTAGGTGTGGGGCTGCTGGCAAGGGAGCTCGGCTTAGAGGGGAGCTACCGGCTCACATCCCAAACCGCTCGATGGAGACTTAGAGGTGGGAGGGAAACGCTGTGGCTGCTGTTGTGCTGGGAAACCCGAGCATCCCTCACCTACCTTGGGTGTTCACGGGGGCACCTCGCCTGGGGATGGCTTCTGCCGAAATGCCGAGGGGAGTGCTGAGGCTGAGCGGGGAGTGTGCAGGGGGGAACGTGGGGCAGCTCCATGGGCGCTGGAACGAGAGGGCAGCTTGAGTCAGCATCTCTCCAAAATCGGCTGTGGCTGGATCAGGCTTTGTCCCTGCAGTGACTGGGTGAAGAGCATCAACGCGATGCCAAGAAACTATGGCAAATCCACAAGGATCTGCTGCTTTGGCTGCTGCAGCTCCTGAGCTCTGCGAGGAAGTGGGGGGAAACTTGCTGGCTTCTTGGGGGGGGACACCAGAACAGGACAAGGAACCCTCCCAAAGTGTCTTGAGATATCTTTGGAAAAGATGAGGACTTTTGGTGGCAGGGAGCTGGATCCTGGCTTGGGCCCCTGCTACCATTTGGCTTCCTTGGAGCAGAGGTACCTGTTCTGTACTCGCTTTCCCCTCGGGCTGGGGGAGCGGGGTGCGCACCCCATCACCCTCTGCCCTGGCAGCCTCCTGCCATGCGGTATCTCTGCAAAAGCAAACAGGGGAAGGCACGGTGCATGGGCTGTGTGCATGTAAGTGCTTGTTCCAGATTCCTGCTGTCTAGCAGGTGATTAAACCCAGTGAACCGACTGGCAGCAGGTAATTGCTCTGCAAAGGGATCTTGAGGGTGTGCCTGTGTAAGTCATCTCGCGTTCGACTGTCTCTGCCGATGGAAGTTTGTGAAGCCCCTAGGATGAACTCTCAACATACCAGGGGAGTTATTCATTTTGCACAGGATATAGATTTAGAAGGAAATCTGTTTGGCTCTCAGATTGGGGTGTTTTGCGTTGCATCTTTCTGTAGATGTTAGTCAAGGCAGTGAGCCCTCTGGGTTGCTGTTAGCTGTGCAGCACAGGGTAGGGACTGAGTATCAGGGAGTCTCCGAAGTCCTGCACCCTTCCTGCTAACAGGGAAGGTGATGGAGGGAAGCCTGGTGTTTAAAGCTCAGTTTTCAAGGGTAAAAATAATTTTTGGAAGTGCAAAACTGCAATCTGACAGCTAGGATGTGGGGTTGTACTTGGAAAATTGGTGGAAAATCTCTATCTGGTTCAGGGTTTGGAAAATGGGAGAGGAGCATGCTGGGAGGGAGGTGACAGTGTTTACCCATGCCCAACTCTGCAGTTCATGAGGAAATGCACTTCTTTGTTGGTGCATTCTCACTTTTTGTCTGTACTTTGATTTGGATCCCGATGCTGTTGCGATCGGTGGACAGGCTGTGGGTGCTTTAGTGGGTGCTAGCTGGAGCAGGCAGAGCTTGGAGCTGCACTTTGGGGGCAGGCATTACCTGGAGCAGGATGGACGGTCTTGAATCCACCTGCGAGGAGGGTTCCGGGGGCACGCGTGCTTTGGGCTCCTGTCCCAGCGGTGTCCTCCCAATGTCGCTGGCCAGGTTTCTTCTCCTCAGGAACTCTCTTTGCCGAGGGCTCTGCAATGGCTCCTCGGCTCCCCTCCCGAGGTGGCGGCAGGTCGTCACGTTGTTTCGTCGTCGGAGGTTCTCCCGTGTCTCGTGCCGCCGCTCACACTTCTCATCGTAGCTCTCGCTCGTGTGCCTGTGCCGTGGTCGTGCTTTCTCAGGTTGGCTGATCATGTTGGGTGCAGCTCTGCTGGTTTGTGACCGCCCTGTCCACTCCAAGGTCCTCTTGTCCTGATGAAACCAAGGGAAACGGGCACATGATTTGTGTGACAATGGATTATTTCTAAGATTTAATAAATGTGAGGTATTGGACACTGATTATGGAGTCCTCATGCAACGGATGCAAGTGGTGTTCTTGGAGAAATCTGTTGTCCGTAAACTTGTACGTGTTGGCTGTGTAAAACACACTGTGCTGTTCCTGCTCCTCTGCTGGGTGGTGCTGACCCAGGGGATGCCAGGAACAGAATTTCAAACAATTAATGTAATGTTATGAAGTTGGCTTCACTACCAAGTAATCATGCTTCCACTGCTTCCTCTGGGACAGTTCCTTTCCCGATAAAATAAAATCCCTCTGTTATTCAGACTATTTCTTTGGTGCATGCTCTTAGGGCTCCTTTTCCAGCAGAAAGAAAACAATGAAAACACAGGAAGGGCAATAGCTGCTATTTCACCAGTGAACTTATTTTAAGTGTGCATTTCTTTTACCAGGTGGGTTTTTTTTTTTTTTTAGATAGGTCCAAATATAGTGATCTTGTGGTGTGACTTACTCTTCAAGCAACTGAATGATATTTCTTAGTGGCGGCTGCCTTTTCTGTGTGCACGGAGGGGTCTGGAGCAGTGAAAACCTTGCGGTGTTGTAGGGGTTGGGTTTTTTCAATGGATTATCTGGCAAAGCCCCTGCAGGTCTGAGCCTGAAGACCGCAGCCACTGAGTGCTGCTTTCTCTTACCTCCTGGTTGCTCCCGCCCTCCCCAGCTCTTGGCTCGGATGCTGGGCAACACTTTGCCCTCACGTTCCCTCCCTGTCCTGGCTGCAGCCCTGGGTCCGCACGTTCACCAAGCTGCAACTCGGTTCCTTCATTGCAAATGCAAGCATAGTGACTGATTGTTTTGCTTTGGGATTAATTCATTGTTAAGATGTGCTCAAGAACTGGGGGCACAGACTCTTAATGGTACCAGTTTGCCTCAGGCATGAATTCTGCCTCCATTTCTGGGGACTTTGTGGCCCAAACAAGGCAGTGGCCTGGCTGAAGGAGGAGCTCCTCCACTTCAGCACTATTGCACCATCTTCATGCACACCCAGGGTGTAGATATGAAACCTCCTCCCTCCTCCTGACTTCTCTGCACAGTCACAAGCCACCGGTGCATTGGTTTATACCGGACTTTGGTCGTATCGAGTGTATTTGGGCCTTTGTCTCTGCATCAGTTAAAGAGAAAGCTGAGCAATAACTACCCACGGCTGCTCCTCTGCCTTCATCCCCTTGAGCGAAAGCTGTGTCCCCTTCTCCTGTCCCCTTGCCCCATCAGCAGTGAAGAGGCTCGTCATCCCTGTGCACATCCTGTGAATGACGCTCGGAGGGTGCCTGGCCCGGGAGGCTCAGCCTGGGCTGTGTCTGGTGTGTGAGTCTTTTCTCATGTTTAGTAAATTGTGTTAATGTAAGAAGGAGGAAAAAAAAGAATTTTAGTCTCTGAAAATTCACACTAAATGTTCTTCAGTGTCAAACAAAACCACCTAAACTTCATTGGTCTCATTCTGCCTCAAGCAGTTAGGGAGTTGTTGAGTCTAATGGGAAAAAACAATAGGAAGAATTAAACCCCATTTACATATATAATACTTCTGTGCTTTTTAGTGTGCATTTAAATCTGCTCTGTAATTCTTACTGTCCTTGTGCTAGCTGTGGTGTACTCAAAGCTCATTGCTAGTGCTGCCTTTTTGTTGTAGGGGCTTCCCTGGAAGGGGAGCGGCGCTTTTGGGGTGCTCAGCTCTTGCTCTGGGCAGGGAAGGTGCCTGCAACCCACAGCCTGGACACTGCTCCCTACCCTGAGCCGCATGGGATGGGGGCTTTGAGACCCCTGAAGTATGGCACTTATGTGCTTTTATTTATTTTTATTTGATTATTCTCTTCTTTGAATAGCTTCTGAAGCATCTCTAATTTTAGCTTAAATGTACTGAAGGATCCCAATGGTATTTCACTACTCAGGTGTTTCTTGTTGTGATACACTTAGAGCTGGAGGAGTCTGGGGGTATAAAAGGCTGAGCAGGTTATTCCTGTGCAGCTTTCACGTGCATATGGTAACAATCCGTGGTGCACACGTGCTTTGGCCCAGCAGCAAGGCAAGGTCTGGCCAACAGCTTCACATGGAGAAGCACAAGTTGGGTGTATGCCAGCACCCCGCAAAGTGCTCCCTTGAAGCTGGGTGCAAACTCCATAGTTTGGGACAAAGTGTGGATCTACAGCCAAACTGCTCTGAACTCTTCAGGACACCTTAAAAATGTTTTTCAGTGAATTTTTCTTAATTTTAGAAGTGGCCAATATGGACCTCAGATGTCCTGCTCGGTCCCTGCTCATCCAGCTCTTGCCGTCAGGAATAGCTCAGCCCCTCTCCCACCTGTGCTGCCTCTGGGCTGCCCAGCCTGTCACAGTGCATCCCAAGAGCAGCTCTTGTAATAGCCTCAGTTAACCAAAAATGCGCTTTAAAGCAAGGTAAAGCTTAAAGAAATACACAGTCCATTACTCACCCCAAGCTGAGCAAACTGTTGAGGCCTTCTTGACAAGCTAATACTCTATTTCCTCCTTCTGTTACCCCAAATTACCCTCTCTAGCAAACATGTCCTTTATCTTTGCTTTCCAAGCTGTTACACTTCTTGCTTCAAGGGAAACAAAAGGAAAAAAAAAAGTGCTTCTTGCTGGTTCATGTTACAGGCTCCTGGTATCAATGGTGTAGGCTGAAAGTGGGGTGAAAAAAGAGGAAAAAAGGTGCTCACCGCTGCCTTTAGCGCGGCAGCCTCCACTCCCCTCCATCCCTCACTGGCCCCGGTGCTGCGGCCACTTACCTGGGTCCTGTCCTACCCCTTGACAGCCACAGAGGAGCGGGGTGAGCGGGGGGGTTATCGGGCACGAACACGCTCCAACTGCTATCGTCGTGCCAACCACCTCATTTTGCTGCTCTCACTCCTTTTTGTCGCTCTGTAAAACAGGAAACGTTGCAGCCGAGCCCCGGTTCCTGTCTCTGCTCGCAGCCCACTTGCGGGACGCAGGGGCCTGGCTTGCAGGGGGATTTGGGTTATCTTGGGACCCCAAAGTCTCCAGCTTCTCTCTAAGCAGAGCCAGCAATTATCTTTTGGGCCATCTCCCTTTATCGGTCTCTGACACACGGAGGTTGAGTGCTGGTTCACAGAGCTGCTTGTGGCACTTGGTGACTGAGTCTCCCTGAGCTGCTTTGGGGTAGAGAAATCCAGACGTAGGGAAGTACAGTAATGCTATTATTTTAAGGCTTCTTGCAGATTGGAAAGGAAAAAAAGTGTGTATCGGCAGCTGAGGAGAGGTCACGAATGGCAGAAATTCATTAAGGTCTTTAGAGAAGTGAAAGCTGCGTTAATGCAAATCATGCAGGGAGGTCGGTTTAACCAGCTGGGCGCTGATAAGGGCTCTGCGCCTATGCACGTGGAAAAGCAACACACGTAAAAGCAGAGATCTCGTAAAGTAATGTAGGATTTATTTTTACAAAGACCAGCCTAGAAGGGATACATGACAAAAAAAATTTCCCAGTTCAAAGACCCTCTCGTGGCTTTGGGTGGTTTGGCACCGCTGCCTTTGTGGCTATTGTGGGGGAGCAGTTTCCGCAGGGTGAGCAGGACACTGGCAGCAGATCCAGCTGCCAGGAGCTTCTCTGAAGGGCCTCTTGGTCAGCAAAAGCCAGTTGCAAATGTTCATTACTAAAAAGGACATTTTCATGCTGTGTATTACAGGCTTCAGGTGCATCCCTTCTCGGGTTGCCAGAGTGCATCAGCATGGGGCTGCCCTGCTGGCATGGAAAAGGGCACCCGAGTAACCAGACTAACACCCAAATCCCTTATGCCTGGCGCAAGGTGTCCTGGCATGCTTGCTGCCCCAGGGTCTATGTTCTTCTGATGTTTTCCACCTTATAGGTGCTTCTGGTGAGGGAGTCAAGCAAGTCAGGGGCTATGGCCTGGAGGAGGATCATGCTGCCCACGGGCTGAGAGGGGTAGTGCAGCTCCCGCTGGCGCAGCGCCCCGCTCTTGATGATCTCCAGCGCGCACTCCTCCTTCGGTGCCGGTGTGTTCTTGATGGCATGTGAGACCGCTTGCACGGCGTTCTCTGGAGGGACAGGAACACAGGGAGGGAAGGAGCAGTGTTAGATGGAGGGGCTGCCACAGACACCACTGGCTCAGTTGGGGTATCTGTAGCTTCCTCTGACAAACTCTGGGGACCGGACCTACTTAACGAGGCTTAGAATAGTTAAAATCAAAAACAATTACAGCGATGTCCTTCCTATTCCTTTCCACCTCTTGAGTGATCGCAGGATGGAATCCCCACCTGCCCCAGGTTTACTGCAAGGATAGCAGAATCAAAGGGCTCGGGCCACATTTTTTAAAAAGTTGGGGTCCCACTTCCACAATTGCACAGCCGCTGCCGTTGGTGGCGAAGCAGCGTGCTCAGCAGCCTGGGACCGGAGGGCGGGTGGTAGACTCGGCTTGGCTTTGTCTGGAGATGCAGAGTCGCGGGGCCCCAGATGCTGAGCTTACCTGTGTCGATGTAGCCCAGGATGCAGAGTGTGATGGAGACGTTGACCTTGTCTATGATGAATTCATGTCTCAAAGAGCTGAAAAATCCATCTAAGGCGAACTTAGTTGCAGAATAGGGAGCGGTAAATGGGGTGCTAATTTTACCTGGAGCAGAGAGACAGAACGTCAGGGTTTGTGTACTGGGCAGACACCAGGCTGCATGGCACTCCCTTCCTCTTGCCTTTCAAGCAGCTACAATATTGTGATTTAGGGTGGCCGAGTAAGCTGTCGTGAATGCACGAGAGAAATAAACAAATGCAGGAATGTTTAAAATGTAACATATGGCATACAATGGCATGAAGTAGCTTCAGTTGTGGGTGATACTGTTCTTGTATTCCTGCATATATACCCGTGTACAGCAAATGCATGTGCAATATGTGGCCACGCACATAAAATAACCTGCAGTGGTGTACCATCGACTGCAGTGTATGAACGTGATTAATGGGTGCAAAGAGACTAGCAGGACAGGGCATAGAATATAAATCCCCCAGGGAACTTGAATTGTGCATCCAGGATATAAATCCCAACTCCCAGCGGGGTGGCTCTGTGCCTTATGGTCCTTATTCCGTCTTTTGAAGAAGAGCCGCAGCAGGGATCCCTTGCAGGCAGAGGAAGGGATGTAGGCAGGGAGAGCCTGGCCCCTTGTGTGCTCACCTGCCATGGATGAAATGACAACGATGCTGCCCTCGCTTTCCTTTAGCATGGGCAGGGCAGACACGGTCATTGCCACGTAGCTGAGGAAGTTGGTCTCCAGGAGCTTTCGTACGTGCCCAACGTCCCCATTAAAGTAGTTGAAGTAGGAGTAACCGATGTGATTTAGGATGAGCATATCGAGGCCGCCTGGAAGCAGAGCAGGTTTGCTATTAGCAACTGGCATTGCAAAACAAAGCAGCTTCATGGTGGCTGGGATGGTCCCAAAATGGAGCAGGGGGTGTGCTGGGGAGTGAGGAGGGGCAGCTCCCCACCACCTACCCCAGGTGTTCTCAGCCTCCTTCACCACCACGTTGGGGAAGGCGGTGTCCTCCATAGAGCCGCTTATGTAGCGGGCTGATGCAGCACCCAGCTCGAGGCACCGCTTCACAACCTGCAGTGACAGCAAAGGCAGTGTTGGCAATGGACCCCCCTCCACAGATGCCCCACCCCATCCCATGAAGGCTGTTGCTGTCTCTGGGCGGATGGGCAGCACATCTCCCTGTCCCACTGGAAACCCTCCTCCCTTCATGGGAGGAGACGTGTTCCTCAGAAACGTTTCTGGCTGCGGAGTTAAACAATGGCACATATGTATAATATTTGGGGATATGGGTTACAGGGCTATGACTGCTTAGGGATATGATTCTGTTGTATGCGGGATGCAAAAACAGTTCGGACATTGAGAAAGGGTAAGGGTTGATCAGACCAGGACTTGGGCAGACTAGTGTTGTCCTTGGTGGTGGAGATCGAAATTCACAGCTGAAGACTGCAGTGAAAGAAGTGCTGCGCTGTCAGCATTGAAAACGCAATTTGTTGCGGTGGAGTGTGTGTGTGTTAGAACATGCTCATGCTGGGGAAACACTGGGGTGGATCTGTAGGGTATCTGGCATCCTGGTGAGCCTGGGTCGGGCGACTAACTGCATTCTGCCTGTCTGGGGGGTTCTGGGTTGCGGATGTGTTTCACCTGCCCGGCACACTCTGCTTGCCATTTACTTTTTGCAGCTTGGCCTCCGTCCGCGCGGTGAGCAGTAGGTGGGCCTCCATGCGTGCCAGGTGATATGCCATCTGCTCCCCGATGCCGCTGCTGGCTCCTGTCACAATCACCCGTTTCCCCCGGAGCATCTCTGGGGAGGAGGGCGCAGGGCTCAGGGCCAGCGCAGCCCACTCCTGGTGTCTCCCCACAGGTGGACACCCCGGCTGCTCTCTGCCCCCGTCGCCCCTGGCCTTCGGGCACGAGGAGCTGCAGGAAGCGTCACTGCCTGCTGCAGCGTGCACTGCTCGTGCAGACCCCGACTGGACTCTGGTCGTTAATCCCAGTCGGGTGGGGAGCATGTGCGAGGCTTGAGCTTGGCATCCAGCCTGGTCTAGGAGCAGCTTTTGGAAATGGCAAGAGTTGACTAATAAAACAATTAAGTGCTTTAAGTGGATAGCTGCACGTTTCCCAAATAAATCATTTGCTGAGATTAGACACTTACCGTGCGTCCCGGCAGACCCCAGCGTAATCCCATGAGCTTTCTTGAGTGGTGCAGGGTGCTCTGACCCCTTGCACCGGGGCTGCCTGCGCTCCCCTCCGAGCGCTCGGCCCTGCCATCCGTTGGCTCCTCCAGCTGTGCTTTGAAAGGCCCCTCATGGCCCATGCTCTTCTGCTTGGGCACACGCTGCCACTCCGCCAGCAGCCTCCCTGATTGTGGTTTTGAAGCATGTTTTTCCAATGACTTACCTTCACTGAAATTCCCAGGTGCTGAATAAAAATAAAAGGCCAGTGCCACTCCCAGCAAGGGGATGAAAATCTTCAGGAGCAGACCCATCCCTCTGCAGAAGTACAGGCAGGAGCGAGACAGACTCCGCGGCTGTGACTGCAGGGAGGTTGACACGTCAGTAGGTTGCAGTTGGGGCTGGGAGTGCTAGCAGGTTTGAACTGATTCTTGTCTTGCACAAGTTTGCTGGTATCTGTTGCACCCTTTCATTGTGCTTCCTGTAATTTAGCAAACATTAACCTAATGGAGAGGTTTGCTTTGGACTTTAGGCTGCCCCTTGGCACCCTTGTCCTGCCCGGAGTTTTGGGTGTGTTTCTGAGAGCATTGAAGGCAAGGCACTGAAAAGCTCTTTGGCTCCGTAGAGCAGTGGGTGTGTTGTTCGGTAGCTGCCTCTGGGTCTGGGACACCCGTGTCCGCTCCGTGCAGTCCTCCTTGGAACGGGCATCCTTCTCTCTACTTCATGTCTAAAACCAAGGCAACGCTTCCCTTCCTCGCTGGCTGCCACAAATGTTTATTAATCAGCAATGATCACTGTGGGACAGGTTCGTAGGACCTAGAGAGAGCAGGGCTGGCAAAGTTTGTGTTTTTTAGATCCTTATCAGTGCTTCTGGCTTATCTTAGGTGATAGCACCATCGGTGCTTGCTGGGTGGCTCTTATACCTAAAAAAATTGTACTCTTGTCTTGAGGAACCCACTGACTGCAAAAGGCAGTAAAAGAGCCAAGTGGGTGAATAATAAAGATCTTCAGCTTTCCTAAGTGTTGCGTGTCACGCTGCTCAGCATCTGCCTGGGCATATGGCAGATGGGTTTGCAAAAAATTTTCTGAAGGAGAAAGTTTAAAGGGCAAAACCTGCTCCATGTGCACGGGTTTGTGTAGATGATCTCAGGATAAGGAGAACAGAAGTGCTAGCTCCTGATTTCCTTTAGGAAGTGAGGAGCAAACCGATCCTGGGGAGTGCTTCAGTGGGCAGGGTTTGGGGAGGTTTCGCGTTGCTTTGTCTCAGAACAGGTAACAGTTGGTGCTGCAATGGCCAGAACCACATTAGATGTAAATGCACCAGCTCGGGCAGCGCTGCCAGTGTCGGGGAAGTGGTGCAGAGCTCGCTGCCGGCTCGAGCTTTGGCTTGGCATCCAGCGGGCATTGCTCCGGGGGCCCGAGCTCGCGCCTTAGGCTGGTGGTGCAGCAGCTCCCAGTGACTACGGGGCATTGTCCCACCATAGCTGTGTAAGAAACTGCCTACCAAGTTTGGAAAGTTTTGCTTGGGGTAAAAACTTGCATTTAATTTGGTCATTAAACTAACAAAAAATAGGCTAAAAAGGCGGTTATTCCTCAAATGAAATAATGATTATTGCAAGGATTCAACTTTCCTGTGAAAGGCAAGTCAGTGGAGTTGCGCCCGTTTACAGCAGCGTTTAGTAACAGAGAAAGAGGGGGATAAAACCCCCACAGAACACAGCAAACTGTCAGGTTAGTAAATTTTATTTAGGAATTAGTTTGTAACTACTTTTCCCTAGTCTGGGGCAGGGGATGGGTCCGACCCGGTGGGACACGGCGGCTCCAGGGCGTTCCCCTCTTTCACGCCTCGCACCGCGCTCGGAGGCGATGCCACCTACGTAAACGTTGAAATAACTGACTTTGCAAAGCGCAAGCGGAGATTTGGGACGGGAGGCCGGCCCGGCCGAGCGGCTGCACGGCGCCTCTCCGCCGGCAGAGGAGGGTGTTGGACCGGCGAACCCTCCCGANCAGCAGCTCGGCGGCCCAGTCCCGCAGCAGCAGCGGCAGCCGGGTGGCGCCGTACCGGTAGTAGAGCTCGCGCCGGCGCAGCGCCGCCCCCCGCAGGATCTCCAGCGCGCACTCGGCCCGCGGCGCCGGCCGCACCAGCAGCAGGTCGCCGGTGGCGCGCACCGCGCTCTCTGCCCGGAGCAGAAGGGACTCAGCCCCGGGGGTCCTCGCCCGGCTGGCCCGCCAGCAGCGAGCCGAGGAGCCGGGGAGCGAGCCGAGGGGCCGGGGAAAGCCGTCTCGTTATCAAGGGGGGAGAGCGGGGCTTGTTAAAATTGGGCATAGAATCACAGGATGGTTTGGGCTGGGAGGGACCTTAAAGATCATCTCGTTCCACCCCCCCTGCCCTGGGCAGGGACACCTCCCACCAGACCAGGTTGCTCCAAGCCCCGTCCAACCTGGCCTTGAACACCTCCAGGGATGGGGCAGCCACAGCTTCGCTGGGCAACCTGGGCCAGTGTCTCACCATGCCCACAGTCAAGAATTTCTTCCTTATATCTAGCCTGAATCTGCCCTCTTTCAGTGTAAACCCATTCCCCCTCATCCTATGGCTCCCACTCCCTGATCCAGAGTCCCTCCCCAGCTTTCCTGGAGCCCCTTTAGGCACTGGAAGGGGCTTCAAGGTCTCCCCGGAGCCTTCTCTTCTGCAGGCTGAACAACCCCAACTCTCCCAGCGTGTCCTCACAGCAGAGGGGCTCCAGCTCCAGCCCTCTGAGCATCTTCGTGGCCTGCTCTGGCCCTGCTCCAACAGGTCCATGTCCTTGTGTTGGTGTCCCCAGCGCTGGAGGCAGCACTGCAGGGGGGTCTCACCAGAGCAGAGCAGAGGGGCAGAATCCCCTCCCTTGCCCTGCTGGCCACGCTGCTGGGGATGCAGCCCAGGATATGGTACACACATCAAAACAGAGGTAAATTCATGAGACTAAATTTCTCTCCGCTGCCCAATGCATGCAGAGCTCTTCCAGCTGCCCTAATTGTGCATTTGCATCCCCATATCTTCTTGTTGCATCAATAGATGTGATTAGTGGGAGGTAGGTGACTGGCACATCCATTTGTACTAATTGAATGTTAGGCTGCGTCAGCCTGTACGTGGTGGCTGTTTTTATGTAGCATGAGGAAAGAAATTAATTTTGAGACTAATTTTTGGTGGAAGAGAGGTAGGATCCAACCAAGGCCAGGCTGGATGGGGCTTTAAGTAGTCTGCTCTAGTGGAAGGTGTCCCTGCCCATGGCTGGGGGCTGGAACTAGATGATCTTTAAGGTCCCTCCCAGCCCAAACCATTCTATGATAGGATCCCCCAGAGACCAGAGCGTGTTTTGCATGCACTCATGCTACAGCAGGGCTGGAGGAAAAGCAGCGACAGAGGTGAAAGGGGAGAGTCGGTGGTAGAGGAGGTTGGAGGGCAGGATAAGAGGCTGAGAAGGTGATGCTCGGCTCCTGATCAGCCGGATCAGACAGCACTGATCTTACCAGTATCGATGAAGCCAAGGATGCAGAGTGTGATGGAAACATTAATGCTCTGAATGCTGAATTCCTGCCTTAGGGAGCTGAAAAATCCATCCAAGGCAAACTTAGTTGCAGAATAGGGGGCCGTAAAGGGAAACCCGACTTTACCTGCACACAGAGTGAAGTTCTATTATAGCATGGAAAGCTGCTCTGCCCAAACCTCTCTTTTGCCCTTCATCAGATAAAGTATTTTACCCAAAGGGAGTTTACTGTTAGTGAAATGTCATCCTGGCACCTGAACAGCAGCATTACAAATATTCCCGTCAGCTTCCAGCTCTTTTAAGGTCTTAAGGCCAACACCATGTCTCATGTCTCTGCTGTGAGGGTATGAGCAACCTGCAGTAACTAGGAAACCCTCAGAGGGGGGGAGATGGAGCAAAGTTCAAACTCTTGTCTGTGGATACTGAGCTAAGCTGATCACCAGAAGACTAACCAACATACCCACTGCAACTGGGGACATCTGTTAGTAATTTAGTTTCCTGACTTAACAGAAATTTATTAGAACAGAGTCATGTTTTTGTGAATAGAATCAGTTAATAACTCGCTCTACAAATATTAGCAGGAACTTGACCTACCAAACCAAGATGAATGGTCAGCGATCCAATGCAGTGAGAAATTACTGCATTTCCACTTTTCTCCATAAAACTGGAGGAGTATGAGCTCTGCTGCTCTAATGAGCCTGACACCAGGGTGTGGGGTTTAATTACAGGGCTGGTCAAAAAGCAAGCTGGGGCGATTGGATTGCATCAGAGAACAAATTCCATCGAGAAAATACAAAAAAGATCTGGATTTTGGGTTCGTTTGTGGTTTTTTTGAGTGCATTAGGCAGTTACAGCTCCTTTAGGATGCCTGGTGTCTCTGCGTGCTGCTTACTTCTGAAAATCAGCCCACAGTGTCGTTTGACTGAATCCCATGTCACCTACCTCTCTCCTCACTCACCTGCCATGGATGAAACAACAACGATGCTGCCCTCGCTCTCCTTTAGCATGGGCAGGGCAGACACGGTCATTGCCACGTAGCTGAGGAAGTTGGTCTCCAGGAGCTTTCGTACGTGCCCAACGTCCCCGTTGAAATAACCGAAGTATGACGTGCCGACATGATTAAGAATCAGCATGTCTAGGCCTCCTGCAAGCAGAGGAGCAGGCATTAGTGCTGGGTGGGAGAGGGCTACAACCAGCAAAGTAGAGCCTTTCCTGGGAGCAGAATAACTGTCATCACAAGAAATCAGGTTTTTGGGTCAGAGCTGTGGCCTGTCATCTCTGGAGTGGGGACATAGTCTGGATGGTGGCTGCCAGTAAAAATTTGGTCCTGATTTCCACCCCCCCCCNNNNCCATGGCACGAGGGAGATCACCCTCGAGTTGTCTGTGGGCCTGGGGCGGGAGAGGCAGTGCTGCGCACCGAGCCGAAACACATTGCATTACGGCAGCCATGACCCATGACCGCAATAGCAAAGCTGCTACGGGCCTGATGGACGGTTTCAGACCACAGTAGCTGGGGGTGATGAAATCCAGGATTGTGATAGTGGAACAGGATGTCATGAGGGCACAGAGCTGAAATTGAGAGTGCAGTTCAGTTTGAGCTGGAGCGATGAGGCCAGGCAGGGGAGTGGGACTGCGAAGGGCATAATTAGGGAAAAATCTCTCCCGTCTCGCCCCATCTCCATCTCTCCTGCTTTATTTAGTGGGCGTGTGGCAAAAAGCAGTGTGGCCAAGGCGAGATGCAATGTTCCGCTGTCGTTTGTGGAGAGCGGGCTGTAAACGTACCCAGCGAGGTCTCTGCCTCCTTCACCACGTGCTCGGCGAAGGCCATGTCCTCCATGGAGCCGCTGACGTACCGCGCAGAGGCTGCCCCCAGCTCCAGGCACCGCTCCACCACCTGCACCAACACCGTGCGTCAGAAACCCCTTTCCCTGCCCTGGGACTCCGGGTGCGGTAGCAAAAGAGGGCGTCTGTGTTCCCTGTGATGTGCCCCCGCCTTAAAACAGTGGTTTGGAGTTTCAAGAGTATGTTTGGAGCCTTTTAAGCTTCAAAGGGAGCCTGAAAAATTATTCCTTTGGTGGATGCGTTACCCAAGGCAGTCTGGCTCTGTATTGGTGCAGTTTGTGCTGGAATTGCATGCGTGCAGGGTGAGCAGGAGCTTGTATATCACTGCAGTGGAATGAGGGTGTGTGTGTGCTGAGGCAGCCTGTGTGTATGGGGATATGTGTACATAACTAAGGAAGTTCAAATACCGTAATATGTGCTGTGCAGAGTGCATGTTTCTGCAGGGAGAGGGATTTCTGTGCATGCAGGAGCCCCAGACAGCACAAGGATGCATACCTGTGGATGTAACTGCGCCTGTCTGGTATTTGTCCCATGGCAATTACATGTGCGCATATTCATGCGTGTACCTGTGATGTGAGACTGGCCTTCATATGTTTGTGTGTGCATGGCCATGAACATGCACGTGTGAGTGCTGAGCTTGCCATTTACTTTCTGTAGCTTGGCCTCTGTCCGTGCTGTGATCAAAATGTGGGATCCCATCCGCGCCAGGTGATACGCCATCTGCTCTCCAATTCCAGTGCTTGCTCCGGTGACAATCACCCGCTTCCCTTTCAGCATCTCTGGGGACCAAGGCACAGGGATTTAATTTATCCAAACGCTATTTAGAAAATAAAAAATTTTAAAAATCCCCTAATGCCCTTCAAAGTAAGTAGTTAACTGGAGGCTAAGTGAGCCTGCAAGTGCAAAGCATCCGGCACCAGGATGTCTCTTCCATCTGCTGGAAAAAGCTGCGCTGAGGAGCAGCTGTGGCTCCTCGCTGGCTGCAGTGACACGGGCACAGCGCTCGGCTCTTTCAGCAGTTTTTTCCACAAGTCAGGACACAACTTATAAACACCCCGACTATTTTGTAATAAAAGTCATTGACTTAAGTGCATGCTTCAAAAGTTAAAATCCAACATTTAAAAGTCATATTTATAAATTCTTCTGCTACACACTGGAAAATGGAGTGTTCAGAGCCCTCTCTGTCTCAGACCCCCTGCCTCACCTGCTCCTTCAGGAAATATTTCTATGTATTACTTGCTCAGTTTGATTTCAAGTCTTTGTTAAAACAACTTTCCAGTATCGGCCGGCACACAAAGGCTCAGACATGGTTTGGTCCAAGCTCTGTACAGTTTCTATGCAAAACACTCAAATGTGCCTTTTAATATTTTTTTCTTAAAGACAGATTCACTTTTAATACTCACCCGGTTTGAAATTCTCCCTCGCAGAATAAAACCAGAAGGCCAAAACCAATCCCAAAAAGGGAATGAGAATCTTTTGCAACCGACCCATCCCACTGTGGAGTCAGGAAATAAAGCATGAAAGAGAAGGGAGAAGAAAACCCCTCTGCAGAGCTGCTCCAGAGGGAAGCAGCAATGCCAGTCCTTTAAAACCTGTTAGCGAAGGAACTGCAACTTCCAAAGCACTGGAAAATCACGGGTGGATGGATAAGTGAAGCAAAACCTTTGATTTGCTGCTGGAGCTGGCGAACCTCGGCCTAACCGAGGGTGCTGTTTGGGTTCTGCCTGGCTCTTTTCATATTTCCTGTCCTACGTTTAAATGCAGAATTTTGCACAACACCCTGGAAGAGGTGTGTCTTTGCTGAGCAGCGTCAAGTTTCACTTCGAGAACATCAGAGGCAGCCTAGTGCAGGTGGTTAAACATCGTCTTTTATTCCCGCTGGCACTGTACCTGGGTGCATGCGAAGATGCAATCTGGGTCTGATCGCTCGCAGCGGGTCAGGCTCCAGGGGGGACACGCAGCAGGACACGCAGCAGAGGTCCTGTGCTTCCCAGGGCATTGCTGCTCTGCGCCTCGAAGCAGCTGCCTGTGCTGGGATGCTGGGCAGTGGGTGCCCAGCAGCGCGTACCATCCCCCAATGGCTCCAAAATTGCTTTGCGCGGGAAGGGTTTATTTTTTCATCTCTACCTACTCCTGTGAGCAGCTGAGGGAGCAGGGGCTGAGCTGAACCCAGCACCGGGGGTTCGACCGCCCCAGCTCCACGGGGCCGTTCAGGCACAGGGAGGTTTGCAATGAAATACTGAATGTTGTTTTCTGCAGAGAAATAAGGGTCCTTGCTGCTGTGGTTCCTGCTTTGTTCTTACTTTTAAGTGAATATAGTCTGAGGAAGAACCACGTAACATCTGCTAGCTGCCCGAGTCTCGGCAGCAGCAAATTCAGTGCCATCAATCTTACGCAATAGGTATAAACTACGTTCCAGCTTTGGTCTGGCACTGGGATCTTCATCACAGAGTACCAGTCCCTACTGTGGGACCTGGGATGGGGACACGCTGCGGGAGCTTTGTGTGCTCCTGGAGCTGCCTTGCTCGAACCTCTGCCTTCTCAGCTGGGAACAGCCAGGTTTGCCAGGAGAAGAGCCTCAACTGCAGTGCAGGGGCTGCATGGTGGTCTGGTCATGGGCACAACGCTGCAGTTGTCCCTCTCAGACCCCTCCACCATAACCAGCCAGAAAGAATTATTTAAAGAAAACTTTTTTTCTCCTATTGCAGCTTTAAAATAAAGATTATTAAATTTAGTGACACACCTAGTTGGGCAGTGGAGCTCTCTGGCATTGCTTCTGCTTTATAGATAATTTTTTTTTATTTTCTGCCTTTTTACTTCAGTCTCAACTTTCCCTCTGATAAGAAGCACTCAACCCACGCTTGGTCAGATAACACCAGTACAGTCACTCTGCCTTTTCCTGCCTCGCTTTGCTTTGGGCTCGGGTCGTGATCATGGGGCAACCATTTCATTCCTTGGCTTGAAAAAAACGGACTAATTAACCTTACCTCAGCTGTGGTCCCGTCCGCGTTGCTGGCAAGGAGCGAGGCTCTTTTCAGCTATTGTTGTTTATTACTAGCATTAGGATACTGCAATAAAGCAATAACTGTCAACCTTTGTGCACGTCTGCAAGCATGTCGGGAAGGTATCGTGCTCTTTACTCTGCGTCGGCGTGGGGAGAGTGGGCCAGAGGCAGCCCGGTGGGTACAGAGCCAAACACTGTGCTTGCCTTGCTGCTGTGGGTTTTTTAATAAGAATTGTGGTTTATTTGGGGGTTTTGTGTGAAACAAAGTAGCTGATAATAAAGGAATTAAATACTGAATATTTTGGACGTAAACTTCTTATAAAGGAAAACTTGTGCATGTGCTATTTAGGGTGTCCTGTGTGGAAATGAAGTGCAGGGGGTGCTGGCGTAGGGTGCTGGCGTGGTCCCCGGGAGGGCTGGGGGCTGCAGCGGGAGCTGCCGGATCTGGCCGCACTTCACTGCCCTCAAGGGTTTGCTCTTGGCCATCTGTCACCCTTCCCCGGCCTGCTGCTCCTCACTCCCACTCGCAGCTTTTTCTGGGTTTGTTTTGCTGTGCGCAACTTAAGAACTTGTTTTTAACCTTTTCCTGGGGGTGGGGAGCGAGGGAAGGGAGAGAAGGGCAGGAAGAAGTGACCGCAGAGAAGCGGCTTCTGATCTCAGCCGGTCCTGGCCCCGCTGCTGCCAAACCTTCATGCCTTGGCAGAGGGGATCCCGGTGGCATGCCCAGCCTGGGCCCGCTGAGATGGAGCCCCGGGAGCATGGGGGAGCAGCCTCTTGCTTCTGAAATGGCTTCACCCGAATTTTCCTGGATGTATCCCCCGCTGTGGGTCGCCTTCTGTCTCGCTCATCTGTTTGAAGCCTTGTTTTTCAAGGGGTGATGCTCAGTGTTGTGCTAACTGCTCTGCACGGGGGAGACTCTTCGTTTAGTGCTGCCTGGAGCTCAATGGAAGGAAACGAAGATGCGAAGGAAACTTGTTCTGACAGCAAACTGGCCGAGCAGCGGAGGGGAGCTGCTGGGGAGCTCCTGCTGTGCCCCCAGCCGGGCGCTGCTGAGAGGAAACGCGTTCCAGGGGCAGGGCTGGGGCTCGGGCAGGTTTGTGCACGCAGCTCAGGGACTCAAAAGCGCTTGGCGGGAATTGGGATACTACTTCTTTTTTTCTGTTCTGAGTGATATTTGGCTCTTTTCGACCCATTATCAAATCTTAGTTAAATGCGGAGGATTTTCCTTCCCCCCTCTTTCCTTTGCCATGTAGACATTAAAACATTATTTCTCATACCCAGGTTTCCCAGCATGCTTTACCGTGAGCACAGATTTAATTCCTTTCTTTACAGATATCACCATTATAAAGGGCTGCCCTCAGCTGTATTTGTGTTAGGCTGACGTGCACGTCAACATGATGCTATTGGGCTGTGACCGATGTGTGTGTTTTTCGGCATGGCTGCATGGCCGGCGGGCAGTGCCAATGTGCTGCCAGCGCTGTCGCTGTCACGACTGCACCGCTTCCGAAAAATGCACTCTCAGGTCCCAAGGGAGACTCAAGATGATTGTAGGATTGGATTTTGTCTGACATGGTATTTCTACTCACTGCCAGTTTAGAGAAAATACTGTGATGATAAGCCATGTCTAAGCACTAAATTTATTTTCTTCCTGCGTGACAAAATCAGGAATTGCTGCCTTGATATTTGATTGTTGTTACTGTGGCTGCTTAAAGTCTTGGCCCCTATCTGTGTTCCCGATGCCCTTGGTGTTGGGTGGCAGAGGCTGATATGCTTATCTGGGCCCCTAATTTTAACCTGGCAGCTCTTGAAACATCCAGAGTCCAAACTGCAAATAGCGAGTGAGGACGCTCTGACAACATTCGGCTCGTGCCCTTGAAGCGACTGGCCTGTGAGGGAGGGCTGCTGGGTTTTAGCTGGCCTTCAGCTCCCAGTGATGAAAGCCTGGACAATGACTCCAAGCTGAAGTAAGATCTTTGAAGAGGTGCTGCATGATGGGTACAGACAAGGACTCTCGTGCCAGCTGCAATTCTCCTGAGGATTTGATGCACCAGGAAAATGTCACGTTTACAGGTCAAAGTAAACTGGATTCAGTCAAATTGTAAAGAGAACAACAGAAATCAACCTCACATGATGCTCGGCAATCTGACTCACACCTTGGGCAACCTGTGGCTCTCCTCAAGAGCTTATCCTTCGGGACTTTGGTTTAACTCAGTCTTAAATGCTCCATATGCTTCTGCACTGTAGCTTGCCTGAGATGTCCTTCCTAGTACTGACTGTACATCTTGTTCCATCTGGTTGCTCTCTGCTATATCCCTGTACTTATAATTAAGATTTCTCTTTGCAATTCACACATGGGCTTTCGGAATGACTCCACTGTGCTCCATTGCCGGTGTGTGTGGATGCTGATTGCATGGGGTTGTGTTTGTGGCAGTTGTATTTCTGCAGTTTGTCTGGTGTCAACACACAGACGTGAGGGGGCTCTGGAGATGGGGCTGGGAAGCAGGCTGGTTTGGAGAGTCGTGCCGTGGTTTAAAGACAGGGAAGTTTACTGAAGCCTTTTATTCTACTGCATCTGCCAAGTCTGTCGTTGATTTAAAGTGATGTTAAATGAATTACTAAGCCTCCATGCACACTGAATTTATCATTGTGCGGTTTAAATAAGACTTTATATGGTCTTGCGGTAAAATCAGCCATTAATATGTGTCTAATTCACCACTCTGCAGGGATGTGGTCCTGTCTGTGATCAGTGCAATCTGCTGTGGAAATGGGAACGCGTAGGCTTGACCTCTCAGGTGACCTTTCAGGGTAATATGTGGGAGGTAACGACCTCTGAGCTTGCAGTGCGTCAGGAGGCAGGAGATTGTCTTCTGCAGGACGTGATTTTACCGACTTGGCTCCAGAACCGCCGGCGCAGTGTGTGGTTTAGCAGTCTAATCCCGTTAGCTGTCTTAGGAGGAACTATTTTGATTGTTCCACAAACCTCTTTGCTTTAAGCTCATAAACCCTGTGACTGGATGACTGTGGAGAGGAGATGTGGGCAGCAGGGTGCCAGCACGATGCGGGGAGGCCACGTACGTGGTGTGGAGACAACCTGAGATCTAAACCCAGAAGTGGTGGGGGTCAGCCTGGATGGGCTTGCCTGGAGCTCCCCAGTCGCCCCTGAACTTGTGAGCTGGGCTGCCTGAGACCAGCTCAAGGTCCTCATTTTTTAAATTTTCCCTTTCCCATAGGGCAGGGTAAGACACCTACAACTTGTAGAGAAGGGCTAATCTTTGGAATCGCTGAATGACTGACAGGGTTTGCAGCTGCCTTGGACAAAGATGTGATTCTTGTCTCAGTTTAATGCATTTATCAACTGTTTAGCCCTGCTGTAACAGCGATGCTTCTGAATTACAGTAGTGCGAGAGCTCAGACCTGGCAATATTTTCCTGCCTGACACAGCCATGGACGTTCAGGTCTCTGGTTTATCCATGCACCAAGTGTGCCATGGGGAATTCCCGGTCAGCCTTCCCCATCCCTGAGGCCATGCCGCATCCCTAGAACCTCCCTAAAGCTGGAATTGGGGTGACTAGTCAGCTGATGGCTTTCTTCAGGCCTGAGTTCTCCTTTCATGTTTGCTCATGAAATTTCCATTGGTATCCATGAGGTGTTCGATTGTTTGGCCTTGCCAGAGACCAAAAGGCTTGGTTATGGACTAAATGAAGTATTTCTCAAAGGCTGTTTTTAATTTCATTGGACTTTGCTCTTTTCCTCATGAGGAAAAGGTACTTTATAACTGATTCAAAGCTTGAACAGAGTTTTTGTGCAGGCTCGGTAGGATTCCTCCTCCACAATGTGCTGCTGTGTTTTTTGACAAAAATAATTGTCAACAAAATGAATTGCATGGTTATGTATTATGAAAATGTAGGGGTGAACTTCAGCTGCGTTCTTGTATTTTCGGGTTCTGATCTTAACTTGTGCAGCTCTGGGAGGAGCTATGCGTTCGGCACTGGTGTCAGGCAGTGCTTTCTCCTTTTCCATCATCTCCTGCTGTTTGCATCAATTGTTTTGCTTTCAGCTAGATAGTGGCATGTCGCTGGTACATCTCCCAGTTTCTGTGCAAGGTGTGTAGACTGCCTCTGCCCCGCTGGCCATCTCTGCCATTGAGCAGATAAAGAGGGATTTTCTGCCCCTGTCACGGCTGGCAGGGACTATTTCCCTTCCCTCCCTGCTGCAGCGTGGTCAGGATCTTTCAGCTGTGGCTGTCTGGAGAGTTTATTTGACTCATGTGATGTAGTCCTGAATGCAGCAGTTTCTTACTAACCCCAGGAAAGACTTTTAAATAGGTGAAAGTCCTCTAATGAGTCTGGCAGTGCCCTGGGTACAGCCCTGAAGCTGTGCCACCCTCCAGGCTGACTGTGCCACTGTGTCTGTCCTTGCTTCAGTCTTTCCCTCTGTGACACCCCTATAATACTGGAAGCTAACATCATTCTGCACAACTAGGTGTCTCTGGTGGGTTTGTGAAGGATCCCAGTAAAGCCAGAAGATTTTTTCAAGACTTTTTAGCTGTGCAGCAGCTGCAGCCTGTTAGAGAATTGCTGGGGGATGGACAGGGTAGGGTTTTTTTTAAACAGTTCTGGGCACGCATGGCCATGGCAGACATGAATCTGTGCCATTAAACCCAGATAACCCCTGAAAGGTACAACCCCGCCTCCAGCTCAGGGCATGTGTCTGTCACCCGTGTGAGATAAATGCCACCTCTTCCCCCCACACCAGTTTGGCCCATTTTGGAAGGCAGAAGCTGCTGGAAGTACAGAAAGGCAACCCCCCTCGCTTCCAGAGCAGCTCCACCAAGGAGGGCTCCATTGGAGGGTGCAGCCACCACCCTCAACTATTCCTGGGTCCCCCCAGCTACCACTGTCCCCCCTGAGGAGCCAGAGGCACGAGTGAAACCTATGTACAAATCAATAAGAGAAGGCTTTGAAAATAAACACAGCTAGAGAGCGAGAGCACTGGTACCATATAAAATATTTATTGATTTTGCAAAATGTTGTAAAATGCATTTGTAATAAAAATAAGAAACCATGCTGTGCATCTTGCACATTTTTATACCAACAAAAGGTATTTTTTCCCCACTGCTGCACAGCAGCAAATATAACCGTTCACTTCTTTCAAGTCTTGCACTTGCGGTCTCCTTCTTCAGCTAACTCTTCCCTCTTCTTGCTGGAACCACCACCAGGTACGACAGGACAGCAGAGTCTCTTGTGCTTGGCTGCTCAGCAGGCACCTCTCCAGCCGCGGGGCTCTTAGGAGGCGTGTGGCCTGGTCACCAGGGCCCTCTGCATCCCCACCGGCTTCTTGCTCTTTTCCAAGATCAAATCCTCCTGTTTCTGTGGAAGCATTTGCTCTTGCATCAGGGCAGGTTTCTTCTCCTCCTCCTCCTCCAGCCTCCCTTCAGAGGTGAAAGGGCTGCACACTGTCTCCACCAGGCCAATAACCACACCAAAGAAAGCCAGCACGCTGCCCAGCATGTACAGCTTGACCATTTTCCTGTTGGGCTTCTGGCTGAGCATTTCTTTGGCAAAGGGGATCAGCTCATGCATGGTTTCCATTTTTTGCAGATTTGGAAGATATCAGTTCTACAAGAGGAGAGAGAGGGACATGAGTTAAATCCAGCTGTTTTTCCCTGTAGTGGTCAGAGCCCTCCAAGCTCTCCGCAGACACCCCAGCCCTGCTTTTAGTGGGGATTTTTGATTTTTGCTAGAAGCTCGCCGCAGGAAAACACGCCACCCCCCCATCTCCCTGCTGTCCGGGCAGCCGTAGGAGGGAGCGGCCCGGCAGAGCAGACCCTTGCCACCGGAGCCGGGCTGCGGGATCCGGGCGGGCCGCCCCCCCCCCCGCCCCCC
>VYXH01010787.1:43359-93952 GCA_013397275.1 Burhinus bistriatus
TCTCCCCCCACCAAAAAAAAAATAATCCTGAAGTCTGATTTCACAGCCAGAGATCTTATGTACAACTTGCAATGCAGCTCCGTGGCTGCTTCTGTAAGAAATGTTTAATATATTAGTAGGAGTTTTACTGAGCTAGTAGCTGGGCATGAGGGAGAGGATCTGTGTCCATAGCTCGTAAAATATTCCGGTGTTTGGATCTAGGGCTTGGATTTGTGCAAAGTCCGATTCAGCAAAACAGACATTTTCGCCTTGCTGCCATCTCTTGTAGTGAAATGGGTAAAGAAATGCCTCAGCGGAGCGTAACAAAGGTATTACCCAGGACAAGGTGTGAAGACGTTTGTTAAAGGTTTCTATAAGCGGTTCATGGCAAGGGGAACCACTGCAGATAGATGCAGCGTGTGACAGCATCTTGATTTCTTGGAAATAAGAGAATAACTGGAAATTCCTAAATTAGTGAAAGTCACAGGCAACTTGTTAAGACCCTGTTTTTCACTTTTCCTACACTTGATGCTGAAACTTTGTAACCACGTGTAAGTGTCACTCCTTGTGATTCACCTAAAGGACAGCGTATTTCCTTTTTGGGGAAAAACAGAAGGCAGCACTGTCACACTTCTTCCCTGGCTTGCTGCCGAAGAGCATTGCATCAATAACATACAGCAGATTACATCATCTGCTTCCGCCGGTGGCTCCATCAGTGCACATATACTGCTCTGGCTGGAAGAACCATATACATTTCAGCGGCTTAGAGAAATTGCTAAAGCCGCAAGAAGTTGTTGGGATTTACAACTTCTGATTTCACAGAGCAGATGATGGTGTCTGGGCAGATTTCTCATCGGATCCTTATGGCTGAGATGATGGGAAGTGCTCTGCCAGGGCAGTATATAGAAATTACAATACAGTGCGAGTTCATGGGATAGCAGCACTTTTAAGAAGCTATTGGTATATGTGGGAAGAGGTAGAGCTCAGAGGGAGCCTTCACGGAGGTGCTGTAAAGGGGGCTGCTGCCTGGTGGCTCCCCAGGCTGAATCTCCTGGAGGGGCACCCGGGGGTGTCGGTAAACCCTGACAAGGCGCAGCCCGAAGGGTGGGCACGCAGCCCCCAAAGCAAGCTGGAGCTGAAGGGGGCTTGTCCTCCAACAGGGAGGGGGGAAAAAGTGGGGTTCTCTTACTCCCTGCCCCCAGAGCATGGAAAGGAGGGATGATAGCACAGGGAATGGGGGTTTGATGCCTGTGAGCTGGGTTTTGTCTCAACATCCCCTGGGAGAAACCTCTCTGTGATGTGAATAACTTGTGATGTGAATGACTGGTGCCGGGTTTCCCCTTCCTGCCCCTGTGGCGTTGCTGGTGCCGCAGCTGGCATGTCCGTGTGCGTGGCACGGCCGAGCACTGATTTTGTCTCTGAGTGTGGGAAAGGGGCAGAAGAGAGCTCTGAGAAATGTGGGAACTGCTGGAGTGTGTGTTAGTTAGCCAGGTCCCTTTTTTCTTTTGTTGGTGGTTTTGAACACCTTCCTTTCTGAAAAACTACCCTACGAGGTGATGCAGCCCAAATTCACTAAAATCACTGAACTGGTTCACAAGGGTTGGACTAGATGATCTTTAAGGTCCCTTCCAACCTAAAGCATTCTCTGATTCTATAATTAAGCCAGACTTTGGTCTGGTTTTGTGTTGGTGTTGCAATTCCAAACTCTCGTTTGCAATCCTCTGGGCAAGGAGCATGCTGTCTTCCTCCCCTCTTCTCCTCGCCTCTTCTCCTGCCCTCCCGGGGCTGCTGCAGGCGTTAATGCCCCACACGCTGCTGGGCTCCCTGCCTGCGGGAGCCTGGGCAGTGGCTGACCTGCCTCCAAGGGACGTGGTGCATGAATTTGTTGGGGTGGGTTTGGTTTTGGTTTTTTTTCCTTCCTTGCCGAGCTTTGCCGTGGGCATGTGTGGAGCAGTGAGTCACCCCTCGCTCCTCACATCCCGCACGTCGGCGGCAGGCTGGAGGCTTTCCCTGCCACCGCAGCACCCGCACCGGCGGGCGGGCGTTCACAGCAAGCAGAGCACTCTGAGGAAACTCTGCTGGTGAAAACTTGGGTGTTTTTTTTTTTAATGAGAGTTTTGAATGTGCTTAGGAAATTTTATTGCAAGACTGGCTGTAAAAGTTGCTAAAGACTTGTCTATTCCTCCTCAGTGTCTGGGGTTTTTTCTTTAAATAAAAGGTCCTTATCTTCTCTGCCAACTTGGCAGCAAAGGTTGCAGCTGATTCCTGCATTCAAGCTATGTTTTTCTCTTCTGCAATGCTTTGGAAAATGACCATTGCAGAAAAGATAGCTGGAGGAGACAGTAATTAGACCGGGAAAGTTCAAGGTCACCATACCTCCAGCCAGGGCTGGCTGCACGGCTACCGGCTCCTGGCGGTGTAAGATGTGCTCCCTCCTTCCAGCCTGGAGAGCGGTGGGAGCTGTTCAGGCCCCGCACAAACACCAGAACGCAGCGTGTCTGTGCAGTGCGCAATCCCAGAAACAAAGGTCAGTGAGAAGTGTTGGAATCATGACATTTTGCCTAAAAGAAGGGGTTTTTTTGAGGCGGAATTTCCTTTGCCTCCTATTTGAAAGTCTCTTTTCCAACCTGAGGGATAGTCAGGGTACTTTTTACTCATTAAATATAGATGGAGATGTCTACGCAATCCCAAAGTCCTAAGAGCTGGAGCAGTAGGGAAAGCACAGAGCCCAGGATAATTTTGAGGGTTAACCAAGCAGCTGATAATCATCTGTGGCAAGTGCCTTTTATAGCAGCACTCAGATTGTGTTGATTTAATTAAATAATGTTTAATTCAATTTTGTTTTAAATTTGAGTAACAAAATCTGTGCAAGCTCGTTGTGTGGACATTTAAATTGGATTAAGAGCGGATAAAAGGATTAATGATTAACACTAAATTAGACTAATTTTAGCTGTTCCTAATCTTATTTAGGAGTCTGCACAAGGAGGTTGTCAGGTTTAATGGCAACTTTGATTAAACCAGGCTTTATAGCTGGGAAAACTGCATGAGTTTAACGTCATCTGGAAGAAGAGCTCTGCCTGAATTTGCAAAGCAGTGTAAGCACCTGAGGCTTAACCTAAATATTGCCGGCTGGGGGAAGGCCGAGACGTGTGACCGCTCAGAGCGGCTCAGGGAGATGATGCTCCGCAGCCCAGCTCCACTCAACGGCTTTGCACGTGCCGAGCTCAGCCGGTGCTTGGTGTGCAGCGCCGGAGCCACCAGCTCGGGTAAAGCTGCTTTGAAGTTGCTTTGGAGGGTGGAGGTGAAGCCGTACTGCAACCGCTGCTGCTCTGGGGCAGCTCTGCCCGCAGGAACCCAAAGTTAACTCTCCTGCTGTCGCAGCTTGTTTTGCACGGGGATGACCTTGGTGATGCTCCCAGGAATGGGGGCAGCGGGAGCGAGAGCTCTGCCCTTGCTGTGGGTGGACGTGCTTGAGGAGAGGAGCGGTGAGCGTTTCCAGCTCTGCAGAAGGGCTGGAGAGGGGTTGGCTCCCTGGGGCGGTGAGCTGCAGGGCTCGCAGGTGGCTGGGCTCTGGTTTCAGCTGTGTCCCTTGGTCGGCACACAGCTCTGTGCTGGCAGTGGGGCAGGGGCAGCTGCCGTGCGGGCAGGGGCATGGCAGGCGCTGAGCACGCTGCGGGTGCGTGCTGGTGGCGTCGGGGGGAGAGCTGCTGCCAGAGGGACTGCGAGGTGCTGGAAGGAAAATGACCGTGGCATAAGGACCAGCCCCTGCTGCCAAAGCATCCCCATATGAAGCTCCATGAAGTCTTCGGGACAGTTGGTCTGCTCAGGCGTGAGTGTGCTGTAGGCATTATCTCCCCCAAGCACTGGAGTGAAATAGGGATGTAAAAAGAAAAGGAAACCCCAAAGACCATCAAGCCGTATTAAGGGTCTGTCCCTGTTAAAAATTAATCAAATTATAAAACTTCTAGTTTCATTATGCTGGTGGTTTCCACTGTACTGAAGCACTGTGCGTCTGCTTGGTGCGGGTGCAGAAGAACCTTCCCATGGGCTGTGACGGGCGCAGAGCGAGGACAAGTGAGTGCAGAGTGTGTGATGCCACGTGGCTCAGCCACGGTGACCCGGCCAGTTTGTGGCTGTGCTCTGCTGTGGCGTCTGGAGGAGCGATAGCTGCCTCCTGGAGAGTAGGAGGTCGCAGAGGAACCGCCGCAGGGACTTAGTGCTTAGCACCGAATATTGTCCCTGTTGCACACAGCTTTGTGCTAGGTGCTCTTCCAGCCGACCTGCCGTAGGCCTGGCCAAGTTATCTTCTCTGAACCCAAATTCTGAATCCAAATATTTTATTTTCATTTAATATAATTCCCCTTGGAGGAAGGCATTAACACATTATTCACATGATGCTTTTGTGCAAGAATTGAGTCTGGGGGCCCATCCTGACCTAGCTGGGAGGCCACCCCCATGCCGAGTGGCACCTTGGCCTCGACGGCTGCCAGAGGTCCCTTCCCACCAGCCCGGGCCGTGGCTCTGGGATTTGGGGAGTCAGGGAGCGGAACTTGAGACAAAATGCTGAGGTGACCTCTGCCTGTGGGTGCCATTTCCCAAAATGTGGCATAGCATTGCCTCGGCAGGAGCACTGCTGAGGTGGAAAGATGGGTTGCCTCATCTTCCACACGTCTATGCGTGGACAAGGGTCGGGCGCTGCTGGACTTTGTCCGTGACGAGTGTGAGCTCCGCAGTGTGGTCTGGGACACAGGGCTGTGCTCGCCTGCTGCAGCCCGCTGTGCTGCCCAGGAAGGGGAGCAAAAGTAGGGTAAAACGCTTATATTTTACCCCAGCAGGATCAAACCCCATGCACAGCGAGTGCCTTGTTTCAATTCCAGCAGGTTCCAGGAGGAACAAGCTGGCAACCAGGAGCAGTAAATAGTGTGACCTCCATTTCAGTCACCACTCGTGGTGTCAAGGAGGATACATGGCTTAAAGGGGACTCCTAAATACCCCATTAGTTGAAACTTTCTGCCATTGATGGTTGCAGGTGGAGGCAGGGTTGCTGTGCCGAGGGGCTCACTGTCCAGCAGCAGCGGGAGCACAGACACCCCCTCCCTGCTCCATCACCATAGACTAGAAAAGCTGAAATGCTCCAGACAGCAGCTGGACACTTTCTGAATGGAATATTTTCTCTTTTAGAAAATGGAGACATGACAAAAATAAAGATGTTCCCCTGCAAGGATAACTTTATCACACCTCCCGGTGGAAAGCGGGCAGGCTTCCCAGCCGGCTGACCCTGCCAGCTTTGCTGCCGGTATGGGTATGTGCCTGGGGAGGGCTGTGCCAGGGGAGGCGGGCAGCCATGTACCCCCTGGGGTCCTGTGCCCACCCTGTGTGCGCCTGGGCATGTGGAACTCCACTGGATGTGGAAAGGAAAAGTCTGACTTAAGGGCAAATACTTGACAGCCTTTGCTTTAGCTTTAATCTACAGCTGGTGCGTCGCTCCTGAAGGAGAGCTAGTCCTGCCTTTGCCTTTACTGGGATTTGGGGCAATTGCTGCGCTCGGATCAGCTGCGCTCTGGCATTTGGCCAGTTGCAGCCAGTACATAGCAGGTCCCATGCTGGTGTGCCAGGGAGGGTTGGCCACCTCTGGGGCAGCACGCGGCCTGTGTCCTCGACCTGCCTGCGGCCGGCACCGGACACATGCCCCGGCAGGGCTGCAAGGGGATGCAGCGGCCGACGTAGGCTGAGTCAGAGGGGCACTGCCCGCCGGAGCCAGCTCCCAGGGTGACTTGAATTTAAACCTAAACTAGGTCAGCTGGGTTTCGATTCACAGTTTTATTTGCTTTCAGAGCAGGTGTAGGGTTTTCAGGATACGAATTGGAAATGTTTTTAAAAGAAAAAATGACTGTTAGCAAAGACAGTGTTTTAAATCATCTGCACATGCTGGAAAGAGGAGGTGGTTTGTTGGTTGGGTTTTAATTAAAATGGGAAATGAAAAGAGTAGGTGGAGGAAACATTGGTTTATTACTGAAATCAGCAGAGAGAGTTGTCACAAAGTTACAACATGGGATAGTGTTTCTTGCCCCTGACAAAACTTTCCCAAGTTGCCCTTTTCCCGTGCAGCTCCAGGTCTCGTACCTCCTTCCAGGCTTTTGCCATGAACATTGCGAACACGGGCTGTACCTGGTGTAAGGATGGAGAGCGTTTGGGGGTTCGTCCCAGCTCTGGAAAGGCAGGGGCCAGAGGGAACTGGGACTCCAGAGTCTGCCCTCTCCTGTGCCAAAATCCTGCTCTGCATCACTAAGCAAATCACCCTCTGCCTTATTTTTCCACTTGCAGCTGCCCATATAGTAAATGTGCTTGCAGGAATTGTGTTTCAGGCATATATTAATCCTTCAATGAAAAATGCAATACCAGCATTAAGTATTGTTTAATGTTGATATGCTGAAGCTATAAAATTATATTCAATTAACATCCTTCTTCCTTAATGGAGGTTTTGTGTTTCAAGAGATTAAGTGTTCTTGCATGCAGTGCTCTGCCCCTGATTTCCAGTTACCTTTGTGTTCCTCTGAACTCCAGAGAGAGAAGTTAAAAACTAATCGAACATGATCATTCCAGACTGGTCATTGCTGACTAACTGGTATCACACCTCAACAACTGAATCGAAAGCTGCTGAAGTCGGATGGTGTCCTTGGAAAAGCTCCCAAAGGAGTAAAGTACTCGTGTGCCTTTGATCCAAACAGAAAGCAAGTGTCAGGTCAGAGGAAGTAAAACAAAGCTACTCATGCAGGAGTCACATCCTTTTCAACTTTGGCTGCCACTGCCTGAGCACGTTCGTTACCGAGTTCACTTTGGGTGCAGCACCCGGGGAGCTGCCCGAGAATAACGAACCCACGATACCTCCCTCCCTCCACCGTGGCTCGTCCTGCTCCGGCACTGGCATCGGAGCCTAGAAAGATTGAGGGGAATCTGACCGCACGTGGCAGCGGGGCTCTGGCTGCCTGTCCAGCTAAAGACCCTAATTATAAAAGCAGAGGCTTGGCAGGTATTAGCCATTGCAGAATGTGAGCTTGTGACACGTGTCCCCAGCTGCATCCTCCCTCGTTTTTAGGGGGAGATTAGCTTTTAAACAGCTGGCGGTGATGCATTTCTGTTTTCAGTGCTGTGACCTCTTTCCACCTGAAACTTAAAACCAGCCCAGCAGCATCTTTTTTGGTTGCTGCCAGTGTGGAAGGGACTTCAGCCCACCGGTGGCACTAAGATCTTCTGATGCCAGCCTGTTGCCACAGGTGCAGGATCAGAAGATACAGAGCTTTTCTGCCTCTGACAAGCATCTCCAGGATAGGATAGAGAAGCCGCTTAGCAGATCACACACACGCACCGCAGAGCAGGACCTCAATTTATCCTGTGCACATGAACGTCACCGGGTGCGAGAAGGCAGGAGCTCCGTGATGGTGCGGTGGGGAGTGGGAGCGGGAGCTCCTCAGGAGCTGGTCGCCCATCTCATCCTGGAGAAGAGTGGTGTCCCCTAACACTGCGTTAGGGCAGGGCATGTCCCATGACTCAAGAGCGCAATTTCCTGCAGGAGCTAGTTTTATTTATTTTCCAGGGAACGTCTTACCCAGCTCTCTGAGGCTTGTGGGCTCTGACACAGCTCAGCACAGACTGATGCAGCTGTAGGCTAAACTGAAAAGGCACTGGAAGTCCTGAGAACATCTTTCTTCTCCCTCCCACTGATCACAGAGGATTGCTCCAAAGTGGGTTTTTGGTTTTTTTTTTTTTTTTTTTTTTTGGTAGTGTGCTTTTACCATTATGTCTCCTCTGTATTTAGCTGGCCCTGCTGGTCTTGATGTGTCTCAGTCTGTAACGCATCTTCACTCCTTGGTACTGAGGACAACACTGTCATCTGTGCGTGGTAAAGCGGGCAGAGTACAGCCGGGAGGAGCGTTCGAGCCTGAGTCTCCTGAGTCCCCCCAGGGGCACAGGGCTGTGTCTGGGGTCCCCTGCACCCAGCCACACTGTCCCTGAGCACCTAGCTCTTCACAGCTGCTTTTTTTTCTTTTGTGCTTTTATTGATTTGCAGGAGCTATTCGGTAAATGAGACTATTCCTTGCTTTTGTTCTTGTTTGAACTTGCAGAGCCTGAAATTCCAGGTTATGGTTTACCTTGCTTTGGCAAGTCACTGGAGGCAGTCTGGGGGAGGAAAAGATGGATCAAGGTATTTTGGATAATTCATTCAAACAGCTTGTCGTTGAGGTAGCATTTTCCAGTCCTACGCTTGTTTGCGTGGCAGAATTGTAGTGTCCCATGCTTTACAGTAATTTGGGGTGGAGCATCACCATTTCAGAGCATATTAATGCTCAGCATTGCTGGCTCTGGCAGGAGCGATAGGTGGCATTTACAGTCTTTCCAAGAGCAGCTTCAGCCTCCTGGTTTGACTACCAGCGCTTTAGGGTAGGACTTTAGAACAGGCACCCAGCAGTGGATGTTTAGCCAAGGCTTGCAAGAGTGCCACATCCAGCATCACCAGCAGCCTTGCAGAAACCCAAATTGGTCAGACCTTCCTCTCCGTTGCCTTCTCCAGCATGGTCACTCCACCAGAGGAGGAAGTTTAGAGAGTTTGATGTGATTTCTCCCAGCCAGCAACTTGGGCCATGCAGCTGCTTGCTCACTCCTGCCCCCCTCTCCCCAGTGAGGGAGGGAGAAAAGGAGGGGGGGAAGAACCCCAAAACCTTGTGGGTTGAGATAAAGACAGTTTAATAGAACAGTAACAGAAGAGGGAAATAATAATAACAACGGTAAAAGAACACACAAAATAAAGTGATACAACAAAAGTTGCTCTTACCACCCCATGATGGGTTGCCCAGCCCATCCTGAGCAGTGATCCTGAGCGGATTCCTGCCCCCTGGGCAACCCCCATTTATATACTAAGCATGACATCTGTGGTATGGAATATTCCTTTGGCCAGCTTGTCCTGTCTATGCTCCCTCTCAGCTTCTATAGGAAGCTGAAAAAGTCCTTGACTAATGTAAACATCACTTAGCGGCAACTAAAACAATATGTGTTACCAGCATTATTCTCATACTAAATCCAAAATACAGCAGCTAGTAGAATTAACTCTAGCACAGCTGAAACCAGGACAGGCAGGTGGTTGGCACTGTACCGCAGTTGGTTACGCTGTTCATGGGTTTGCCCGCGCAGGGCTCCACTCACAGCCAGCCTGCAGGAATGGTGTCGGCAGCTCGTGGCACGTCTCATCTCTCGCTTTCTCTGTAAAACGTTCCAGTGTTTCTTCCCGCTTCCTTTTTGCTGCCAGCTGAGATGGGGAGGAGGCATCTTTGCTGCAGGAGGAGGAATGTGGTGTGGCAGCATTGCTGAGCAGTAACAGGGTAAGGGCAGGCACACCCAGCGCTGCGGGCGCACCTTAGTGGAGGCGGAAGCTGAGCCAATCTTTCACATACTGTAGCCTTAGGGACAATATTTATTTTTTTTTCCAGCTCTGTGTGTACCCTTTCTCTGAGCTCCTGATCCTCAGCTTGCACGCGCCCATGTCGCTCAACGTGGGGACGGGGAGGTAGGTAGCACACACAGCAAAGCAACGGGAGCAAAGATCCAGAGTTGTCTGGACGTGTTCTGCTGAACCCCTGACCAGTATGGGAGAGGACATGATTTTGGGGTCATTTCAGTAAAGTAAACAGAAAAGCCTTGATGCAAGTTTTTCTGAGGATGAAAAACTGCATTTTAGCTGAAGTGCAGCCTGTAAGCAGCACCCGGGAGCCCTGTGTGTGTGAGGGGGTGGCTGTCTGCAACCTGCTGAGCTGCGCTCTCAGCTACATTCACCCAACAGTCAGCAATTTAAACACATCTGTTAAAATTTTGTTACTTTGCTGGCACAGTAAAAAAAAAAAAACACCAAACTTATGATACTGTTTCCATTAATACTCATGTAAAGCAATAGCGACCACTGAAACGTGTCAAGTGCAAGAGAGCTCTGAATTGGGCCCAAAGTAAGGGAGAAGGGCTGCTCGTCAGCTGAGCATGCAGCTAGGTACCCAAACAAGAATTACGTTTTTTAAAAAATTTGACTTTTTTCACAGCTGGGGAGGTCACAGGATTGCATTTTGTAGATAATCCTCAAGCTCATTTTAGGTAATTTTGTGTCTTGAGGAATTCCAGTACCACAGACAGGAGAGGGGCTGTGTGACCGCCTCTGCCTGTAAAGGCCAGTTGCTGCGCTTGAGGTCGCCTTCAGGCTGAAGTCTGATAGGCAAATACTCAGTGTGATTATAACTCACGTGGACATCTTGAATTGGGCTTTAAATGATGAAGCTGAGGTGCTAATAGTGGCACTGCCTTGTTGTCACAACGCCAGGCACGATATGCAAAACCTCTCTGAGAGGGTGAGTAAACATTCGGGTACATCTCCCGGACACCGAGCTGTGTGGCGGCTCTGGAGGGAGCTGGTTTCAAGCTGGCTCAGTGATGTCCCGACAGTGGCCGTGCGAGCCCCAGGTGGGGTTACCTACAGATGGGCTTCCACTTGCTGGTTACCTGCAGAGCAGCTGCTTCGCGCTGCCGTCATCCTCATCCAAAGTGATTTATGTTTGCGGCCGTATGCCCTGTCTAGGAGCTGTCATGAGTTATACGGTAACTGGGTGTGTATGTCTGAAGATCCCTGAATCACTCCCTTTATCATTACTGCACCCACAGGCACCTTCTCTCCCAGGTGAGGCAGCTGCGTGTTAAAAGCCGGGAGAGGAGAGCCAGCGCTCAGAGGGCTCTTGCAGTCACAGGTCGGTTGCTGGGTGGCGCAGGGGGACAGAGCCCTCGTTGTGAGCCAGGGACACCGCGGGGACCGGGGACGGTGCTCCCACTCACGCAGGGAAGGGGACAGGTGGGATTTCTGGCTGTTGGGGTGTGCTGGCAGCACTGCCTCCCCTGGGCAATCCCACAAGTCTTCCCCGCAGAGACCCTGCGGGAGACACTTCTGCAGCGATTTTTACGGGTTTTTTCTTTTTGTAGAACAAGACTTTGGGCCACCGCGTGCACTGGTGAGTTTTGATCTGGAATCAATTCTGGAAACGCAGGGCAGAGGGTGGGGCTGAGAACAGAAAGTGCAGCGTGCCTGGGGGGGGGGTATGGGGGGTATGTGCACGCTCGTTAGGGCATCGTTTCTAGCCGTGTGTTGTGACCTGGCATCGGCACTGGCTCCCTGCCCGCCTCGGATCGAGGTGCTGGGGGCTCTGGCTTCTCGAGGTCCCCGGGGAGCCGGGCAGTCAGAAATTAGAGCTCTGCTGAGAGCGAGGTGCCGTGCTGGTACCTGTGGTTCACCTCAGCAATAACAGAAAGATCCAAAGATAGTGTTTGGTGAAGAGGGCAATCTCTTATACACTTTGGGAGAAACTTGTGCATGCTTCATGAGTTAGATGAAAAGCTGGGATTCTGTATACATTAAAAACAAATACAATCTGAGCATCTGGTTTTCCTCTTCGTTATTCTTGATTTTTCACCCATGTTATTCTGTTGTAGATCAATTAAAATTATCTCCCTGTAAACTGAGAAGGAACGGGAAGGACCTGGACTGAGCTTTAGACTGGCATTTTCTGCTCATTTTAGCTCATGCTGCAAATTCTTCCCTAGGTGTGTCCTTGGCGGCATGGAGTCTTGCTGCCAGCTTTGGCCGTGGGCATTATTTGTCCTGCTGGGTAAGGCTCACCATACAGTGTTTCTAAAAGGATATGGGGGAAGCTGACCAAATAGAAATGCTGCTAATGTAAGCTTTGTTTTAGCAGCAGTGTTCTGGCAGCAGCTGGGAGACTGGTATTTGATAACAGTGCTGGTGTTTGGCAAAAGGCTGCTCTCTGTCCTGAACAGCCGGCTATAGGGCTGGCTTTATGGGCAAACAGGGGACACCAAACAGGGCTGTTCAGTATGACGGGCAGGGAACTGAGCATCCCTGCAGCCCAGACTGGGGTCATGGCAAAGAAGAGTTTTGGAAACAAGGCACTTTAAAAGTGCCTTTTTCTTAATAAAAATAAAGGTAATTCAGGGGCAAAATGCCTTTGGCCTTTTGGCATATGCATTGTGTAGGTTTGTCCCAAGCATGACCTTGTAGTTGGTCTGTTATAGAAAACAGCAGACATGCTGGTTGATGTCCGTGTGCCACCCTGACACAACCCCAAGTCCTGTTTTCCTGCTGTTCCAGCTGTCCCGCAGCTGGTGGGTGCACAGCGAGCCTGCTCCCAGGGAGCCTGCTACCCCCCTGCTGGAGACCTCCTGCTGGGACGAGCCCACCACCTGAGAGCATCTTCCACGTGTGGCCTCACCAAGCCCGAGACGTACTGCACGCCCCATGGAGAGGTACGTTCACCTCCTCCCTCCGTGCTCCTAAACCTCACCTAGGGATTCTAATGCCTTTACCCATCCTATCCTTCCTACCCTTTTGCAGGGATGTGTTTAACCTGTTTCAGATATTTATCCTCCTTCCAACCATGTTGGGTCACCACACCATCTGTCATGTCCTCTCAAGCCCCGTGGTTGAGAAGAGGAGCTAAGCACGAACACGGTGGCAGGGAAAAGGCAGCAAAGCTCTGGTGTGAAGCACTGGAGGCAAAACAGAGACTTTTGCATCCAAAATATCCCAAGCCTTCTGATCCCCGGACTTTTTAGTTAAAAACTAACCTCATAATTTCACTTGTCAAAAATGGGAATGTTTCAGGTCTTTCACAAAGACTTGGAAAAGTTTCTGAACCGAACAACTGTTTTCAATTACGCTGGTTGTGCGGAGGCAGGAGGTCGTGCTCGGGAGGATAACGTTTCAGCCAGCTGTGAATTCCCAGGCTCCAAAGCTGCCACCAAATCAGTAAGAGTTTAAGGATAAATCTGCCTGAGCACAGAGCTGAAAAACGCTACAGGGGTGATGTCCCTGATGTGAGCACTTCCTAAAGCCTTTCTCTGTCGGTCTGGCAATGTTAACCCTGTAACTGCTGCGGGAGGAGCTTGAAAGAGAGTGGGTTCAATGCAGGACAGGCAAAAAGGGTCTTGGAAGAGATGCTCGAGAGGAAAGGAAATGGCAGAACTCCAGCGAGGCGGTGTTTTCTACAGTGAAATCCAGCTCGAGTGAGTCAGCATCCTTCTGGTTTTAATTCCCCTTCAAGTTGAAGGCCAAGACGTGGCAGTAAATGCATGTGTTACAGAGCCGGTGTTCTCGCTGGGCTGGAGAGATTTTTGCTCCGCTGTGGGCTCAGGGATGGCTGGGAGCTCTTGGTTAGTGCAAAACTGGAGCAGCTCCCTGGCCCAGATGGGTATGAGCATCACATCCGCATGGATGCTGGGCTGGCTGCAGCGTCTGTCCTTTGCCAGGGTGTTTGCCAGGCTGACAGTTGCGGTCAGGCATTTCCTCCGTTCAGGCTCCCACTCACTTTTCTTGGAGCTGTTTTGCTGTTCCCAGGGAGCGGGGCTGTTTGCTCGCCTCCCCAGCAAACCCCGTTGCATCTCATGGGTGCTGTGGCCCACGGTCGGGAAAAAGCAAGCAATTATTTCTGCTGTGACTTTTTTTTTTTTCCTCTTCCCAATTTCCGTTTATACTTGAGGAAAACTGTACATAAATGTACCTCTGAAATGTTTGCTTAACATTGACTTTTGACAGTGACTTTTACTTGAAGAGCGGCCTCGTACTATGGGAAGTGAGTGTCTGCAAAACCTTGATTGAGCTGGTCGTCCTAATACCAGCTGGAGTGGGCACGTTATTCCTTTTGCCTGTCCTTGAGAGATCACTCTGGAGGCCCTTCAGTTGTGATCTCTGAAGTGGAGACTGGGCGTCTCTGTGATGGCTGTGATGTACCTCTGTTCAGTGCAGAATTAGTGAGTGAGGTCTCGTGACGGTACTGCGGAGGAAGGCAGAGAGCAAGACTGCAGCAGTCTCTTCTAGCCTTCAGGTCCCTAAACTATTCCGTTTGCATATTCCGTATACTTTGCTTTACAAGTACCAGGGTTAAAAAGGGTATGGAACAATTAACACTGATGTGTTAAGTTGTATTCTCCAATTCTAGCTTTGGGACGTACATGTGATCCTTTCCTTTACTGAAAATGAGAGCTGCATTGTTACTGCCAGCAAATTCCTCAAAGACCCTTATTTCTGTTCTGCAGCAGCAATGGCTAATGGGAGTTTTGAGTATACCAGTTCCTGTCTTTGCAGGAGAAATCCCTACGCATTGAGCATTTCCTCATTTTTTCCTCCCTTTTTCTACTTCCCTAATTTAAGCCACAATTAATCCCCTGAACTCAATTTTCCTATTGCCATCCCATAAAAAGTAAGCACATTTAATTTATTGATGCTTAGGACTTTTTTTTTTTTTATTACAAGTCTTGCCCTTGTTTTGTTGCCAAATAGGTACAAATTTGGAGTCAGTTTTGCAATCTCAGCAGAGGGCATGGGATGAGGGGTTGCTCTCGCTGGCTGCTGGTGCCCTCGTGCCAGCTGGCAGGCACAGGCTGTCTGGCCTTACCACCAGCCCACGCTGGCCCCAGGGTCCTCTTTTGCAATTCTGGTGGGTCACTTGCCGTGAGCATCGATTTCAGCCTCTGCTCCATTGTCTGCTCCGGCTCCAAACCCCTCTAACCTTTATACTTTGCACTACTGATTGCTCCATTCCTTGGCTGTAGGCTCAGTCTAGTGAAATCCAAGAGGGACGCTCAGCATTGCCATTTATAGCGCAGAGGACTGCAGCGACGATTAGAAAAGTGATGGGGGGTGGAAACCAGGCAGACCAATGGTCTGGTTTGGAAATCACTTAGCGCTTGGGAAATGGCTGTTCGAGTCAGCAGGGAAAGGGAAAGCAAGAGGGAGACTGAAAATAAAATAGAAAAATAAGTGAGCCTGGATTTGGAGTCGTAAAGGCTGTGTGTGGAAAGACTCTCATTGACCGAGGTGTGATTCAAGGCCCGGTTAACTCATCTCGTTATGTAAATGCTAAGTATAGCGCTTTGGTGGGAATATGGAGTAGCTCACGCTGCCTAGCCCTTCCCAAGGGAAGGCACGGTGTGGCTTTCACGTGAGTTAGCAGGTTCCTGGTCCCCTCGCCTGGCCTGGCCCTCCCGAGTGACAGCACGAGGGCTGTGCACGCCTTCGGCTCTTTGCTTTGCTGCTGGAAGCAGCGGTACCCGTGCCGTGGTGTCTTTGCACCCAGCAATGGTGACACTTCTCTGGAGGGAGAGCATTTCTTTCCCTCCGGGCTTGTGCAATGCTTTTGGCTTAGACATATTCAGAACTAGAAAATAGCTGCAGACTTTTCTGGATGTTTTATTAATTTTGAAGAGTATCCAAAGCACCCTGTGCATCGCCGTGAAATCTTTTGCCAAAGAATAGGCAAGAGAGGAGCGAAGCTGGGTCTCCTTGTGCTTGTGTTGCTGCTCTGTTTCCTGCATCCTACAGGGGAGCAGTTTGTGTGTGTGGTGACTATGTGGGTCCTCACGCCCCGACCCTGGGAGACTTTGGATGTTAAAAAGGTGTTTGCATAAGGTCAAGGACCAAGATTTTTCGGCCTTCTCCCACATGCTTTTCACGGGCATTTGGTGGATATGAGGAATGAAGGGTGGGAAGTCACCTTTGTCACCCCTTGTGTCATGGTGACATAGGGTCATCCAGGTAGGAATCGAGATGAGATGTACTAGAGAAGCCTAATCCCAAAATGAGTTAGCGGGAGGGGAGCGCGAGCCGTTGGGCAGGAGAGCTCCTGGCCTGGCAGAGGATTCCTCCTCCTGCTGATGGATGGTCGCAGCTGCCTGGCAAGGGTTGATGTGTACCGTCTCTCCCTGTGGTGTCTCAGCACTGAGTCGTCTTTGGCTGCTTCCAGAAATAGAGGCCAATGCCTGTGAAAGGGAGGATGTGCAAGACTAATGCTTCTGTCTGCCTTATTGCTACCGTCTGATGGCTACATCTGCTTGCCCACCTGCAGGAGTCGATCAGGGAGCTCGGTACTGATCCAAAACATGCTGCCTGCCGGGTGCTTCAGCGGGCCCTAGGCGTGTTGGAGCAGGGGAGAGCACACTGAAAAGCCACTGTGCCTCCCAGCTCATTTGCTTTCCAGACCCACGTCATCTGTCAAACTCAAGTTTTTCACACAGAAAAATGCATCCACAAAATCATGAAATAATTGTGGTTGGATGGGACTGCAGGAGATGCAACCCCCTGCTCAAAGCAGGGCTTCTAGTTTTGGGTATTGCTTCATCATGTCAGGGGTTTGCACGGAATAATTTGTATTCCCGACCTGTTGAAGGTAAGACGGCAACCAGGCAACCACGAGTTGCTGCTCTGTGCTTATCTCGTCTTATTCTGGCATTCGGACACACCCTGCTCTTTCCTGCAGGGATATGTCCCTACCTGCAGTGAATGTGCAGAAGAAAAAGCCTATTTCCCATTATTTTTTTTTCCCCTCCTCCTCCATTCTCTGTATCTTCTTTTGCCACACGACTGCAAACTGACACATATGCTGGGAGACATCACGTCATTCCCTTGCAGACAAGTTGCAGAGGCAACAAGACCCCAGCGATGCGTGCGGGGTGTGGAGATAAGCTGGTGCAGTACGGGTTTTGCAGACTGTCATCCTGGCAGATTTTAAATGAAGTTTCGCTGAGGGGAGATGATGTGAGAACAGACGGGGTGAGGAAAACAGGCACCCACGTGCTTGCTTTTAAGCAAGAGAAATGAACTTCATTTCCTTAAACCCCGTATCTAGGATGTTTGTCCAACTTGCGTCTGCATCCCTGTCTCTGCTGTCGCCTCTGAATTTTGGGGTCACTGGTCGAACCAGGCTGAGAGTCAGAGCCCTGTAGTTGTGTGGTGAGCAGAACCTCAGAGCTCGCTTTCCAGCGTCACTTCTGACTGCTCAAGCAAAGATTAGGTGACACTGGGTGTTAGGGCTGAGAGATCGATCTGTGCTTCAGAATGGACGCGCCGTCCAGGTTAGCAAATGACAGTTGCTCACTGAGAAGTTTCACCACGCCGACATAACCACGGGTAACTTCTACTGCATTTTCCCATGGGAAATGTACTTCACAGGCAAGAGGAGCCTGGCTCTGTGAGCCTGGTGTAGCGATGTCCTACAGCTGGTGTTAACAGGGAATGGAAATGGGTTGGAATAGGGAATTTATTCCTAAGGTTTATTGTTGCTGCCCACCCTATTTCTTTATAACCCTCAATCTCTCTGTATACGTATAACTTCCCACTGCTTTCTAGATTGTCGCCAAATAAACCTGGAACCGTAATTACTGTCCCTATATGATATTAATTGTGCGAGACCACACAAGGCTCCCGTATGGGAGGCTGCGTGCCAGGAGCCCAGCTGACACAGTGCCCCTCACTGTCATGGAGCTGGGTTAAACGCAGGACCACCAAGGTCTCTGCAGCTATGAAAGGTCTTCGTTTCATGACTGGAGAGAAGCAGCTTCCCATTTTTGCTGATGAATAACTTCAGTTTATTTCGGGTTGTGCATCTATGCCAGGAGGTTTTATTTCAAGGGCTCTCTACTCATATTAAAATGGCAGCTAGAGCTACTTAAAATACTTTGGTCTGAGTCCATCAGCTTAAAATTATTTGTGGTTTTCTGCCCCTGCATGAGCGGGGAAGCATGGGAGGCCGGTCAGCAACTGGTTCACAAGGTCAGAGCAGGAGGAGAGCAGCAAAAACTGCATGGGCGAGGGCTGGGTCTGCACCCGTGTCCCTGCACGCACCTCCCAGAAGTGTCCCAGGTGCATGATGTATATGGGCAATTTTTACAATACCTGGTGGTTCTTCTACATTGTTTTTTTGCCCTTTTCCCCCCCCTCTTCCACCACTTATTCCTAAGACATGAATCTGTTTATTCTCAACACTCTAGTGTCCCTCTATGACTGCCTTGTGAATTACCTTTCAAAAGGCTGGAAGGAATTTCCTTTAATCTCCTGACCTCCGTAATCTGTATTTTGGGTGACTCTTAAAAGTAGCTTGGAGGCACAGAAGGGCGGTTAGTGGTTTTCATGCAGACCTACAACTTCTTTTGCCTTCCTCTAGGCCTTTTCAGCCCCACGTCCCACATGTCCTCCAACACGTCCCAATTCTCTTCTGCTGCAGCAGTGCACGGGCTGGGACCTTTGGTGCCTGGCGGGGAGGGGACGAGAGAGGAGAGCCAGGGCTGGGGCTGCCCCAGGGGCTGGGGACCCAGCTTAGACCCTGACCTCTTGATTTCCAGTTTTCACGTACTCCCGGCAGCCCTGGGCTATTCCTGGCAAGCCCAGATCCCGGGGATCTACCCACTCTGTTGCTATGCTGGCAATAAAAGAAGGGGAGAGCTGGGGAAAGGTGTGTGCTTGGTGAATGTCCCCTCAGCCTGGTGCTGGACTGTCATTTTTGGTAATTCCCTCTGTCCCGAGGAACTTTGAGACACATAGTCACAGTCAGTAATAGCAAATCCTCCTGTTGTGCAATAGAGGGGTTTCACAATTTGATCCAAGGATGTGAAATGAATTTTGCTTCCAGTGTTAATTTTAGCCTTAATTAAAAAGCTGGGGGTGGAGGGTGGGGGGAAGAAAAAAAAAAAAAAAGGCAAAGATTTTTGCACCAAGCACAAGCCCCCGGGCTGCATGGAGAGGGTCTGTCTCACACAGACAGTTTAAGCTTCATTTTCAAGTAGCACTGCATTTTAAGCGTGGTTGCAGCTTCACTGCCAACATTGCTTTGTAGCTACTAGAAGGCACTTGTGTCTCTGGCGGTGTGAATGGTCTAATAAGTATGCATGAATCACGCCTAATGAATAATTTAGCCGAGATTAACCTTTCCCCTTGCAGAAAGCCTTCCTTCTCCCTTTGCTAATCACAGTCAGAACTGTTGTGAAGTTTAATCATTGTTGGGAATTGTTCACTAGATTATTTCTGTGGATAATTCCTGTAGCTTCCTGACAATTTGCTGCTAATAGTCATTATCTGAAATGAGTTCTTCTGCCTGGACCCGATTGCATTATTTCTGATTCGTACTGGCAGAGCCAGGAGGAGTTGGTAGAGCCAGGGAAATTGCATGATTATATATTTTGAATTCTCTGTTTGCTTACTCTGCAATATTGTTGTAAATATTGTAGTTAGCCAACTCCTGTTCTGGGCTATTTATAGACAGAGAACATAAAGACTATGGAAAGTATTATGGAAACAGATCAGTTTGAAGTGAGGATCCCTCCTCAATATCTGCCCAGCTGCTGAAAGGTTCCCAGGTCCGGGGGCAGAGCAGAGTCAGGTCTGGGCTTTGTTAGGAGCTAAAACCAGCCCAGAGTCTGAGCTTACATCCCGGCCCCCTCGCCATGTGCCCTCTGCTCCCGGGCGTCAGCACGGCCGCAGGCTGGGAGAACAGTGGTGTGGGACTAGTTAGTGCTTTCTGGTCAAAGCCAGCCTAGGCCTTGTGTGGTTTTGTGTGAGAACAAGCAAAAAGGTAACTCTGGACAAAGTTTTCTGTGAATTTTTCTTTTAATTAAAAAAAAAAAAAAAAAAGTTCTTCTGAANNAAGAACAAGCAAAAAGGTAACTCTTGACAAAGTTTTCTGTGAATTTTTTTTTTAATTAAAAAAAAAAAAAAAAAGTTCTTCTGAAGCTGAGACTTTTTTTGTAAAAGTAAGAGACTTGGCTGACTTAGGTGAGCCTGTTTCAGGAGTAAGGAAATATATGTAAAGTGTAATTAATCTTTTAAAGGAGAAAACAGAAATCTTGGTGCCACTGTGCCCACCCGGCTGCCACCTCCTGCTGCCTTTCCAAGGCACAGATCTCTCCTGACCCCAGCTTGTGTGTAGGGTTGTGTTTGGGTTGGAATCGGCATATTTGGTTAACTATCACATGGGGACATTTTAGCACAGAGGTGGATATAAAGTGCTTCTTGTCACTTGTCACCCGATGTCTCTGCTCCGCCACTGAAAGCTGATCTCATCACTGAGGTCCCAAACATGCCCATGCCTCTGCTGTCACTTTGTGCCACCCCAGGGGCTGCCAGCCCTCACAGCGGGGTATCTCGTTGCCTTCCCAGTGTCAGCTGTTAGACCTGGTGCCAGACGTGCTCCCCTCTTGTCCCCCAAACCCACTTTCCTTCCAGGACGACCTTTCTGAGCTGTCCTGCCCTGCACCGCCAAGGCCAGCGCCTGCCATCACACACAAGCACTGTTCTTAATCTTCCCCAATTTCTTGCGCTTTGGGATGTGTCGATGTGAAGTGTGTGTCCCACTGCTCTGTTTGGGAGGCTACTTTACTGCTCAGGCCACTGACAACTTTGATTTCTAGTTGAAATGTTTCACATGACTTCTGCTTTTGGGACAGCGTTCTGTGCAGCCCCTTGTGTTTACTCTGCTCGGAATGTGGCCGGTACCGAGCGCTTCAGACGGGGCCTCCCCGTGTCCCCCGTGGGACGCTGCTGCGGGCTCTGTCATCACCTGCTACTTGAACATCCCTCTGGGACCTGCCCTTCCCACCTTGGCCTCACCTGGGCATCTCCCCCAGGTTTGCGGTGGCTCTTGCCCAGCCTGCTTGCCCACCCCATGCCCGCCTCTCCTCTTGGCGCATGTCCGCACCTTCTCCACGCCCCGTCTCTTGCTCAATCTCCTTCCTGCTGCTTTCTACACATTTCTGAGCCTACTCATGTGCCGCACGTGCCCCGCGGCCCCGTGTTAGTGGCTGCATGGAGGGTTGCTTGGTTAGTCAAAATTTGGGTATTTGTTTGCTCCTTGGGGACCCTGTTCTCTCCCGTCCCTATGTTCCCCATACCACATCTCTGTTTGCTCCTTGAATTACTTGCTCAAGTGAAGGGCTGAACTTTGAGCCACTCGACTTTCCACCCGCTGACTTGTCACCCGCTGAGCTGTTTGCCTCCCGCTCTGCTCCCAGGGGAAGTGCAGGGGGCCGAGCATCGTCCGGGGCCTTTGGATGCGAGAGAAAGGCCTTTCTGTTCACCCAAACAAACAGCCCCTCGGCTGTGTGGAAAAGGCAAACTGGTCCTGGAAAGCTGCAAAGAGCTTTCTATCAAGTATTGTCATTGTGGAAAACAGGGGATGTGCTTAAAAAAAGGCATTTTTGATGGTTTGCCAAAAATGTATTTAGTCGAAAGCATGTTGGTTTTAGTTTTTAGTCCATAAAACCATGAGTTGTGTTTTTTAATGGGATGTGAAGGGGATCACTTGAGTCCTGTGTATCATTAGTCTTACTGATCGCAGTTCTGCAGATCGCTAATAAACCAGCTTTACTGACGCCATTTGTTCCTCAGCGAGTCCATGCTGTACTTGGGCCCCTCACCTCCGGGGTCTGCGGCAGGGTCCTTCTCTCCCGCCAAGCCGGGACGGTCGCTTCCACCCACTCTTTCTCTTCCAGTGGAGCATGAGATGCTGCAGGTGTGACTCGCGGCTGCTGCACGCCTACAACGGCCACCGCGTGGAGAACGTCCTGTCCTCTGCTGGGCACTCGCGCTGGTGGCAGTCCCAGAATGGTGAGTACCACGTTAGGGTCCCCCAGGACACCGCAGCTGCGGGCCCCCAGCAATAAATGGTGTTGAGGGGAAGAGGAGGAGGTGTTGAATTGAATCGATTGGAAGGAAAGAAGGAAATAAATGACTTGGCTCAGGCAGCTAAGCAGTTTATTTTCCCGAAGTCCGCAGTCTGTACCTCTGAAGCTGCCTCTCTGTGCCCGCAGGCATCGAGTGCGTCTCTTTGCAGCTGGACCTGGACCAGACATTCCAGCTCAGCAGCATCCTGCTTCACTTCAGGGTTTGTGCGCGTCATCCCTTCTCACGAGGAGGTCACAGATGATGGTGGATGGGCCCCACTGGGTGTGGGGATCTCAGCACACAGCTCCCTCCCTTCCTGATAGGAAGCACGCCAGGGATCGTGTCCTCATCCCTCCATTTTCCCTGTTTACATGGTCATTCCCCTGGGCGTTTGGGAGGAGCAGAGCAGGGTGGTGGGTTCCCATCCCATGATTGCTGAAGAATCTCCTTGGTGCAGACGAGTACTTTGTGGTTGTGAGTGCGGGGCTGCAGCAGGGCTGGCCGAGGGAATGGTGGGGACCCAGAAGTTGTTGGTAACCTGCAGGGTAGGGAGTTGCTCCAGCAGCCTGTGGAGACCTGAGCCTGGCAGGAGGAGGAGGAGGAGAGGCATCCCCAGGGTGGTAGCTGGCTGCTGTGCGCCTCATTACAGATGCGCCTCTTTCCCTGCTCTGCAGTCGCCGCTGCCTGCTGCAATGCTGATCGAGCGTTCCACTGACTTCGGCAAGACCTGGGAGGTGTACCAGTACCTGGCCTCTGACTGTGCTGCCACCTTCCCCCACGTCCCCCGGGGCTCCCCTGAGGGCTGGCAGGACGCTCGGTGCCAAGCGCTGCAGGGGTACCCTTTGCACGGTGACAAGGTAGGATTTGTGGGGTTTTGTTGCAGGGACCCCTGCACGTGCCCGTTTCCCCTGCTGTGACCCTGGGTTTGGGGCGGGTGGCCTGCGCACAGCGCTGCAGAAACACGTGGTGGCCTGGAAATCTTTTACGCATATTACACCTAGTGAGGGATGGAGCCCATGGACATCCAGGACCACTGAGGGGAGTCCTCAGGAGGATTCTTGCTCCTCTGGGAGGAAAGTCCTCCCTGCTTTGTGACAAGCAAGGTGTTATGTTGGTCTTCCTGTAAAATCCTCTGCAACTCTGAAGCCTTTTCCCTGTGTTAAGTGGTGTTTTGCAGAGGCAGGTCCAGAGCACACACTGCTCAGAGTGTGAGAAGAAAGCACCTTCTGTTTTCTGCTTTTTAACCTTTTTTTTTTTCCTTCTCAGGTGAAATTTAGTGTCCAAGACGTGGCATCTACCATCACTACCTCTTACAGCCAGACCGTCAGTAGTAAGTGAACGGCCTCTTTTGTATCTGAGAACGGGAGAGGGAGATGGTGCACCTTGTGGTTCTTCCTACACGTGATGGAGAGCACCGAGCCTGGGGTAACCCCGCGGGGAGCAGGTCCTCAGCAAACAAGGCCTCGAGCTGCCTGTTTGACTGCTGCCCTGGCACCTCTGATGTGTCAAGGAGCAGCATTTGGTCTTTGCTGATGACTCAGCTGCTGCTCTTCGTGCCGGTGCCTCTGTCTCTTGCTCTGAGCTCTCCACGTGAATCACGATGCACTTCTGCATCCAGTGCCTGGGTGCCTGCTGCCCCTTCATTGCCTCTCCTCGGTCCCCAACAGAGCTGGGGCAGTTCACCAACCTGCGGATCAACTTCACCGAGCTCCCCCACATTGCGCGCCAGGGCTACCACTCGCCTAGCACCTTCTACGCCGTGACCAAGATGCAGGTGCTGGGGAGCTGCTTCTGCTATGGACACGCTGACCGCTGCGCCCCTTTGGCAGACCTGCACACTGCAGCGAGCACTGAGGTGAAGCAAAAAGCCTAAACACAAGCTCTGTGGTATCAGGCTCCACCACATGCCCAGAGGTGCTCCTTGGGAGAACTTGGCCAGGATGACCAGTGGTGGGGTGTGGGAGTCCTTCCCCTTGCCAGAGACTGCTTGTAATCGGGGGAAATGATGCCCTGGTTTGCCTGCAGCAATGGGGTGGTGGCTGCGAGACAGCAGCCCGTGGTACCCCCACGTAAACGTCCTTTTTGTGTTGGGAAGAAGGTGGAGGTGCTTTATAAGGAGTTACAAAGCTCAGTGGCTGCAGGAGGCTCTGGGGGAATGGCTCCCGCCAGCACTGGGTCTCTCAGCTGGATGGGGAACACACAGAGGGTTTCAGCAGGCTTCTTCATGCCCAGGAGGATTTGCCAGCACAGGTCGTTTGCTGTCATGGGATTCTCTTGTCCCCAGCTTATGCTTGTCCGCTTTGCCTTGAGCGCGGTTTTCCCCAGGTAGGTGGAAGAGGTGGTGGGAATTGCTGCGGGTGAGGAGCAGCCTGTCCCTGGACCTGCAGCAGTGCTGTCTGGGTGCTGGAGCTTCATCTCTGCGCAGGGAATGGGTGCTGTGTAGGGGCAGGAGCAGGTCAGGGTTGTGCTGGAAAGGCGTCAGGAGGGTGAAGCTCTGAACCAAGCAGCTACCATCCAGGAGAGGTAAAGCCTTGTCTCTGCAGCAGGTCCACGGGCACTGCGTGTGTCAGCACAACACCGCTGGTCCCAACTGCGATCGCTGTGCCGCCTTCTTCAACGACCGGCCGTGGGCACCCGCAGAGGACAACGATCCCCACGAGTGTCAGAGTATGGCCAGTGCCTTTCCCTTCTCCTCTTCCTAAGGCCTTTCCTAAATCCTCCCTAGCTGTGAGTGATGGGACTGGGAGTGAGCTCAGAGACCTTTTACCGGGCCGCTTTGGGGGGCTGCATGTTGACAGGGATGTCTCTGCAAAAGGCACCGACATGTTTGCGTGCTGGGCTTTGCTATGCAGGGCTGCGGCCGGACGATGCCCTGGGCTCATGGGCTGTGCCAGTGCTCGGCCGTGCTGTCCGGCCAGTGCCGGCTTGGTCCTGGAGCGGTCAGCGGGTGTCACTGTGTCACGCAGGGGACTCGGGCACCCTCTAGTGCCACAGCTGCCACTGCCAGAGGGGTTTGCACAGTTGCAGCACTAGCTGGGCAATTTTGTTGGGTTTTTTTTAGGGTGCAACTGCAATGGTCACTCGGCCTCATGCCACTTCGACCCGGAGCTGTACCGTGCCAGTGGAGGGGCGAGCGGGGGCGTCTGTGATGACTGCCAGCACAACACCGAAGGCAACAACTGTGAGCGCTGCAAAACTAACTATTTTCGCAACCAGCGGCAAGATCTCACCCATCCTGAAGCCTGTCTGCGTGAGTGCCCAGTCACTCCCCTGTAGCAGCTTCCCTGGACCCCCTGCCTGCCCCTTGTGCCCCTCAGCAATGCTGTTTCTTGCATGTTTCCAGCCTGCGAGTGCGACCCGGATGGCACCGTGCCGGGCTCTGTCTGCGACCCGCTGACAGGGCGCTGCGTCTGCAAGGAGAACGTGCAGGGGGACCGCTGCCACCTCTGCAAGCCAGGCTTTGCCCAGCTGGCCAATGCCAACCCCATGGGGTGCCGCAGTGAGTACACCCCAAAACAGCCCCTGCTTCCCAGGGTGCTCCCACCTCACATCTGTACTCAGCCTCCTCGCTGGCTCTGAAAGGGTTGCAGTTCCCCGCCAGCTTTGATTTGGGTTTTCCAAGCCAAAGCTCATTTTGCAAAGGCTTATAAACCTCCTTGCTTAGTCTCTTGCCTGTCTCGGGTATAAGTTTGGCAAAAAGCACAGGGAAAGCAGAGTTTGAGGGGTGTGTAAGGCTGTACCCCCTTCTCAAGTGCCTCCCTGGGTGCGCAGGGCTTGGGATACCGGAGGTGATGCCGTGCGGGTGAGCAGCAGAGAGCAGCCATGGCTCAGAACATCATCAGCATCACCTGTATGACTGGGCTGGAGGGGTGCTGAGGCCTCTCAGGCTGCTGAGTCCTGCTGCAGCGCTTGAGGGGGTGGCATAGTGTTAGAGCAGGGGCATGGGTCCTCTGTGCCGAGCTCAGGTGTGAAGGGAGAGACAGGAGAGCTTGTCTTTGGGTGGCTGCAAGGTGCTTCTGTGGACCTGGCTTTGTGGGAAGCCGGGTTGCTGCTCTGCACCCATTTTTAATATGACAAAACCCTCCCCGTTTCAGGATGCACCTGCAACGTGCTGGGAACGCGGCAGGACATGCCCTGCGATGACGAGACGGGGAGGTGCTTCTGCCTGCCCAACGTGGTGGGCAACGACTGCGACCAGTGTGCGGCCGAGCACTGGGAGATGGGGAGTGGCCGGGGCTGCCGGCCCTGCGGCTGCAACCCTCACGGCTCCCGCAGCCCCCACTGCAACCAGGTAATGCCCAGCCCACCCTGAGCATCCTCAGGGCAGATTCAGCATATTTCAGCAATATTTCTTTTTCATTTCCCTGCCTTCTTTCATGCACACATCTGCAAGCTTGCTCTCTCTTTTTGCTTTCCCAACTCTGCAAACGCTGCTGTGAGGGGCTGCCCGGGGGCTGTGGGGGGGTTGAGCTGCGCAAGAGTGTCACTGCCAATGAAGCTGTGTCCCTGCTGGGCAGCACCGCACCAGGGATTGCTCAGAGTATCAAAATCACCTGTTAGGTGGCTCCATTGTCCTGTCCCATCCGTGGGAGCCTCCACAAAAGGGCTGTGCATTCCCTGGCACATCCTGCTTTTATTTTCCTTTTCCTATTTCCTAGAAAACACTATGACAGGCTATTCAGGAAAATGAAAGAAGGTGGTAATTATGAAGGCAAGATTAAGCCATTTTAAAAGGCCTGGTATTTAGTAAGGAAGTCCTAATAAGACATCTTCATGGAGGCGAGGCAAGTTAATTATCCTCATTTGTCAATGAAAAGCATATGTGTCACTTCAAGCTTAAGAGACAACTGGGAAAATAAAGTTAAATGTAAAAAAACCCCATGACAAATTCTAAGAGCCAAAGGTAGGTCCCAAATGAGCTCAGTGCAGGGAGGAGACTTGAGGTGGCAAACGGGCTGCTTGTGGGTGATTCCTTTGTCTTCGAAACAAAGCTTAAAAGTCGGCTTTGCAATGCTTGGGCTGTTTGGGAACTGTCAGCCATGGCTGAACCTGCAGCTCAGCAGGAGCAGTGCAGGCACATCCTGGGACACAGGCTGAGTAGAGCAGATTGTCTGTGTGCTGGCTTTAGTGCTCATGAGCAGCTGAGGGAAAGTGTCTAGAGCTGGGTCTCGCTGATCTGTTTCTCTTTCCTCAGTTCACAGGACAGTGTCCGTGCAGAGAAGGCTTCACGGGACGGACGTGCTCTGCCATGCAGGAGCAGGTTTGCCCAGATAGGCACTACGGAGACATCCGGGTAGGGTGCACAGGTAGGGAGCATCCATTTCATTTTGGCTTGGTGTTGCTTAGCACTGTGGAATCATGGGTTATCTGGGAAAGAGCACCTGGCCCATGGCCTGACATCAGCATTTCCCATGCTATTTTGCAAGATAAATTTCCTGTCTGGAACAGCTTCCTAGTTAATCCCTATTGCTCTCCAGATATGCACCAGTCACCTCCCAGCAGCCTCGGGTGAGATCCTTGGCCATGCCGGTCTGGCCCTGTAGGATTAGGGGCTGGGTGGGCGGCTGGCCCTGGGGGCTCTTCCCATTCCTCTGCCCATGCCACCTCCTTCCCAGATGCTGCAGGGGCTGACGAGTGGGGTTGGACTTCAGATTGCGTTGGCATCCCATTAACAGGGTCTGATTTATATATATGTAAAGTTATTTTCCCCCTCTTTTGGTGGGCTTCACCTCTATATTTCTCCACCTTTCCATTCCCCAGAGTGTGATTGCAACTTTCAGGGCACGGAGGATGTGGGATGTGACAAGACCACGGGCCAATGCCTCTGCCGCCTGGGCGTCACAGGCCCCCGCTGCGACCAGTGCCAGCGGGGCCACTGCAGCACCTACCCCAGCTGTGAGCTGTGCCACCCGTGCTTCCATGCCTATGACGGGGACATCCAGCGCCTGCGCCTGCGCCAGGCTGGCCTCAGCAACTCCACCTCCCGGCTGCCCCAGGGGAGCGGGGGGTCCCGCTTCAGCCCCCGCCTCTCGCAGGTGGAGGGCAACCTGCAGGAGGCGCAGGGCATCCTCAGCCGCTCTGCTGTGACAGATCAGAGCCTGGCCCAGGTGGAGAGCGTGCTCGCTGCAATCAGGTGAGGGATGGATGGTCCTAACAGGGTGCATCCCTTAGCCGGGAGGGGATGCTGGCTTTTGTCTGTGTGCTCACTCCACTTGTCACACTGAGCCGCTTGCACGTGTTCTGCTTTGTTTCTGTACCTGAAAATCTTGTTCCGTTCATGCGGTGACCAGGGATGCGAGGGGACAGCACTTCCATGTATGCCTGTCCTGTGCAAAATGTTGCAAAGGCAGGAGGCCGGTGGACTGGCTCTGGATGGTTGGCATCCTTGGAGCGTATTCAGCATGTCTGGTCCCTGCGAGCTGGCCTGGTGTGGGAGAGCTACAGCTCTCTGCTGCCTCTGCAAACCTGCGAGGCCATTGCATGTCCTTGGCCGTCAGCTCTGCAGGCTCTGAAGTGCCTCTTCACCGTTGGCAGCGTCCCGGTGCGGGAGAGCCCTGCTCTCTGTCTACAGGTGCTTTCTTCTCTACTTGAATTCACGTTTTCTGCTTTTCCTCTCCCAGAGAGCAGGTCCAAGGTATAAATCCTGACCTTCATTTTCTGGATGAGACTGCCTCTATATCGAGGGAGCTCGAAGCCCTCAACAGCAGCTTGCTTATCACTAACACCCAGTATGAGAGTAAGAAGACCCAGTTTGAAACCAGCCGCAGCACGGATCTGTCAGGTACAGTGCTGCAGCCGTAATATCTCTTAATTTGCCATCATTAATTTACCTACACGTGACTGTGCCTGGTGGTTTCCCACCGGCTGGGTGGATGAGATGGAGTTTTTAACCTGCTGTTAGCTTGGGAACAGCAAATGCAACTTCCCTCCCCAACAAGAGGGATGCTTTCTACCCAACCCGTGATCCGTGACCCAGGACTTCATGCTATTGGGTTATTTGCTGTGGCGTTTTGGGGCTGGGTGGCTCGCTCCATGGACACCGCATTCCTGTCCCCCAGCCAGCACAAACTCGGCTGCTGGGGCACAGTGGGAACGGTGGGAAGGGGGAGCCCCGCTGGGAGTGTGCCACTGAACCCGGGAGGAAGCTGAGATAATGAAGGTTGTGCACAGATGGAAGGGATGGAGGGGTGGGGAAGGGAGCCAGGTGGCTGTCAGGCGCTTAGAAGAGCTAATTAAGCCGTGTGATGATGCTGGTGGTAGGCTGCCATTATATCCCTGTTACAGCTAATTCTCTCCAAGCGTCTCATTGCTGCCTCCCCCTCGCCGCTGCAGTGCGGCTCAGCCGGCCGGGGGTGTGTGAGCTGTCGCAAGCGGCCGCTGCCTGGGCAGGTTCACGCTGCACCTCGCTGTCCGAGCAGGGCTTAGAGGTCCATGTCCTGAGTGTTCTCCTTCCAGGCTGTGCTGGAGGGGAATGGTGGGACCCGCTTGGAAGCCAGGGAAAGGGCTCTGAACGAACCCTGTCCTGTCCCGCCAAAGTGCTTCTGGGCTGCACAGAGCAAAGCCCAGGATCAGCATGTACACGTCGTCTTGCCATAGTTTTTTTTCTATCTTTTAGCCCCAACCCAGAGTTCAGTCCTTCGGGAAAGCTCTGTAGCTCACTGAAGGAATGGCTGAAAGGCATCTGGAAATAAAAGGAGCTTTTTCATTGTGCTGTGGTGACTAATCACTCTGGCTGTGTCCCCCTCCTCTCTGTGCACACATCCACTTGCAGGGTATAGTCAATGCCTTCGTTTAGGTAGTTGTGCTGCATTTATGAGTCATGGAGGCATTTGTGTCATTTATCGGTTTTATTCCTGCAGGAGCCTTCAAGACAATCAGATCTGCTTACCAGACCTCCACCAATGCCAGCAGCCTTGTCGCTGGTGCCTCTGGGCTGCTGGCCGAGTCCCGGGAGAGCCGCAGGAGCGCCGCAGGGCTGGAGGGGGGGCTTGCGGTGTCCACCTCCAAGCTGCTGACCCTGAAGGGCGAGATAGCCTCGTCTCCCAACCTGACCCCTGTCGTAAATAAGGTGAAGATACAAAGTGGTTTTATGGCTTTCCCACTGAGTGCATCTAGTATTCAGGAGGGCCCTGTAGTGCTCAGGAGGCAGAAGTCTCATCTTGCAGTCATGCCTCTCTCCTCAAACAGTCCAGTATGGCACAAGACAAAGTCTCTGTCCAGAGAGACTCATAAATGGCACCCAAGCAGCCTGCTGCTTTGGGACATCAGTGGAGAATTGTCTGAGCATCCCTTGCCTGGGGATCACAGATACTGAAGCACTGCCCACCACCCCCTCCCAAGCACACACTTTTTCCTCCAAGGACTCTCTCATGTGTCACTTCTTGTATCTCAAAGACCCACTTAATTTCTGGATGAGGTTTCTTTTATTTCTCCTTCGCTGCTTTGTTATTGCCATGGAGATCCATTTCGGTGCCTCCTAATGCATGGTTGCTGTGGAGACCACCAACCTCCCCTCTCTGCTTTTCAGGGCAGCAACACATTCCCAAGCGACCAGCCTGTGCTGGTGCTTACACTGGCTCTGGGTTTCCATGTGCCCCTGCTGCAGTGTGCTCTTTGGTGGGTCGTAACTCTAGAAGATGCCATGTAATTAAAACCACTGATGTCCAGGCAGGAGGGCAGGGTCTTCTTATCCCATTCGCTCTCCCAAAGCAAATTGCACAGGTTGGACAGAGTTCCCCTGCCACGAGGGGAAGAGTCCCTGTCCTGAGAGTAAATGAGATGTTTGGTCCATGCAGATGTGCTCTGTTACTCTTTGTGCACTGCTGGCATTTCCCTCCTGCTTTGCTCTCACTTATGCTCCAGCTTGGGGTGGTGAGGAGATGCAGACCTTGCATTGCTGTCTTGAGTGTGGGCATTCAGTGCTGCTGTACACGTGTAGCTCTGGCTGCCCTTCTCTGGTCATTTGGGCTGTGGACATCCATCACCATCAGCCCTGTTGGGAGGGCTGGCTCTGTCCCTGCTCCCATGCGGAGCCCTGCATGAGCACAGGAAGTTCCCCAGCTCCCTTGGTGAGGGTCTGTTGAAACTTTGGCCCCTGTGATGTGCTGGTTTGCCTCCCCGAGGGCACTGAGGTCTTGCCAGCAAAGTGAGTGCCCTCACTGCCCCACCACTCTCTCCCTCTCCAGATCTGTGGTGGCTTCCGAGCGGAGACATGCACGCCTGCCCGGTGCGAGGGGCTGCTCTGCCCTCGGGACAACAGCACTGCTTGCGGGGCTGGCCGCCCCTGCCACGGCATCTTCCCGCTGTCGAGCGGGGCCCTCGCCATGGCTGGGGAAGCCACCAGGGAGTTTCGCAGCCTGAGCGCCCGGCTCCGGGAGACAGAGCAGCTGGTGAGTGTGGGCAGTGCGGCCAAGCCCCACGCTTGGTCCTTTGGTGTCAAGCAGCAGAGCCTGGGGGGATAGCTGTGGAAAGAGTGAGCTGTGATAAAATACCCAATCTCAAACTCTGTTCGAGACTTGATCTTTTGGACAGCTGCAGAAATTCAGGAATTTTTGAGTGGGAGACTCTCCGCTGCGTGCGTGGGTCCTGCCTCCCCCAGCACAGGAGCCACAGAGCTGAAGGCATGTTAGCAGCTCTGGAACTGTCACAAAGAAGCCTGTGCTCCTCCTGGGGTGGGATTAGTATGGCAGAAGGGGTGGGGATGTAGAAGCCTCTCTGAAGCCGCAGGTGTATCTGCTTTAACCTTTGATGCAATCTAGAGTGCGTGAGTTAGTGCTGTTCCAGGTTCTTTCCATGGCCGCTTGGGTGCTTGCGAAGATAAAGTGAGTTTTCAAACTTGTTCAAAATGCATTTCAAAGGTGTTTTAAAAAGCTAAACAGTACTGCCCCTGTTTGAGAGCTTCCTCTGCAAATCCAACCCTCAGTCTTTAACATCTACAATCCTTTAAAGCAGTGGCATATTAAGAATGAGGAATAGCGTAATTTCAAAGTGCCTTGCCCAGTTCACTCAGAGTTGAGGTAGGGCTGCTGGGATTCCAGGTTAAGAAGAAATGGTTCCATCAGCATATTGTTGTTTGCAGATTAAAACAACAGAGACGTCTGCAAATCAGATTCAAAGCAATACTCGGCGGCTTGTGGACCAGATGAGTGTAACAAGGACCCAGATAGAAGGAGATGTCCGACGCATCCAGCAGTTCATCCAGCAAGTCCGAAACTTCTTGTCAGGTAGCGCTCAGCATGGTAAAACCTAATTTTTACAGTGATACTATGTATGGGAGTACAGTACAAGGGAGTCAGCTGAATAGCTCACCCCAGTTAAGCTCTCGGATATCCAGTTCATCTGCATATGGGTATTTACATAGCAAAAGTAATGCACATCCTCTGAGACACCAAGGCAGGCTTGGATAGCATTTCCTGAAAAATGAAGAAGACATTTCAGCGGTACAAAAGTCTGTGAGTTTGTCAGCAGCTGCAGTTTGGCCAGCTGACTTGCTCGGGCTTGACTGTGCTGTTCAGATCGACCCAAATTAATCCTGGCTGTTTTATCTGTGTCGACTTTCCTGGGATGTCACCAGGGCAGACCCTGCCTGCTTCCTTCTGGGGATGTTTGGGGGCCATCTGTGATGTCCATGGGGCAGGTACCGCAAGGCCTTGTGTGTGCAGGGATTCGTGGAGGGGTCTCCCAACATCCTGCCCTGAACTGCTCTCAAATATTACCTCTAAACCAATGAACTGAATTAACGTAAGTGGAAGGCTGTGGAGGAGGCAGTCTTTTGTCTGTAGCACGGACAACAGCTTGCTTTGGGTTCTGCTCTCTGCCACAGAGCCTTGTGCCATCTCTGGGGCTCGAGGACAAACCCATCCCCGCGGCTGGTGCTCTCCGAGGATTTGCAGTTGGCATTGACCTGATGCAGAAAAGTTTACCAGGAACACTCACTGAGCAGAGATAAACAGACAAATCTTCTCTGGAGCAGACTATTAATCAGATGAGAATTCCTTGTTGTCCTGTAAACCAATGGGATGACTTATTGTTCGCAGACAGATTGTAATAACATAATGAGCCTCATGAGCATTAGCTGAATAAGAAAATCAGGTCATTTGGTGCTGCCTGGTGTTAATGATGAGTGAAGATATTTCTGAGCTTATCACTGGGCTAATGTCCCTTGGGCTTTGCCTGCCTCTGATTCCTCAGTTTTATTAACTTTAATTTGTGAAATAAAAAAAGGCTTGTCTTGAAACACAACCTCATCTGCTCAGTGAGGTCCACCTGACTCTGCTCTGGACTTAGCCGTGGTGTTCTTGTCACCAAATTAAAGGTGTGCATTTCAGTACTTACCTGAAAGTTTTGCTCACGTGATGTGAAGTACATTAAATTCAAGGGGATTAAATTCAGGGTGGATCCTGGCAGCTATCTGAAATGAAGAGACTGTGCGCGAGAGCATGCATGGCTGGATGCCTGCCTTCATCCTCCCTGGCATTTGCACTCCTGCCTTTCCCCTCTCCCGTTTCTGACACCGTCTATCTGTTTGCTCTATAGACAAGGACATGGACCCTGCCACTATCCAGGAAATCAGTGAGTCTGTTCTCTCCCTACGTCTCCCTACGGATGCTGCTGCAGTCCTGAGAAAAATGACCGAGATCCAAAATTTGGCGACTAAGCTGCAGTGCCCAGAGAGTATACTTGCCCAGACAGCCGAGGACATCGCTAAGGCCAAGCAGCTTCAGCAGGAGGCAGAACAAGCCAGGTCGGTTGGGGTTCAAGGGCTTTCGGTAGCTGAGGGTCACTCAGCCAGACTGAGTGTGGTGGTTCTCTGTTGGGTTGAAATCTCACTCTGCCGGAGCTGTACCGACTTGCACAATATGAAGTTTTAGCCCAAGATCTTCTATGTCCATCCAGTGCCTAAAAGACTGAGTCTGCAATCTCTGCAGACACCTCCCTGGTGCCCCAATACAAATAAGAAATCTGGCTGCCGAGAATAGATCTTGTTATAGATACTAGAATAAGAAGGTCTTTACCAAAAGTAACAGAGGCTTTTCTCTATCTCTTGAGTCCCTGTGATGGGAGATGACAGGGTTGCCCTGGTATTACTTGATATTGATGACCTACGTCCTAATTGCACAAGAAAGCATGAGGAGATTAAGTGGGCTATTTGTTTTCTGGGTGAAAGTTGGGAGGATTATCCCATGGTCCCTTAAAAAGTAATTACAGAGTGTCCTTGCAAATTTGGAGCATCTACTTTGTCACATGTTGACTTGCAGCAATATCCCAGCGAGAAGGTTAGCGGGATAAGTATGTAAACTCCTTGATAGTGTCTGACACCTGCTTAACCTGCTGGAAGTGATGAGACAAGGGAGTCTGGCTTTTTACGGGGAGCTCTGTCACCCAACCTGAATAGTCCCACTGCAAACAGAAAAGTATTCATTGAGACTGGTTCAGTGGTTATTGCTTTCCCTTCGAAAGCTTTTCTTGCACTACTTAGAAAACAGATGTTTCTAACTAGTTTAAAGGAAGGCTTTTCTCTCCTCTGCTTGGGGGTATGAAATGGAAGTAACGTTTCTCTGGAGAGGAAACCTGCCTGGAGCACAGTGTGTCCAGATGTGTGGGTTTGTGGCTTTTAGGGGAAGGAGACTGCAACCTTCTCAGTCACAACCCTGTCTTGCTTCTCAGGCTTCCTTATTTAGCCTCTGCAGCCTTGACTTCCAGCCCATGCAATTATCTGCACTCACTCCTGGCTGTTTCCCACATTTCCTCAGGAACCGGGCAAATGCCGTGGAGGGCAATGTGGAAGAGGTGGTCAGGAATCTGCGTCGAGCAAACACGGTGCTCCTGGAGGCCCGGGGTGCTATCAGAGGCTCTGGCTCTTCCCTCCGGTTCATCCAGGAGCGTGTTGATGAAGTAAGTGATGTGCGGTGCCTTCCCAAATAACCGTACTGTGCTCTGCTCACCGCTCCTTTAAAACTTCCCCACTTGGTAGAGTCCTGCACCAGCGCAGCTGGGAAGTGGGTTCTGGTGAAGTTTTTGCTGTAAAAATCTCTTCTTTCTGCTGTACCTGACTTGTGCACTTCTCCAAACTCCAGTCCCAGTCCCTGCCGGAGCTCCCTGAGACAAGCCCCGGGGCTGCCGTGCTCAGCTGTGCGGGGAGCAGTGCCGGTTCCCTGCGGAAACCCGGCTTCTGCGATGCGGCTGTCAAGCTGCGTAGCTGGTCCCTGCACAGAGGAAAAAAACATTAGGAGTGGGGTTTGGGTGTGATTTCCTTCTTAGTGTGGAGCACTCTGCTTTTAGATCGAGGCTGTTCTCGGTCCAGCCGAGAAGAACGTCAAGTCCATCGCGGGCCAGCTGGATGGGCTGATGGAGAGGATCTCGCAGCTGCAGCGTGGAGCGGACCAGAACCGCCTGCGGGCCACCGACGCGCAGCAGATGGCCGAGCAAGCGAGCGAGCAGGCCAGGAGCGCGCAGCAGGTACCGGGCTCCAGCATGGCGCCGGCCAGGGTGGTCACAGTGTGCTCCGCTTCCCCGCTGTCATTAGGCAGCAAAGCCAGCTGTGTCCTGGCGCATTTTTGAATGAGTCGAGGAGGCTTTCCTGTTCAGGCCATGGCTTGTGCGTCATTGTGTCACTTCTTATTAATCTGATGCAGTATCCCACTACTGAATTTTTCCAGGACCTTTCTCTATCCTACTGCTTTTTGCTGGAAACCTCTCTGCTGTATCTCTTGCCTGAGGCAGAGTAGCCCATACAGCTGTCAGTCAGCGTTGTTCAGAGTGCATCACAAACTGTTATGTGTTTGCACGGTAACATCATGGCAAAGCTCTAGTGCAGTATCCATTTAATATTTAAAATGGATTCAACATTGGAAAATCCCCTTCTCCCCAGTCTATTTGCTTGATCCTACCTGCGCTGCTTATTTGCTTTTCCACAGGCTTTTGAACAAGTGAAACAAATGTACGCTGAGCTGAAGAGAAGGATGGAGCAGAGCCCGGCTCTGGGAGAGCAGGGCAGCAGGGTGCAAAGCATAGACCGGGAGGCTCAGGCTCTGTTTGAGGAAACTGCGGCCATGATGCTCAGGATGGAAAGTAAGACTCTTTGTGAACTCACTGTAATAATCTCACACACCGGGGAAGGGCTTTTGACTGCCAGCAGTGTGAGGGAAAGAAATTATGAGGAAGACAGCATACTTTGGGCAGTGAGATGGCGCAGATTTGGGCTGCATCTGCTGGTGCTGTGCCAGTAAATTTAGATTTTGCAAGGGTGCACGGGTGGCCTTGGAGGGACTGCCCTGCTTGCAGTGCCAATGTGCCCCCATTTTCTTCCACATGCTCGCTTCCATTTTTAAGCATTCAAAAGTAATGGCTTTGTTTGGAGCTGTCGTGTTGGGGTTTTTTGAGGGGGAGAAGGGAGAACGCAGGAGGAGGCATCGATATTTGTTTTCCTTGCCTCACCAGAGCTGTGCAGGAGGGAGGTGGAGGCTCAGCCCAGCCTGCTGCGGAGGGTGGTGGCCATGATGCCTTCCTCCTGTCCGATCATCTCGTAACCCTTTCCTGCTCTCTCTCCTCAGCTTTAGAGACAGAAATTCAGGAAAGCAACAAGGCTTTGATGTCCAAGTCGGCCAGGCTGTCGGGCCTGGAGGAGCAGGTGGGAAGGATCCGGGACACCATCAACAAGCGAGTCGCCTACTACGAGAGCTGCTCCTGAGCGAGCTGCCCGCACTCCGACAGCGTTGCCTTCCTCCTCTGCAGACACTGACTTCTGTATTTATTCCCATTTTCCGGCTGGAGTTCTCATGTGCTTAATGTCTCTATTTTTAGCAAATTGAGTTTCCATACCTCTGGAAGATAGCTGCACTGAGCCAAAGGAACAACCCCCTGGAGGGCTAACCTTGCTTGGACTGGCTGAAGCTGCCCGGTGGTTGAAAGAAAAAGGGGGAGAGACATCAGTCTTCCATTGGAAATAAAAACATCCTCAACGCTGTTATTTCCAGAGGGGTTTATAAACCAAGACATTATTTCTTTTTCTTGTTCTAGCCAATTCAAGCTCTTTTAGCTGAATTTCACTGTTCAAATTAAAACCCTCATGTGGAGCCTTTTAAAACTTTTTATCTACGCTGCAGTCAGTCCTTAGAACTTGTCATGGCTTCAGTACTTCCCTTCTAGATCTTTCTTCAAAGAATCAGGTCACAGAAATGGAGAATTTTACCTCCATCATATCTATACAACATGCCTGTATTTGTACAAATAAGAGAAACGCGACTGCATACTCAAAGGTGAAGTCAAATGTCTTGTTTGACTTTCTGCCACAATCTGCTTATTTACCATGTGACGCTTTGCCAGAAAAATACCAGAGGGAGCAGGTCTGCAGATGCACGGGGAGTGCTTTAGAAGGGACTTAATAGACCGTTTCCACATCAAATTTCTATGAATAACCAACAGGCACTTTACAAAACAAAACTCAGCTTTATTAAGCAAGTATTTATTGTGCAATTACAGACTTGAAAGCAGGGAATTTAGACCTTGCTGTGTTATTATCAGACATACGGAGGTTGCTAGCAGGTTGTCTCTCGTTTTGTAGCTGAAGTGAGAACTGTGCAGCCTGGGCAGCTGGTTGATGCTGAGCTTCAGAGTGCCGAAGCCTGGGACTAATCAAAATCCAAGGAGTGGATAGGATAGCGATTGTAAAAATAACTGAGCTGCCATTCAGTAAAACTCTGCATGGCTTTCGTTTATAGGATTTATGTTGTGCAGTGCACTTATTATGCATTGGACAACTAAACAGGGTACAGAAAACAAAAGCTTATAGCATTGAGCGATGTCGTATGGATAATATACACTGAATATGCTAGCAGTAGCCTCAGACTTTCCCTTGCTAAAGTGCCTTCTTCCAGCTTTAACGATCCAGAGACACCCCGAGGTCACTGCACTGATGGATTCCGGAGACTAACGTGCTGCTGTCACCAGTCAGTCGCTGCTCTCTGAGATGCTGCTGCCCGCCTGCTCCTGGTGGGACACAGCCTCCTTTCTTGCTCGCACTGTTGATGTCTGGCTTTGAAGTGCAGAAAAGAGTAAAACAGCCCTTCTGTTTCTGCAAGAGAAAGAATTTCAATTGAGGATTGAACTTTGTTTCACCAGGCCTTCAGAATGTGCTCTGTTAATAAGCAGTAGCATGGGGGTTAGGAACAGCTTAGATCCCTTTGTGTGCCGTGTTTATAAAGGGTTATTACATGACTGATCATTGGAATGGACCTTTTTGGAGCCTATAGTAGATCTTACTTGCATTTGTCTCTTCTGTTAATCCTGTGTATATTACAGTTCTGTTCATCAGTAGAGACTGTCATATAAGATGATAGGATGTAGCTCACTTTATGTAGCTTTTGTGGAGAACTCTGCTGGCATATGCTCACCTTTGAGGAGCGTTCTCTATTGCAGGATCTAATAGCAATACTTCTTACTGCTCATACGTAGTGTGATGCAAATGGTAACAAGTTAGCTAGTCCACAATTAATCCAAGCTACGGTCAAACGGGGTGATGGTTTCGTGATTGTACTCTGCTCACCTACAAAAGGAACACCTCCGTGCTCTGCTCTGTGGTAACAAAGCCACTTAAACTGACCTGCCTGGACCAAATCTGGGCAAGGAAATGGCCCTCCAGGCTGCAGAGATGTCCTGTCTGCGCTTGGCTGTGAACCAGCCTGCTGTCAGCCCTTTGCTCGTGGTCACAGCTGATACCCAGCTGAAAAGCCCTAATCCCAGCTGATGAAGCTGTTTGCTTCCAGTGTGATTCCCAGTGAGCAGCTCTGAGTAATTGTGGAGTTTGATACGACAGGTCCATGCTTGGCTTCCCTTCACACACTCCTTGGGCAACCCTGTTGTAATTGTCAAAGTTGGATTCAGAGGCACTGGACGGGCCTTAAAGGAAGCTGAAAGGTTATTTCTTCCTTGAAAGATGGTTTAGTTGAGGCTTTTTTCTGTTGCAAAAAACCAGTGAGTCAATTTATTTCACATCCAATTACTTGGCTATTTGTGCCTTTCCCTTTTTCATGCCATAATGGGATTAATTAAAAGCAGCTAGTGATTGGATTGCAGAGCACTTACCGCTGGCAATGTGGGGAGCCTGGTGGCTGCCTCCTCATCACATGATCAAGCAAACTCCAGTTTGCCCAGTGCCACAGTGAGAAGAGTGTTTACTGGTTTTCATTGGAACAAGAACTTCTGATTTGAAGTGACTGGTTAGCAATGGAAGAATCGGAAGAGAAAGAAGAAAAAAGAGAAATAGCAATATTTACGGTCATTCTGCAGGTGAATTGAAATTGCGTTTTTAATATAAAGAACATCAGCTGCTGAAAGCAAAGCAGAGCTGGTGCGAGTCACCACTGCAGGGAAGGCAGGGTCCAGTCACTCAGCACCAGCTGAGTAATTGGCTCCACAGCTTTAACCACGGGTCGTTTCAGTTTCTGGAGAGCAAAAACGCTCGAGTCAATGGAGTGCGGCAGCTGGGCACTGCTGCCTCAGCTCGCCGCAAGCTTTGCCATGCAGCCTGGGCAATGTGCCTCACCTGATGCTCCTACAAGCATGGAAGACACTTGGCTGGGCACGGCTATCCAGCCAGTCAAAATATTTGCTTCTGTTCTTATTCCTCCCTCCTTTCTACCTCCACCTGGAGCTGGCAACTTATGTGCCAGGTAGTTCCTTTCAGAGATGGTTATTCCCATATACTTTGTTGGAAATTATGCCTAATGACTTGGATACCTACTGGGATTTTGCAGATTTTTTAAGAAGCACCGTCTCGGAGCAGAAGGAGGTCTTTGTTTTCTCGTGCCCCATGCAGGCTGGACTGCAGCCACAAGAAGTTCTGGTTGGCGGGCTATAGTTGTCCGGCAGGGCCAGGCTGCTGCCTGCGGGCAGCGATCCGTTCTCCCAGCGGCTTTGCAGCTTTCCCTCTCTCATTCCTGCATCTTGCTCCAGCTGAGAAGGAGGGTTTGGACAGCCCCGTGTAGGGACCAGAGGGAGGGACGTGTCCTTGTCTTCGTTGGGCGTTGCTGGCCGGCTGGCCACCATGGGTGTGTTGGGTCTGGAGGCCTCTGAGACTCGTATAACGGGGAGCGTGCTTTCAGCCGCTGCGTGACCGTTCATGTGGAGCTTCTTCATATGGTGCACAACGGCTGCGGCGTTGAAGGCTTGCTGGGGAAGAAGACAAAAACCCCACGGTGAGCACCTAGTGATGCCAGGCCGGGCGGGTGCTGCGGGGTGAAGGGACTGTCCCCTCCTTGGGCAGTGGCTGCGGGCAGCACTGTACTGGTTAGCACTGGACTGTCTGTTGGCACAGTATGTGGAAGGTGGGATGTGCTTGTTCCTGGCATAAACACCACCGTCTCCACTGAGTGCAAACTGCGGACGCTTTGGAAGATGACAGCCACTTCTACAGGAGGAAATCAGGGGCACGGCTGTAAATTACCCCGCAGTGTGAAACGGAGACTAGAGCTGAGTGTTGAATTTAAGTATTTAAAATGCTATCGTACACATGGTTCCTATGGCATTCCTCTCTCCAGCTAAAATCTTACTAAAATGCTTGATATAAATGAAGTACCACTTTGTCTTCAAGACTGAAAGGGGGAAAAGCTGGATTAAGCTTGCAAAAAGATCTGCTGGTGGAGCACCAATTTCGCTCCCTCGGTATAAAGGCAATAATCCTTTCCCCCTCCCCTTTACTTTCTTGGCAAGGCCACTCTAGTGCACTGTTTGTGGTACATCTACCAGTATGCATTGCAGCAGGGAATATTGGTCCAAACATACTATAAACAGTAACTGCATACAATTTTCCGGCAGCCTTTGGAGGATCTCAGCTTTTGGGTGCTTACCCACACAGCTGAAGCCGTGCTTATTGCTAGATGGCAGCAACTGGCGTTTGGTAGTGAAATGGCTCTAGGCTCCCACCAGCAAACGACTTACCCTCCATTTGCTCTTTGCAAAGTTTTTCTGAATCTGAGCGCTGACAGATGGGTATATGTCACGGTGAAGGGCTGTATTTCCATTAATCCTGCAGATGGGGAGAGAAGAAAATGGGCTCGTAGGCAGATGGCATTTGTAAGGCATTCCACATTCTGGAGGCAACTAACTGCTTTGTACGTTCAATCAGCAATAATTAAACCCAAAGGAAAAACAGCAACAAAATGTAACACAAACACACACTTCAAAGCTTGGGAAAGCTCAGGATGGGATTTCTTCTTTGCCTCTGTTTATGGAGGCAAATACGCACAAATTGCATCTTTAATTATTCATCATTTTCTTTCTTCGCACATAAAAAAGAAACACCCAGGGCCATGCGGAGGCCGACGGTGACGTTAGTAACGGGGGCTGGGGAGACACCCCTGTTCTCAGCTACCACCGGGCACGTGGAGCGAGACGCGGGGGCTGGTAAATCCCCGTGGCCACCAGGTACTGCCGGGGCCCCGGCCCTCTCACCATGGGTGCCGCAGGGCTTCTTCACAGGTGAACCTCTTGTTCGGGTCTTTCTCCAGTAAATGTCTGATGAAATCCTTGGCTGTGTGGGAGGGGAGGAGAAGCAGAGACAAAAGGTTATTTTCTCTTTGTTCCAAGCTATGATCTTAATAGGACGTGGCAAATACTAGTGGATAAACATCGCAGAGGTCAGCCCCGAGAAGGAGGTGTTCGCACCGCTTCGTTACTCCTTTAAAGGGAGATGTTTGTAGTGAACGGCTCCAGATGAAAAAAAGTTAACTGGAAATGTACTTCATGTTACACTACGTGAATTTGAGTTGAATTATTCAGCTAAAAAATAACTCTACAAAACATCAAAAAGCGTAAACTGAGCAGATTTAGAAGTTGCCCTAAAGAGCAATTACATCCCTCCATTTTATTTCATTTTTTCTTTTTTTTGCAGGGAGGATTGCAGTGTTTGTTGTGAACTCCTAACAAACCTCCTGCTAGTTGTGTTTGTAGGTATAAAAGATTGATGTTCAAAATATGCTGCCAAGGTGCTGGCTTCAGTAAACTGCACAGGCGAGCTCCACAAGCAGGTTAGTTTGGTGGAAGGATGCGGTGGGGGCTGACAGGGCTCGCTGCGTTGCTGTAGGGAAATGTGACCTGATGGGGAAAAAAGCAAANCCCAAAAAACCAAAAAGAGGGTGAAAAAACCCCATGTTCCCCTGCTTCCAAGGAAAACCTGAGGCCACTCTGAGCTCGCTAATTGCTTGTGGAAATCAGGGTTAGGGTAACAGAGGCTTCAGCCGCGGATGCTGCGGTACAGGCAGGATGCGAAGCGCCCCCGGCTCTGCCAGTGCAGCTCGGCTCTGGCATTGTCACTGCGGCGCTGGGAGCCTCTGCCATCAGTTCCCACCTCTGGGGGTTTGCTGCCCTGTGAGTGACTCATTTCAACACCTCATCCTTTCCCGTCCCTTCCCAGGCAAGTGCCTGGCGCTGGGGAGGTGCCGGGGGCGCGTGGGGGCTCCGCCAGCACAGGATCGTGCCCACGAGTCGCAGGGCTCGGGATTGCAGCTCGTGGGAGGGAGCGTGGTGGTTCCCAGCACCAGGGCTTTACCTGACTCGGAGATATCGTCCCAAAACGGAGACTCAAACTCATAGGAGCCTTCCTTAATCTTTTCGAACAGTTTGGATTCCGTCTCTTCGTAGAAAGGAGGGTACCCGCAAAGCCTGGAACAGAGCAGAAAGCCAGCGGTCCTTCAGCGCCACCGGCCACGGCTGCGCAGGCTCCTCCGCAGCCCGGCCGGGCTGGGCACACACAGGCGACACGGGTGAGCGAGTGAGTAACAGAGGAGGCCGCTCTGTCCATCCGTCTGTCCCTCATATCTAAGTGTATCACTAAAGCTGCAGAAAAGAGTTAAAAACTTAACTGCAGCAGCAAAAGGACAAAGCCACAGCTGGTACATAGCTGCATGGTGTGGGAGGAAATGAAACAAAAAGTACCGAGGAAGATTGAATGGTATTTGTAGGCAAGTGAAAAAAAACAAAGCATAGGATGAGGCACATAATAGAGAAAATGTGATTCCTTTCATCTCCGCTTCAGTACTTGATTCCCTACATCTCTTTTATTTCTACAGTCTAGTGAATCTGTGCAAAGGAAGGATACACCGCCGCTGTATTCCTGCAGCAAAATGGGAGGTCCGGTATCGCCCCCGCCTGCACTGCCGCTCTGCAGAGGTGTACGAAGCGATGGAGGAGATGGGAAACTCATGGAAAAATAAGTGGGATGCTGTTTGCTCTTACTCACAGGATATAGGTGATGACTCCAATGGACCAGCAGTCTACGGCTTTGCTGTATGGTTTCTGGGCAAGGACTTCGGGGGCTGCAGAACAGCAAAACCAAATGAAAATTCTAAGCAATAATAAATTAGACAATACTGGGAAAAGCAGCAGTTTCTTGTACACTTAGTCTCTGAGGTGCCAGTGCAGAGAATCGGCCCGTAACAGCCCCATTTACCAGTTGGATTGGTCTGTGCTTTTTGTATCTATTTTATGCCATTAAATAGAAAGAGCCACTGACAATTTCTAGCTGCATCCTGAGGTTTTAACCAGTAACCTGTGGATCAGGCCAATGCAGTTGGTGGACATTAAACAAAATCCCATTATGTTAAAATTATTTTTGTAATTTTTCGATATATATATGACTAATGCTGAAATATATTGCTCTTAAAATTATCATTTTCTTTTCACTTTTAAACATTCTGGGATTTTGCAGTCTCTACACTCATTTGTAATCCAGTCTTTATGTGGTCCACGCAGTGCATCTGTGAGTAGTATGTTGTTGTTAACATAATTATGTATTTTTTTTTTTTTCTTTTCTGCTAGGCAACGTACTGTACGTGCACAGCTTTTTTTCCAGGCAGTCCACCAGCACAAGCCTGTTCCTGATCCTTGGCTTACCGACGTATCCCGGAGTCCCACAGGCAGTGGACATGATGCCGTTCTGTTCCATTTTAGACAAGCCAAAGTCCGTGATCATGATTTTGGAGTTCTCTTCAGGAGTAAGGTAAAGAAGGTTTTCAGGCTGTGAACACAGAGTGGTCAGAGGTTGAAATTTGTGGCAGAAAAAAGGAAAGGAACAACAGAGTCACGGGGCAGAGCAGGTAAAGCCTGTGGTCATGCCAGCTCCCTGAGGCACTGCTGGTGCTGAGGGACGGGACTCACCTTCAAGTCGCGGTGAACTATTCCATTTTCATGGAGGTACTTCACTGCTGTCAGGACCTGGTGGATCACCACACTCGCATCTTTCTCGGTGTAAACCCCTCGTTCCAAAATTCGGTCAAATAGCTCTCCCCCAGATACCCTGTGGAAATGGTAGTACAGAAAGAAAAAGACTGAAAAGAAAATTAAACGCAGCTCCTTATGCTTTCCCGTACATGGCAAGGTAACTTTCTGGTCCTTTTACGACTCCACCTACAGCAGAACCGTTCCTTGGGCAGCAGTTTTTGTGAGTCTGAGAGGCCGATGAACACTCTCGAGTGCAATTCCAGGCTACCAGTTAAGCATTACTGGTAAACCTAGGGAATTTGGGTAAGGTCACGAGGCAACTCCCGGCAGGTCTGAGCCGCAGGTGTCCAGCACCGCGGGCAGGACTGCCTCCAGGCTCTGCTACGCAAGCGGATATATGTGTTTCTGTGATTGCTTCCTTTAGCTAACTTTGCAAGTTAGCTGTAGCAGCCGGGTGTTCGGAGCTGCTTTCTCTGCAGCTGACACGTTGCCCATTTTCATTTCTAGAAACCCTGCATGGCACAGCTTTAATTAGAAATACTTCTGTCTCTGCCCTGCTAAATGGTGATGAATTAATTTGCATAAACAGATCCTAATCTTGGTTTAAAAACTTGCTGCTAAAAGAAGCACGGGCCAAGACAGCGTGAGAAGTGTCCTGGTTAGTTCAAACCATGCGGCTCTCGCCTCGTTAGCGAGCGGTGTGTGAATGGCTCTTGTGTGTGCAGCTCTTGCACGTGAGGGACTCTGGGGTGTAGGTGCTGAAATACGGTGCATCACCCTGGTCCTGCCGCTCTTCTTCCTCTGTGGCCCACAAAGAAATGGCTCTGCTGATACTTACAGCTGCATGACCAGGTAGAAGTGGGTTGTGCTCTCGTAAATATCTTCTAAAGTCACGATGTTTTCGTGCTTTATTCTGCAAGGATAAATGTGGGTCAGAAACAAACCTGGCAAGGACAAAGTGGCTTTTCAAGTGGGAAACCCAACAGTCGTCTTGCTTTAATCACCAGGGAAAGCCTGCTGAGCTCTTTTGTGGCAGATCTCCCTCGCCCTGCGTGGCAGAGGATCGGTGAGGCCACTGCAGCCTCCCTTCGGAGCAGCAGCAGCAGCGGAGGACCAGACCCTTCGTTTTCAAGCAGCTGCCTACTCTGCATCAGAGGTGTTCCTTGGACTGCAAAAGCATTAACTCTGGTTCTCCTTTCCCCGCGTACTGCTCCGCTTCATCGATTTCCTTCCACGGATTTGGGGCAGTACGGCTCTTGGGGTTACAAACTCAGAAGGGGAATGAGAGAAGAAACCTCGCTAATCTTCTAATTCACAGTAATATTTTTCTATTCTTTAAAAAGAAATACTTATTTCTTTATATTATTCTTACTGTAGGGCCACACATCTTGGGAAGGGACATTTGTTCAACTTTACATTACAACGTATATATACTCACTTTTTCAGCACTGCTATTTCATTCTCCAAGCTGCTCTGCCTTGTGAGAGGAGACTTCTTGATGCATTTCAGAGCAAAGAGCTTGCCAGTGCTTCTTTGCTTCACTAGGAAAACTTCTGAAAAGGCACCTCTGCAGAGAGGAGAGAAGTTGTACTTCAGCAGATGCTGCTGCGATGAACTGGAAGGATACTTACAGAAAGAAAGAGGGAAAAGCAAGAAAAAGCAATATGGTAGTAATTTAACTCTAAGTGGATGCTGATTGGAAAGCTAGAACTCCATCTCCAGCAGCCCCAAACTTAGGATATTCAATGTATGCAATATGTAGAAAAACCCCCACAATTTTCTCTCTTTGTAGAGAAAGAGTTATTTTTGCATAGTTCATCATGAAGCTGTGTTGAGGTAATGGACAAAAAAGATCCCCGCAAGGAAATTAAATCATATTCTTCAGGACCATCTGTAAAGACAGTCAAGCATTTTACTCCTGCGTGTGTCAGGCTGTGGGTGAACTTCGGCCGTGCCAGGCTCGGAGAATCCGGTTTGCAGCACATGCCTCGGGTGGGTGATTCTGGGGGTGCAGGAGGAGGCACCGTCTACGGTCTCGCAGCTTGCTGCCTTTCAAGGAACCTTTGCGCTTGAATCATAGAATCGTTTAGGTTGGAAAAGACCTTTAAGATCATCCAGTCCAACCATTGACCCTACTCTACCAGGTCTGCCACTAAACCATGTCTCTAAGCACCACATCTACACCACTTTTGAACACATCTAGGGATGGTGACTCAACCACCTCCCTGGGCAGCCTGTTCCAGTGCTTGATAACTCTTTCAGTGAAAATTTTTTTTCCTAATGTCCAGCCTAAACCTCCCCTGGTTGGGACTGGGGGAGGATTTTGCCAGGCTACGTGCCAGCCCAGCCGAGGGGCTGTATTGATGACCACCTCGCTAACGGGGCGGTCTGCAGCTTGGGGGCTCGGTGAGGTTAACGACCCCCATGGAAAGATCAGCAGCCTCCGATCTAATGGGGCCAAATTCCTGCTTAATACAAATCGCATTTCCTCACAGCCTCCACTGTCTTAAAGTAGTCCTTCAGGTTCCCTGGTCAGCGTTGCCCGAGGGCTGAGGCAGCTGAATTGCAGTGAGGAGAGCCCAATTATGTTGCAGTTTGGGTGTATCAACCAACATTCTGTAGATCTGAAGCGCAAAATAACTGGATAACCTCAGTTAATATTTTCATGCAGCATCTAATGTGTTTTCCTTTCTGCAGAGACTGCTAATACCTGCGTACCCTTAGTCACAAAGTGACAATGAGTGTCTTGTACGTTCCCGATAAGGTGAAACCCCGGTGCGGCGATGAGCAGGTATTTATAACATGCCTAAAGCTCACAATCCTGTTAAAGGTTTGTCTTAGGCAGCTGAACACGTGTCTCGGGATAGTGACAGTGCATACTTTGCCAGGTCAGTCCTCAATAATCCTCATCAAATAAGCAACGGATTAATTGATGGCAGTTAAATGGAACTTGCTACTGAGTCTGCAAAGCCCTGGAGGGCGGAGGGAGGAGGGTGAGTGCAGTGGAAGCACCTTCTTGTTTGGGACGCTGTTGCAGCAAACCCAATAAACAAGGGCGGAAAACCTCCTCTAATCCATTAAACAAAGAATCCAGCATAGTGTGCAGACAGACTGGCTGAGCACGGAGCCGTACCCATCTGGCATGCGGCGCTTTGCTCGTGTGTCTTTGTTAGCGAGCGGCGGCCGGCGACGAGGCAGGGGCAGCGGGAGCCGAAGGCAGCTCCTCACTCAGCTCAGCTTTCCTCCTCCTCCGTGGGCCCCTGGGTGCTGCTGAAACAATGTGCAAGACCACGGAGGCTGTGAGGAACTGGGTTTTGCCAGGACCAGTTCCCAGCAAGGATGAGGGATTCCTTTGAAAAAAAAACAACAAAAAAGCCCAAACAAAAAGCCCCATAGATTTTTGGGAAGGCATCGCAACAGATGAATTCCAATCTTTGTTTCACTCAGTAGTTGCATGCAATGGTCTTCTCTCTTCTGTCCCAAAAAGCAGTTGGTGTTGGGACCTTTTCCTTATATCACAGATTTTTCTCCTTTAATCCATTGGAGCTCTGAAGGCTGTTTCATGGAAATGCCTTTCAGGTTCCTGAGAGCTCTCGGGGAAGAGGCAGGGACGTCCCCACTAAGGTCCCTAACCCAACAGTTGTGGGTGCTGGGGGAAGGCGATAGTAAGTTTCCAGGTAGTTTTAGGTCCCAGATCTTCATTTACATCCTTCAGCTAGCTGAAGTGGTGTGTGTGGAAAAAATCCCAATTTCTAATGCTAAATTTTCCTATTAATTTAATAGTAGGAAATGAACAACCTACAAATCAGATGCTGGGGCATCTGTTCTATATATCTGTCCCAAACAGTTTATAATAATTATGCCCCTTATTAAAAAATGATGAATCAACAAGTTGGCTAGAGAGAACAAAGCTTTTTCTAACCTCATTTCTTTAGAGAAAGCTGCTGGATAATTTAACTAATTCTTGAGGCTGACCAGGAACATGATAATTTAAAATGTTACCCAGCTCTGGAGTAGCTGTTTTGTGAGAGCTTTTCTGTGGGTTCTAAAGTCACAGAAAATTTGGCTGTGACAGAACTCGCTGGTGGAGGTAATTCAATTCCTCCTCCACCACCTTGGAAATGTTTTCATGTCTCATTTGCATGAATAGGCAAATTAAGCTGTTAACTCACGGAGAAGTATTGTACAACTTGAACATTCTTGTTCTTGTTTCATCCCTCAACTGAGTCAGGGTTTATGAGCTAAATATATGACTTATTATTACAATACCTCTCCCAGAGCCATCCCTTGACCTTGCTTGACCTTGCAGCAGCGGCAGACCAGTGTGCTCAGCAGGAAAAGAGCAAAAACTTAACTGAGCTGCCATGCAGGCTTCGAGGGAAAGGAGGAAAGGGCAGCGCTGACCCGGAGCCTGCGGGGCTGGTGGGAAGGAGCTGCTTCGGTGCTGCTTGGCGAGCGTGAGCCATGAATCAGAGCAGCAGCGATGGAGCGCCCAGCCCTCACCTCAGGATCGTTGCCTGACTCAGAAGGAGATGTTTTCTTGTGACATTGGCCAGTGCCAGGAAGGGAGTCGCTGCCCTGGGCTGGGAAGCCGGTATCTAGAGGTGGCTCTGTCTGGAGAGCAGCTGTGGTACTTACGATCCCAGGGCCTCCATGAAAATGAATGTTTTTCGGATATTGCTTGTCTGTTTCTTCCAGGAGCTGCTGTCGTCCTCTTCCTTGCGACCCATCTCCTCCAGAGTGGAAGCAGGGAACGCTGTGAGGAAGAGGAGGAGGAGGAGAGAGGTGACTGACGTGGCACGTGCTCACATGAAGAACAGGACTACCCTGGCGCTAACTGGATTCGGGATGCCACGAATGGTGTTTGCTTGGTCAAGAGGAGTCAGACTTTTCAAGTATGTGAAGTTTTGTGCTTCTTTTGCTACTCACAACTGTCAATGCTGACCATGTCCCTGCCGTTATGTCCCGCTCCAGCTGTCAGTGCAGCTAAATACCAGATCAGCTGGGTAGGAGCTGGTGACCATATGGTAACACTCCCTTGTCAGTATACTCATTTAGCGCATGTTGGCAATTACAAGTGTTTATATTGTGCTTCATATTTATATGCTGAATGGTTGCTAATTTTAACTAAAGCATCCACGAGTTAATGGATTAAAAGTTAGGTACAACTAGTGATGGACATGCACTATAGTTGAGCTTGTTTATTGCTCAAATAATAAATAGTTTAAAGAGCTCATGACTGCAGGGACGGGAATCGATATAAAAAATTTTGTTGATCTGTCTTGTACAGTTTGTGCTGCTGTTGTCCTTAATTTTTGTTACCTGACAGATTGCTTTTGCTCTGAGTCATAACCTTCCCATTGCCTTTTTGTCGTAGGGCTGCGATGCCACAGTGCTGGCTGGTGGGATGGCGAAGGGCATGCCCAGCTTTGGTGCCCTGCCCTGATGGGGTGACTGTGCTGCAGCCGTGGAGCAAGCGGTCCCTGCCTGCAGCCCCTGCTCGGCGTGGGGAGCGGGGGCGAGAGCAGCTCTGGGAAAACGCCGGGTTCTGGAGTCGCCCCCGCTCTGCGGGGCGGTGGCTGAGCGCCTGTTATCGGCGTTGGAGGATGGAACTGCAGAAAATCGGGTCTGTCAGTAAATGCAGCCGTGGGACTCCCGGCTGATCCGTGCGACTGAAACACGTGCTGCCGCTCACGGGCAGCTTGACCTTGGTCAAGTCCCAGTCCCCCACCTCCCCTCCACTGCTAAGCTCTTTAGAGCGCAGGCTGGGCAGCACCGCTGTCATACAGAGAGTAACGCCATCAGCCTTGGGGGAGCTCACCGGAGCGGTGGGAGAATTAGTTAAAGCTTCCACAAGGTCTGGGAGGTGTGAAATGTTATACAAACATCTAAGCACTCATAATAAGATCAGGTCTAACATTACAGAACTGGAAGTACGCTGGAAGGTGAAAAAGAAGCCCTGAGACTAGAAAAACATATTGAAAGATGTGGCTTGTCCGCGCTATCAGGATATAAAAGAAATGCACTGAAAATATCCCCAAGCAGCAGGGGCTCAGGTGCCGCCACCAGCGCCCTTCGCACATGGAGCATCCCCTTGGCACGTGGAGCATCGCACTTCTCGAGAGCAGGAACGGCTGCCCCAAAGCCTGTGAGAAACAGCTGAGCCTTCGAAAGACAAAGCACAAGCTTTTGTGTAAAAATAAGCATTTGGCAAAGGCAGAAGTATTAAAGCAGAGAAAAAGCCAAAAGATGTTGTTTCATGACAGACAGCTTAGATACTGAATTCCTCCTGAACCTAGTTTATCTCCTGAATTAGCACGGTTTCAGGGTTTTGAGCTCCTTGACACTTTTTTTTTTTTTTTTTAAAGGTTAATTTAACATTATTGAAAACAAAATTGACTCAATTGTAAACAATTGAAGGCTTCAGTCTATAAAACCACCAAAGGCCAGCGTGCACTTGACCTTTATTTACCTTCTGGATTCTGATGCATGTGTAACTCCTAGAAATACAACTCATTACAGAAACCAGCCATATCTCGCTGTTTGGAATCAGTGAAGCTCAGACGTTGTTCACAACAATGCTGATCAATTAGTAGAAACCTTTCTGCTATTATTTTGAGCCCCAAAATGAAGTTTGCCTTCACAGTATTCTGCCCATCCCACCCAAATGCCTACAGAACTGGAACGTCACAAAAAGAGAATTCTCAGCAGAGACGTCCCGCTGCTGGTGGAAGGTGAGTTTTATCCACTTTAACCAAATATCAAATGCGTGATGCCAGTGTGGTGTTGAATGATGGGTAAAATTCAGACAACCTCTCTGTTTCTTTCCCAGCCTACTGTCAAACAAAGAATATGAAGTAAAAAAAAAAAAGG
>VYXH01010787.1:93991-184878 GCA_013397275.1 Burhinus bistriatus
AAAAAAAAAGTAGGTCAGCCTGGCCCCAGGGACAAACAGTATTTTAGTCTCCGTTCCTGTGCAGCCCCTGCGCTGAAGCGTGGCCCAGTTGGCACAAGCTCTTTGGGGGCAGCCGAGAAATCCCTCCTGGGGAGGCTGGAGCACGCTGCGGAGAGGTGACTGTTGTGCGCCCCGATGGGAGGTGACAGCGGAGCCATGTACACTCACTTCTGTGAATTTGGCCCATTTGAGAACTTGTGTCAAATTTGCCCAGTGTTTGCTCATTTAAGCTCGATTCCCTTAGTATTCTCGCGTTTCATTCCTTCCAAATTCAACGAGTTTCTTTTTAAAATGGACTTTGCTTCTAAAGAAGGTAGTACCGTGTTTTCGTTATTCTCCTGTGAATCATCTGTTCATCTTATAGTTCCTCCTTCTGTCACTCCCTGTGTACAGCATTTGGGTTTGCTGATATCTGGAGGAAAGACTGGATGAATAGCTCTGACTCCCTCCACGTGTATTTGATTTCCTGCTTTCTCAGTTTTTCTGTGCCATCATGAGCAAGTCATTTCCTGCCTCCCCTCGCCTTTCTGCGAGGAAGGGGATAAGTGCTGTTATTTTGAGAGCAAAATAATGAAATGTTTGAATTGCCTAAAATGTAAAGCTGCATATGTGCTCGGGTGATGAATCCTTGCCCACCTTCCTCTTTCCTCACATTGGATCATCTTATTCTCAGTACTTTTTCCTGTTTTGATACACGGGGAAGTAGTTGCAAAGGGGCTTGGTGCAGGAGGGGTTTACGGGACCTGTGACTTTCCTGATGCAGGCTCTAGGAACTTGTCTTTACTTTGTCCCTCAACCCGGTGAAGCCACTTGTTGCACTTCGCAGCGGTTTGTGAGAATGCAATGTTTGATGTATTTGTTGTCTGGTTTTTGCTATTTATTCAGCCTCTGGTCCACCAATGTCCTGACCTTTCTCGGTGCTGGTACACAGCGTATGGGTAAACAGGGTTTAATGTATCTACTCGCTTAGTTAAAGAAGCTTTACTTTCCACAGGAATAGAAAACATCATAACAAAAGTTGGGCAAACAGGTTTGTGCTTGGACTGGCAGGTTTTCCTGCCATACGATGTGTCCATCTGTGCACTTCCATCACGCTCCTGACACGCTTCGGTTGTCAGACCCCTCCTGACACCCCTTCACATGTGCATCATCCCCCGGCTCGGTGGGCATGTCTTCCAGCCACAGCAGTGGGATGCATGGAGAGAGTACGCCTGATACGCCCTTGAAAAATGCATTATTTTAAACACCTAATCTAGAGAAGGGTCCGTGCTCGCCCTTCTGTCCATTCACCTTTTGGCAGTGCAAGAGCAATAGCGTGTTAAGCTTGCACACTGAAACAGAAACGCTCATTGACTAACGTAGGTAAAGACCTTTGGAGATGAAAGTGAAGTCCGTAATGTTGCTTTAATTTGTTTAGCCTCCCTCTCCCCCATCATAACAAAATTAAGCAATATGCAGGACTTCAGTCTGATGAGTATATGCTGAAAGTAGTAAGTAGTTTCAATATTAATGTCTAACCTTTGGGCTCTTCTACAGACTAAGTCAATAAATGTGACTGCTGCTATAGTCTGTCTGATCCGGCAAATGACACATCATTGCTTAGAATGTAATGAGTGTTATTATGACCTTGCTTAAATATTTCCTGAAGAAATTTGTTCCGCTTCCATATCTCGCAGTAGCAAATCCATCTGCAGACAGACACTCTGCTTCTGAATGGATATACTGCATTAGCAAAATTATTGTAGGACATGATTAATAGTCTTGTGACAAAGTTACATGTGGCGGGGGAAGATACATGATGCTTTCATGATTTTGCCTTTGGAATTAGAAAGAAGTTTACAGAAAAAAAGGAGACTACAAAGTTGAAGGGTTTTGCTTTAAAAAATACACCAAAACAAGCAATCTGCATATGAATGAATTAACTGCCAGGCCAGCCTCTGTGTTCAGGGACAAAAGAACAAGAAATTGAAAACACGAGCTCGCCATTAAAAACAAATCCACGTTAAACATCTTGTATTCATCCCACCGCTCCATCGATTCAAAAGCAGTGCGTTAACTTAGTAGCCCTTGATCAACACTTGCAAAATCACAGTTTTCATTATAAATATTTGATTCCCTAAAATACTTTTCTAGTAATATGTCAGAAGGCAGCTTTCTATGAAATCGCTAAATATAACAAGTGCTGTAGGATACCAGACTAACAGTCTGCGCAGAGAAGTCCTCCAGTATTTTCCTGTTACTAGATAAAATTAATTTTAAAAAAACCAGGTTAGCCAGAATCCCACCTGCTTCGCTGCGCAGAACAGACAGAAAAAGCAAATGGCTATTGAGGAAATAATATTTTGCTTACCCAAGTCAGCACAAACAAAGCAACTCCTGTTCGCTGCTGCTCCGGCTCAGCTCCCGCCGTCTGCGGGGATTAGAGCCCGGCTGGGTGCTCAGCGGCGGCGGGAGGAGGAGATGGCTCCGCCGTGATGGTAACCAGGCAGCACGTCGCGGGGAGTAAACTGCCACGAGCACGAGCTGCCCGTGGGTGTGTGTGCGTGCGTGCTCGTCGCTGGCAATACCGGCTCCGTACCTGGCAGCGCGGACGCGGGAACCCGAGCGCTTCGCCGGCAGGAATTAATTCAGCTGCCGGGAGGAATGGTGCACGGTGCGCAGCAGCAGCCACTCCTCGCGAGTACCGAATTTGGTATTGACATATTCCGGGGTGGAATGTAAATATAACTTGCCTTAATCAAACAAGGTATTACGAACTGCCCCATTTTCTCCTGTATGACATTGGGAGGTCTGTGGGGCTGCAGTGTGGAGCGGGACTGGACCGGGATGGGGTTTCCTGTGGGGATGCTCCGGCACCCCAGCCCTCTCATCTCCAACACTGGGAAGGTGATACTCTCCACCATTTTTTAGATGGCACAAAACCATGGGGACAAATCATTGCAGCAGAGATTAATCTCCATCACCAGAGTTTTGGACTATTTTAAACCATACGATGGCTCTATTTTGACTTTCAAAACCTCTGTGTGTGTGCCTTCCCTCAAAGAACAGCACGTATTCATATAGGAAATATTAATAATTCTTTGAATCTTTTCTATAGTGTAGGATTTTTTAGAGATGGCAATAACAACTTTACTGACTGCACTCTCAGTTGATTTACACTGCCATCTAGAATAATGCATGAAAAAAGTACATATCATTGTGAAGTTTAGTTTTATATCAGGAATAAATCAACTGTGAGGCAATACTAGAAAATCACATTATTTTTCTTAATATTTTTTTCTTCAGTAGCTTAGTTCCAAGGCGAAGGCTGTTTGGTATTCTTCATTTCTTTGTTGGCCGGACTCCATCACTGTGAACTCTGCAGTGTTGGGGATTTTGGTCAGAATTTCTGGATGTGGATTTGAATGTTCAGGTTTTCTTTAGCACTAGGTTTTGGTGGAGTTTGCATTGATCTGATCTTGAAACCCTTGTAAAGCTTCATCCGTTCCTCCCTTTAATGTCTTTGATGTGGCAGCACCGCAAGCCGTTGTGTGGCCTTGTCTGTACCCCCTCTGGAGCGACGGGGAGCCAGTCCCGCTGCTGGCATCCTGGGTGAGACGCCAAAATCGGAGTAACATGAGGTCTTTTATTAGGGTATATATATACACCATACATACAGATAGACACCCTATAGGCAGGTAGGTATAAACCTGAATGTGCAGGTCAATCCCTCTGGTGCTGCTGCAGCACAGACACCTCCACGTGCACCCTGGTGTAAACCCAAGGTGGCTGGTGGGCACAGGGACCCTTGGCGGGGAGGCACAGGCTGCCCGGCTGCCAGACATGTGCCCCCGGTGCCCGCGGTGCCCCCGGTGCCCGGCCTGGTGTGCTCTGCCCACCGTGCCTCGGGACGGAGCTGGAGTGAGAAAGATGCTGGGTACTTCTGCCTCTTGATCTTTCATTCCCATCGAATTAATTCCACTTTTAAAACATAAACCCAACATAATGCTTTCAGCGTTATTGTCTTTGTCATATTCAGTTCTCAACTCATTTCTTACTGTTTTATAAGGTTTTGGGTTTTCTTACTAACTTCCTCTAGAATTCTTTTACTCTCTCAAAACCATCAGCAATCATATTCTAACTAGAAATTTAATAGCTGCAGTTAAAACTCATGTTGTCAGATAACACAGAAGCGAAGGGCAGCCTGGACCAGGGAGGGCATTTTGAGATAGATTCAGTTGAAGGAACCTATGGACCCGCAGCAGAGCCCAGTGCCACCCACAGGTGCTGGTGTGGTGGCCGGGGGACGTGCGCGGGGAGGGGCAGGGGAGGAGAGTGCCAAGCCCTTCACTGAAATAGGTTCTATACGATCGTAATTCCCAATAGAGTGCCAGTAAGGAGAACAAGCTGGCATCTGTGCACGAGCATCCATCTCCCCCGTGCTGCTGTGTCTGACCCCAGGGTTTCGTTTGCCCTGCACGGAGGAGCGCGCGCTGGCCCCGCGTGGGGGCACCCAGTCACCCTGGGCTGCGTTACTTGTAGGGTGATTAAGGGGAAATGAAATTAAAAAGGACACGATTCGCGATAACGCCATTGCTTTGGGATGAAGTTTAAGGCAGAAATAATGAGAGCAAAAGGGGAACATGTACTGCCCTCCAGTCCTTGGGGTGCGCGTGGTGTTCTTAGTTGTGTTGGAAAGGCGACGGCTGTGATAGACTGGGGTGGGTATGCACGCCTCGTCTTGCTCTTGTAGCACTTGCTGTAAACGTATTATAAATCTTACAGACAGAGCGTGATGCAGCAGGGCGATGCTGGGGACAGCCGCTGGCTAGGACTAGCAAGAAACTTGCCTGAAAAAAAGGAAAGCAGAGCGGGGCTCTTCAGTACGCGAGAGCTGCACCGTTCCCCACATCGACAGCGTCCAGAGTTGGGCCTTCAGAAACACTCTGGGAAAAACACCAACAGCCCAGTGGGAGCTGGGGGGGGAAAAGCTCCCTTGTGTGCTTCGCGGTGGAAAGAATCAACCGAGATGGTGGCTCTCGACCTTGCCTGATAGAAATCTAGGACAACAGGCAATTCAGTTCAGGGACTTTCGCTGAGCTCTCAACGGGCTGGAGTTAAAATAGCAGTTATTAACCAAAGACACTCAGAGCAAGCGACAATCTAGTTTTTAACGGCGTGAATCAGAAGTGAGGAGGTGTGATGGAAACCACCAGCACAATGCGCAAATTACAGCAGCCCGTTTGCAGAGGTGTTTGAAAGGCGCCGCCAGCCCCGTCCCTGCGGGCCCTGCCGCGGGGCGCCGGTGACAACGCACAGAGGAGATTTGCAAGAAAATCACGTCTGATCTTTGATCCTGGTCCCGGTGCTTTTCATCAGGCAGTGCCAGAGACCTTTGCCCTGGAAATGAATAAAACGGTGAGACTTTACTCAGGTGTCCTCTGGTGAGAAGGGACCTGGCACACTTCTGTGTGTTTTTGCAAAGATGCGCAACAAGAAAATATCTCCTGAATATTATCGGTGAGAGGGCAGAGGGGGCGGCAGGGCCACAACTGGGGAGGCGTGTGCACAGGGGGTTTCAAGCAGAGAAGTTCTGAGACGTGACACCCTGAATGTAAATACGAACTCAGAAAGCAAATACAAAGGACCGCTGTTGGTAATGTCAGGGCTTTGCAGGTGGAAACCCTTGGGCTGGCAGCCCCAGCAGCGCAGTCCCCGGGGGGACAGGCTCGGGGAGGGGGTGACAGCCTTGTCGCTGCCTTTGCTCAGCTGTAGCATCCCAGGAACTCCCAGGCTGGTGCCAGCAGAGAGCACTGCAGCACAGCCAATGACAACACCGTGGGCTTTGGAGCAAAAATAAATAAATAAGGACTTTAATAAGCAACACACCTGGGATTTCTGAGCGGTTGGTCGGGGGAAGGTGTTATTTGAGATGAGCTCCTTGAAGTAACGTGCAATTCAATAATGTATTCCTCTCCAGTGGAATCTGTAAGCATTATTTGCTTTCCTTTGTCGCCTTAAGACGCAGGCACTGACTGTAAAGCAAGGAGGTTCCTTCATTTATAGCATGATTGGGAATGAGCTGATGTCGAACTGGATGCGGCTTCTTTGAATCTATACTGTCTCTGTAGGAAAGTGTTGCTCTTTTCTATAGGCTTTATTTTTATAAATCAAGTGGTTAAGTTGGTAACTGAGTTATACAAAGAACTTAGCCGTAGGTTTTGCACGTTCTTCTTCACCTGGTAATTATGGTCCTGGGAACTAAGTGGTAACCGTTCATTTTAAAATGGTAAAGAATCATGTAATTAGCTCCTGATAGGCATGTGATGTTAATTAAGCTGTTCAGTGGTACATTTACTGTAGAGCTTGATTATCTGTCCCTAAATAATTCCAGCTAGCACGACTTTTGTGTTGCCATTGTTTTCATAGAAAACTGTCTTTCTGGGACATGTCCTGACCCACTATACAAACCACCGTCCCCAAATTTACAACCACCCCATGACCTAAAGATGAAACATTGTGGGTTTGGGTTTGAGACTGAATTTCTTCAACTGAAGAATGCTACTTTTGAATCACATTTACTCTGTATTGCACAACGGCACTCCACAAGAGGTATACTTGATCATGCACCCAGATGCTTGGCCATCCTGCTCATCGGCTTTCAGCCTCGCGTTCCCAGTCTGCACTGTTCCTGCCATATAGTGCATTTCCCATGTTGATCGTTCATACTCAGAGTTGAATAATAGAAAGTAGCAGCCAATTAGGAACCTAAAAGGGCCTTTCATTAGCTTTTTGAAAAATTAAGTACTAATTATGTAGGTTTGAATAGATGTTTACTCCAGGGGTTAATTATGCATCCATAAAACCCAAAACTTAATTTTGTGCACGTGGGGAGGGAGAGGTTGGTGGTGACTGCTGGCTGGGGATACCTGTGAAGCCTTGAAAAGTTCATCCTTTCTAACTGCTGCCATGACCACTCGTCTCTTTGGAGACCCCCAGGGGGATCGACTGTCTCTCGCTGGAAAGATGGAGATAACTGATGCAAAGCGCAGACAAGGACAGCCCGGGTCCGCGTTTCGCTTTATTTCCCACGCCCTTATGGCAGAAGTGCTGTGGATGCACCGAGGGCTGGTCCCGCAGCCGCCTGGCCTGGCGCTCTCGGGCTCCGCTCCCTGCCACCACTGCCGTTCCTCGGCCTCGGGGACTTCAGCCTACGCAGCTCCGGGGAGCAGGACCGTGGTGGGGAGCAGGTTTCGGCCTCGGTGTTGCGCCTGGCAGCATCCTCTAAATGTCATCAGTGACATCCCTGTTCTAAACGGGAAACTGGCCACCTTTTAATGGAAGGACACCTCCCTGCTATGTAATCCTGGTGGGAAGAAGGTTAAATATATCATTTGTTACAGAAAAAGAAGATAACAGGAGCAACAAAATTTGGAATTTCCAGAACAATTCTTTTTACACCATGTGATGGCTGTTAAAACCCAAAACTATTAAGGCATTCCCAGTAAAAACATAGCTTTCTTTTTTTAGTTCAAAAAGAAATCTTACAGGATGCTGAAATCTAGCTGAAAGATTTTACCAAGAGCACTTTTTCTTTGTTTGCTTAATACTGTGTGCAGTAAATTATCAAGGAGATAATGGTACTGTAGAATTTACCTTAAGAAAGAATCCAATTAGATGATTCTGGGCTTGTCTCATACAGGATTATATATGTTTCTGTTAAGATTTTTTTCCTCGTGGGCCAGATTGCCCTGTTTTATCTGTGATTACAGGCGCAAGATCAAGAAGAAAAACCCCTCCTGTAAGCGATACACCAACACCACCCCCTGATCTGCTCAGCAGTCCGGGAGGAGGACGGAGACAGCCCGGGACCTGGGTTGTCATTGCCTCCCTCACTGCTGTTGGTCACGCAGCCGGTCGCAGCCCGGCTCCACGTGTGCCTGGGGAACACGGCAAGTCGTCGGGAAGGGCAGCTGAGGTATGAGGAGAAGATGCTGAAAAACTGTGTACATCACTTCTGGAGAAGTATGTGGAATTCCTGCCAAACCAGCTCCACGTTTTGGAGCATCACATGAGAAACATCATGAAGTTTGGAGAGCACGTTGAAATATCAGAGGGAAAATGGGCATTTGTAATAAACTGATATCCTGGCTGCTTTTGTGTTATCCAGAGTTTGTAGGTAGCTCCATGTACCTGCAAATACGCCTCTCGAGGCAAAGGGACTCACGGTGAAAATACTGACAAACACACTGAGATTGGTGTTTAGGATGTTGTTAATGAAATCATTTTTCTTGACTCTCTCTGGATTACCTTGTGCTCTCTGGTGCAGTATGATGGCATTCTAGATGTTTTTTATGGGTGGTGTCTTTGGCATAATGGCCACATAGACTGATTTATGCCATTTCCTGGGCTGACTATCGCTGCTTCTCTGGCGCTTCACGGCAAGTTTTAAAGAAGGTGGGACCAGGCTATGGACTGAAAGGAACCATCATCCATGGGGGAGATGGAGCAAGCGTGCAGCTCGGCGAGGCAGAGCGGCGGGACACGAGGACTAATTTTTCCAGGAGCATGAGTGTTTGTTTTGCTTTTTGAGTGGTGACAAGTGAGCAAACAAGATCTGAATTTCACATCTGCTCCAAAGACTTCTCTTACTCTCTGTAAGTAGCCAAAACATATCAGGAGTTGGTAAGACAACATGTCTGATGGATTTATGCTTTTTTTTCATCAGCTTGCTGAAAAGTGGAAGCTAGATGACAAAACATTTCATAAGCAGTGACAGAGTCCATCTCTCGGCATGTGGGAGTACTGATAAAAGCCAGCTTTGCCTGAAATTGTAAACTGCACTTTAGTACCCTCGCTTGGAGCTCTGTAACATGGTCCTCGTGTTTCCCATGAGACCTGGCTGACCATCCCCGCTCGGAAATGTTTGCTTTACTCACCTAGCTATAAGATGACCTGAGACATGGTTTAGTGTAATTTCCTGACGTGCTGTTACTCATAATGGGCTGTTACCCTGGTTTGGTGACGTTCAGAGAAATTTTTATCTGCCTGGATCCTGCTAGGTGTAATTATTCAGAATATCTGTTTTCTGACCATTTAGCTGCTGGCAGCTAACGCTATGTTGTGACACAGGGAATATATCCAAACCTATTTAAATAATCCTTTCTCTGTTCTGTTTAAATAGATGGCAGTTATCCTTAGGGGTAAATAGACTACCTTCCAGGTACTCTGTCATCTTTAGACACACCATGCAGTTCGTTATAGCAGCACTAAATCAAAACTATTTCTTGTCAGAAGGAACCTTCCCACTTCCTTCCCATGAAATTTGATGGTGTACATGGCAGATGAAGGCTTTCCTGCTCAGGTGACCTGCTGGTCCGTCACAGCCGCACTGTCTAAGTGGGTAATTGAGATGGTGACATAGTGTCTTTTTTTTTGATTCCCCAGAAGTAGAACTTTTCTAAGCACATTAGAGCATAAGACCAGAATAGCTGAATAAAGAAAGGGATAAATTACTCAAATATGTGCTGAATATCCCTGGGATTTTGCATGCTGGGAAGGAGAACCGCAGGAGGTGGCGAGGGCATAGAGCTGACGTGCCCGGGGAGCCGCTAGCTGTCGGCAGCCAGACGAGCACCCCCCGCCCCGTTCGCAGCCTTTATTTAGCTAAACCCTGTGGCAGTTGTTTCGGGCAGGGGCGGTTTCCAAACGCGCAGTTTCTGCTCCTCACACAACCGCAAAAGCACAGCGCCTGCGGCGGGGGAGTCTCCTCTCCGGCACCCCACGGGTCCCCTCGTCCCGCACGGGCACAGGACATCATGGACTGTATGGCAGTGATGAAAGAGGTGCTTAGCCACTATTGCAGTGACAATTATTATTTATTATTAAGGTCTAAAATCAAGTCAAGCTACCTAGCAGCCAAGTGGAAGAAGATGATTTTTAGATGAATTTTTCCCAATGCCAAATATCCAGGTATTTACTAGAATTTTCTTTAGCCAGACTGGCAGACAGTGAGTTGTCCCCCAATGAATGACATAAAGTTTGATTTAGGGTACAGTGACGAACTATATAACCCCCGAAGTTAAAGTGGTGCAGGTGTGTTCCTTAGCCCAGCCCTTTGCCAAGGCTTTTTCATATAAGACCAGAATTATGACAACGCTTAAAACCGGTATGAAAAGTGCTATAGCTTCTAACATCAGATTTATATTGATGGGTTTTGTACGAGAGCCACCTCCCTCCTCGTAAAGCTGCACATCAGCTTTGAGATACCAGACAAGAGACCACCTGCCTTTCTCCTGATTTATTACCAGAATCATCTGGTGCCATTTGATTCCTCCCAGTATGAAACCATTCATTATTTATATTGCGAAGAACTAGAAATAGCTGTCAGGTGTCCGTTTTCAGGTTGGCAGTGGCACAGAGGAGCGCAGGGTATTCTGAGCATCCCTACCAACGTGCAAGATGTGAAAGAGAAACTGCCCTGAGGCCGCCTTGGAAGGAGCAAAATGAGGAATGAAAGTGTTACTTGTGTGGGAGATGCTACTCGGGACTCCTGTGCTGGCACGCAGAGTACCAACGCGCCGTGGGGAGACGCACGTCCTCCTTACCACCACCCGTACGCTCGCAAACAGCTCCCGACAGCATTAGTACCTTTTTTTTTTTTTCCTTTCTACTTAAACCAGTCTGTATGTTTGGAGCTCCACTGATCTTGGTCTGTCAGGTTCTCCCGATTCTAAACAGCTGGTTTGTTTTTTGCTTGGTGAACAGGTTTCTTGGCCGTGAGCCTTATTGTTTTGCATCCTAAAGTTTCATTTCAAGCTTCTGGTTCGTAATAATCTCACAGCTCGAATCACAACAAAAGCTGTAAGCATCTCGTACAAGGATATGGGGGAAATCACAGAGTGCGTTTCGGTATGCGATGGTGGTAGCACACCAGAGCCACTGCCGCACAAGGTGAGGGTAGATTTAATATGAAAGCTTCATGGTTACAGTGTCAAATTTTGTATTTCTTGTGTGCACATGGGCGATTCGATCAGTGCTGCCTTCTCTTGAGATACAGTGTAAAACCAGATTTGGAAAAAAAAGAAAGGCGAAAGGCCAGGCAGGATGGGAGCTGGAAGGAGGCATGGGATTCAGAGCAAGGAAAATCAGACTTCCTAGGAAAAGGCGGTCCATTTGCCTCTAGATACAAATGCAGACTCAAGATCATTCTCACGTGGTGTTTCACTGGATTAAAAAGTTAATATTTTCTGCAGATAATTAGTAGAGAAACAGATGAACAGCAAAGACCAATCTACCGGATACTTCCTAGCAAAGCATTTTCTCATTATTATTTTCTATTGCCTTCCTACTCTGCTTAAAAAAATATATCCAATCACATATGACATATCAGTGCAGATCGCTGCCAGCGTAAGGAGCCAAACAGTGAGTGTCCTGGAGGACGCGGATGCCAGCTCCTCGGGGGACAAGAGGGACACTTGCCAAAAGGAAGATAGTTTCCAGAACATACTGATGAATTTGCAGAGATATCCCAAAATGATATGTCCAGGCATCTCACTGGTATGAAAACTATTTATTCATTGTGTTTTTACTTTGTGCTCTTGTTCAGCACAAACCACTTCATATTTGATTGATTGAACCCAAATGAACAATTTTCCCAGCACTGGGGTGCACCACTTGCGGGCGGACATGGGGTGTGAAGTTTTTTAGATGAGCTTTAATTACTGCCCTTTCCTCTTTGTTGTCTTTTAAATGTATTTTGGACACACCATTAACAGAGAGTGATGGCTCTCTGCAAACCGCTCCCTGGGCACCTTTTATCGGAAGCCCAGCGCCGGGTGCTGCTGCTCTGCCTCTTCCCGTGGAAACGGACTTTCACAGGGACCGTATGTTTTGCTGCAGCAACAACATTATAGTCCATCAGCAGGCTGCTGATTAGCAAAATATTTATTCCTTGAGCAAAGGTTTTGCCACAGAATGGCTCTTGCTGTCGGGAGAGAGCAGAATGTGGGATAGTTTCCCAGGATGCTAAGGAATTTTAGCCCGCTGCTTGCTGTACGGCTTGCGGGGAGCAGGCAGAGTCCAGCAGGCTGGGCTGGCACTGTGCTGGGGTCGCACACGTCCCTCTGTGCTTCACGTTCTGCCAACGAAATCATGTTTATCAGCAATAGTTCATTTGAACATTATTAATCTTTGAGACTCGACGTTTGTTTGCTTCCCTTCCCGTACTGCTCACTTCTCTCCCTTAGGGAAGAAAAATTAAAAAACTTTTTGTGCAAGAGAAGGAAGAGAAAATCAGACCATTTTCCTGAGGCCACAGAATTTCTCAGATATCCATTTCAAGGTGTTTATTGCAGCCTTTCATCCCGTCCCCTGACTGTTGAGACTAAATTCCCTGCCTGGCAACAGATGGGATGCCAATTTATTTTTAGCAGTTTGTTTGCTTTGATTGAACCCTTAAACAGTATCCTGCTTTCAAGTCCTTGAATTACCTTGGGGGCTAACAAGCTCGGCTGAACGTCTCTGCACAAGGAAATTCAGGACAGAAACTACCTGTGACAAGGAGCTATCCCGGCTGCATAAAAACAATGTTTTACTCTTCATCTAGGGCACCTGGAGTACGTTATAACTATTAACTGGCAAACTGAGCAGCGAGTTCTTCATTTTGTTTTACAGAGAGGGAAACAGTCGAGATTAATGCCCCCTCAGTAAGGGCTGGATGAGCGTGTAAGGTTGTCTTCAGCCTTAGTTCTCCGTGAATCTGGCAGAAGCTGTACAAATGGGTCAAATGGCCTTAAGACGGGCATGTTGCCCCTGTTTGCGTGATCCTGTGCACACGATTTTTTCTGTGAAAGCAACAGTTATACACAAACCTTCTCATTTCTTTGTCTGAACCAGGAGACCTGTAGACACCAAGAAGTTCCTTGCAATTTGGAAGAAAAATAAAGGAAGATAAATTTATCCTTCCGCTGTGCTCTTCAGACTTTCGAACCTTCCAGTGCCATTATTTGTATGAGATGTTCGGTGTGATGGCAGTGGACTGGCCTGTTGGCCTTGCTGGTCTAATAAACCCCCTGGTTAAAAGTGTTCCTGTGACCAGTAGCCGGTAGCAAATTCATCTGCGAGTCCATCCCAGCGTCCACGTGCTGTCCCAGGCGAGGTGGGGAGAGGCGATGGGGCGGCGAGGCAGAGCTGCTGGAGCACAGGGATGCGGACGGCAAATTTTTGCATCAAAATGAGAATATCCCTATGTGCTGGAGTCTATTACATGTTTGGAAGGGGTTATTCCTGCTAAACATATCCACGTATAAATAAAGTCATGCTGTCCTCTGCCTTACAAATTTGGGAAAAGCTAAAGCAGAGCGAGGCAAGAGGCACACTGCTGGGACAAAGCTCTGCCCAGGTGGGGCGAACTGCAGCACCTCCGCCAGCCCCCGGCATCGGCTCCCCGGCGCTCGGCTCTGCGCAGAGGCTAACCGCCCACGCTGCAAATGTCGAGGCGTCGTTTTTTGGCTAAACAAACAAAGCCAAATCCCATTCTCACTCATTACCGCAAGCACTCAGCAGCCAGACTTGCTTTCTCGCTCTCCGGGCTTGGGAGGTACACATATGGATGCACAAATCCATGCGAAAACTCTTTGGAGGACTTTTTAATGCTTTCTGTAATGAATATAACAGGGATCATTTCTTTTAATCGGCCAGCGTCTCTGCAAGCTGTCAGCCACGGCTGCACAGAGAACAAAGCGTTTCCCTTGCGTTCCACTGAAAAGGCCTTAATGAAGCTCTGCCCATTTCTGGGAAGCCTAAAAATCTTTGTGCTCGTTCCAGCGTAGAGCTGTATACAAAATACGAGAGTTACCAAGTCTCTCTATTGGGGTCTGGCTACAAAATGAATCGCTTTTATTAAAATTTTTTTAATTCTGGTCTCCTTTCACCCATTTGTTCAGTTCTTTGCTAAAATTATCCTTTGAGTCAGAGAGCTCTTTTAGACTCCTCCTTTTGTTTTTTCCCCTTTAAATTGCTTTTAATAATTAAATGTAATGGAGAAGCTTTGATTGGATTCCTCACTCAGATGGTTAATTAGGTATATCTAAATAAGTTACAAAATGTACTCCTTTGGACTCAATTCCTTTCCCTTTATCCAAACTGAAATACACTGTTCTCTGGAGAGTTCTTGTTTGAGAATTGACTGAAGGTAATTATTTCAGATAATTAAGATCACTAAGCAAAGTAATTTAATTTTCTTCCCTGCCTCTTCCTCCCTCCAAGAAATGTAAATGTCTGTGTAACACTCGATCGATAAAAAAACCTTTTCAAAGGTTAAGTTGGCCAAGTATGCTGTTAAGTTAGAAGAGACCAGCATGACGGGAAATCCAGTAGAGATGTTTAGAAAAGTAATGACATTTCCAATTGAATGATTCTTCCCCCCCCCAAATTTATAATGTGTTTTGGGTTGAGGTTTGGTGGTCGTGGTGGTTTGTGGTTTTTTGTTTTTAAATTCTGTATCTTTGCCAGGGGCAGAGCAGGGACAGCAGGTACAACGATAAGAACCAAATGAGCTGGATTGGAATCAGCTGCTGTGGGGCAGGGTTGGCCTGGCTGAGACCCAGCAGGTGAAGGAGATGCAGAATCCCAGGAGAAAGGTGAATTGCGTTGCAATAACGAGGCTCCGCTGGTGACATGTGCGGCAAACCCTATTTAGCAAGGACGGTGGTGGGGTAGCAAAAGAGAAATGGAAGGTTCAGGGTCTTGGAAGACTGAAAAAGCTGAGAAAGAAAAGGTATTTGGGTTTTTTACTTTCTGTTTGTTCTTGCTTTTTTATTGTTTCTGTGTCTGGTTGCTACACAAGGTAGGTATGGTGTGTGGTTAGGGAAGGCTGGAAGAAATTTGCTCTAACCTTTTTGTTAGAGTGAGTAATCAGAGGAAGAGAGGACTGATTTTCTTTAAGTTGCAACGTTTTTCATGTTTGCTAATTTTTCTGTTTAAAGCTGGAGAGGGGATGAAATTCGGAGCTCTTTCCTTTTGTGCTTGGTCTTGGGGCTGCGAGACAGGGACCTGTTTACCGAACTCGCTGTGTGTAACCAAAGAAACTGAAGCACGAGGTGTCTCTTTGCTCGGGGAGCTGCTGAGTCATTCCAGCTCCTCTCACTTTAACCCACTGTTTTTCTTTCTCCTCCCTCTTTGCAAGTGTTTCTTCTTGTCTTAGCTGTATCCTGTTTGTGTCCCATGCCGCTTGTGCGGCGAGTTGGGGATATTTGTATAGAAAATACCTCTTACAGTTCCCTTTCCCTGTAACTCCGTGGTATCTCAAACCACAAGTTCAGAAAGCGCTTAGTCCCTTGTCAGTGCAGTATGTCTGGGTACAGACAAGCAAAAAATAGCTATGCTAAGACTTAAGCAGCTTTCAGGATTTAAACTTTATTCAATCCTGTATCCTGGGCTGTGCCTTAAGCCCAAACCTCATCCGCAGCTGGGTTGAACCTTCCTGACCTGGTTAGTGCTGCCTGAATCCAAAAGCCCCGGGCTGTGCTGGGGGAGCTGAGCCCCTGTCCCGGCTGTGCGGGCAGCGGGTCGACGCCAGCGGAGATGAGCTGCTGCTCCTGCTGGAGTGGAGAAACCTCTCTCTGCTGTTGAAGTCTGGGCTGGACTGGCTAAGAACTGGGCATCCCCAGTGTTTTGGTATCTGGAGAACTTGTAAAAATCACTTTAGCTCAGAGAAGACGGACGGGCTGCTCCTGTGTTTACCTTAAACTGCTTTGGCTTGTCTTTTTGGAGCCTACTGGAAGCTATTGCTGCTGTTAAGGTCGTTTGTAATACGATGCATTCTTTGGAGAAGCAAAAGGTCTGGGGCCGTTTCAATGTGGCTTTGTAGAAAGGACAGATCCTGGACAGAGTGTCCAGGTCTCTAACCGGTGACTGGGAAATGTCTGGGAACACATAGCCGTTGCCGCTTTCCAGGGCAGTGAGCTTCCCACCTGTTAATTTCCAAAGCTTAGCTCAATTTTTTTAGTTCCAGTCATTTTATAATGACTGCGTACTTGTATTAAAGCTTCCTGTGGTGCGTTCATTATAATTTCTGTTTTACAAGGGCCACTCACTGAAATGCACAAACACTTCAGCAACCTGTCTGTGCTCGGCTTTGAAGCTGGCGTAGAGGCGAATACCAAAGATCTGCTATCTTAATTAGTACAAGAGGTTACGGAGATGTTAATGCCTGATCTTGCAGGGCTGACAGATAGGATTAAAGGTTGCGGAATCAGATGCCTGTAAAACAGAGGGTTCTGGGCACTACTGGTTTTGCTAAGCTCAAGTTAGCAGATTGCGGCTTCGCTTGCTCGGGTGAATGTGCTTGTTGGTGCGAGTTGGGGCCTATGGAGACACACGGCTTGTGCTAGGGCCAAGGGTGGGAACTGCCAGGAAGGTCTTGATTCCTTCAAGCTTTGATGATATCAAATTCTATCAGAAATACTTGAAATAATGCCTGTACCTTGTGGCTAAGAAATATGATCTTTCAATTCATGTGTTTTCTAACCAGCCTTGCTGCTGTGGTTAGGAAGCAATATGGGGTGCAGGCAGAGGGCATGCATCTTACCGGCACCTATTCCTGCGAACTTCCGTGACCTGAGGCCCCAGGGTCCTGGTGATGCGAGTGCTGCCCACAGCACCTGCACAAGGTCCGCTAGACCGCAGCTGGAAATGTGGTTTCTGTCCACCACCGTGACAAACTGGACCAGTTGTTTCCATAGTGTTGGGATGTTGAGCAGCTCATGTGTGAGGGTCAGCAGAGAGGAGGAGGCACCTTGGGAATCCCTGCTTGCTCCGGGGCTGTGTGCAGGGGGGTTAGACCAGGGAAAGGGTCACTCCAGCATGTATTTGTGGCAATTAATGGAAATCGGATACTGGACAAGATGTGCCTTTTGCAGACCTGTTCTCCCTGGCCTTGCCCAATCTGTTCTTGTGGTTGATGTGATGAAATTCCAGAGATGCAGACAGTCCTTTAACAGCTAGGAGCCCTGCTTGAAGTCCTGAAGTTGTCACGTGTGGGCATGGAATAACAGCGATGCTTCAGTCTTATTTGTAGCTCTTGGGATTCTGTCTTGCAGTAGGGTGTTGGAGCCCTCTGCCCGCGCCGCTTCCCCAGTCCTTACCCTGAGATCTTTGTAGTTTCAGGCCCTGATTCTGCAGTGAGGTGGTTTTTGGCCGAATCTTTGAGGATATCTGTATGTGACAAGTAATACTCAAGCTGTCTAAAGGTGGTAAAAATCTTGCTGTAATTAATTAACTTATTGTATTTTATGATGTTTGGTGTGCCTCCTTGGCACCCAGAGGATCTTGGGTCTTTGATCCAGAGGGTGTGATTTATTGGGCAATTATACATCTACACACCATCATTCATACTGGAAAGAGGCACCGTGATCTCATCAGTCTGGGAGAACGCGACATGGAAGGACTTTTATCAAATGAAGGGGGGGCTGATGGATGGAGAAGTCGGGGAAGTATTGATTCAAGCCAATATATTATCTTCTACATTAATATTGTGTAGACAGTAGCAAATAGAGACCCTGCACTAGTGTTAGTGTGTTTTCCATGCTGAAGAATTGCCCTTCCGTGAAGTTTCATTTCAATGAGGAATGATGTTTTGGGACATTAAATGATTTCTTATGGAAATGTTAGTTCTTTCATTATACAAAGAAACAGGCAAAATGCACCATTATTTTTCTTGTGGTATCAGGAGGAAATGGTGTGAGGTGAATCCTTTTGGGAATATGGTGTGGGAGAAGAGTTTCCTGTATGTGCTGCTCTATGTTTTGGGAGATGACTTGGAAAATAGCACACTGTGGGTCCTGCAGTATGTTTCTAGCGGTGCATTAGAAAGACTGGTGGCCCAGACCATCCACTTGTAGATAAACTTTACTGCAGGTCTCAGGCCCAGATGGTGGCTATGGAAAGGTGAGATCAGGAGAAGATTTTTAATATGTTTAGTCCTGTTGACTTTCTAAATAGCAAATGGCTCCTGAATCGGGGCCAGAATGTGCGTTACATGATACAGGTTCTCTCCTTCTGTTACTGTTTCTTTTTAATTTGAAGGTCGCTCCTCTGAGTTTAGCAGAGGTTTTTCTGTTGATGACTGATGCGTTCCTCTTGCTATCTGTTCTACCTTGTAATACTGGATTTATTAATGTATCAACAGAGTTTTCCCATATTCATCAGGGCCAGATGGTGATAAGAAGGACTTCTGCTTTAAAAATTACCTTACTCCTTTTCTTCCCTGGCCCCCACCAACAAAAGAAAGGGAGGGGATTAATCTTAGGCCAAAAGCGTTTCAGTAGATGCCTGCCTCGGGAAGTCATTAGTAAGATAACCAGGTAATCAGACTGATGTAAGAGACCTTGACTTGTGTTTGCAGAAGAGAGAGTGAACCACTTTGCAGCATTTTTGTTTTCACTGGGATCAGGCTGCTTTGTACAGGATACGGCGCAGCCTTACAACGGCAGCTGCTGATGGAGATCTTTGCTCTGCAGACCACACGTGTTCTGTAGCTTCAGCACAGATAACCCATCCCCACTGGAGAGACTTAAGGGGTTAGCGTGTCTTTGTAGACCTCTCATGGCTTGTGTTTCTTGAGACACTAACAATTTACGGTAAAACAATTGAAGATGCTATATTAGCATGCACAAGTTGAAGAATTCTGAACGTAGACCATAATGATGAACTTTTTTGGAAATCAAGTGTCCCTGTTTCCAGTAGATTAATGTTCTTGAGCTGAAAGGAGTTAATGCTCCTTTGCTCCTGGCATCAAGCCCCCAGTTGCTTCACATGCTTTCTGTGCATGTTGGCTCGTGTTGATTTCTTGTGTTTTCTGGGTCCCATGAAGACAGGAACCCAGGTTTAGTGAGCGGCAAGGTCTCCAGGTGATGCCCCCTCTTATCCCCTTGTCAGAACACTGAGGAGTTGCCTACATGTTAGAGGCATATGAAGGTTGGTTTGGATTTATTTGGATAAAAGTGCTGAGGAGGATATCTCAGACGACTTGGCCTGCTTGTTCATCAGGCAATAAAACTGGGCAGTCTCTGCAGGGGCATCTCAGCCCACCTATCATTGCTCCAGGTTTTGCAAACAAAAAGACTTCTGCTACACCAGGCAGAGGATGGGTGTATTTTCCCCTGGTGCCCACTGGAGGTCACTGGAACATTGTTTACCATTGTCTGTTAGAACAAAGAAATTGCAAAACTGACGTTTCATGAAATTAATGTTTTAAATTTTCGAGATTTTATCAATTTTACATATGAAAATAAATCTCCAAATTGCTCATAATCCCTGTAACACGTATTTTATAAACATTTCTTTTGGCCTAGGAAGATATGAGCAGAGTCTTTATTTTACAAAAGTACGAATCAACTGATAGGAATTTCGAGAAAGGCTCCTGTAGCGGGTACTCTGTGCCCCAGCTTTCTTTGTCATACCCTGATGGACGTGTCCTAAGAGCAAAAACGTGCCTTAAGCCAGTATGTGTTCATCAGCAGGAAACCTAAATGTTGCCATTGCCAATCACTTCATTGCGTACACGTTGGTATACATGCTGGAAAGATGACGAGCAGTTTGGTGTTCTGCAAAGGCCATCTTATTGAATTTGGTTCAGACTACGGAGGCAAAGAATCTGTCCCCCAGCCCTTGTGCAGGCAGCAGTTCCTGCCCACTCAAAGTTTTGGGAAGCCTGCTCAGATACCCTTCCTGTCCTAGATACAGCCCCTCCTCACGCGTGAGGAGTCCTCTGCGCTTGCTGCTGGAGCAGAAGCAGATGCTGGACTACCAGGATCTAATTATCAGCAATAAGAAAAGTTTGGCAACTAGTCATGGAATCAGCAATAAAATGAAACAAAGCTTCTCAACCCATCTATCAAAGCGTGTGCAGTTGCTGTTAATGATAGGCTGAATAATAATTAGTATTAAATAAAAGGATCCCTTTATATTTCCCAGTGATATTCAAAGCCAAGAAATAGACTCCTGACTTTTGGGTGATATCCAGTTTCAATATAGCACTGGGATTTATATTTTCATCTTTATATGTAAAGTGCATTTGTGAAATGTATCAGCTTATGGCAAATTAGGTGCCATTTCCTGTAAGTTTTAGGCTGCAAGAGTGCAGGCAGTTGACTGACTTAGAGCAGTGCTTGGTCTCCTCAGAAAATGCGTGGGAGGAGTTGGGGATTTCCATTTCAGATGTAGGTACTTCCTTGAAATCTGTTCCCACAGACAGCTGATGGATCCAAAAGCCCTGCTGGAGTATTTCTCAAATAGAAATGCACACGTGAAAAATCTCAGAATATAAAGCTCTCCACAAACATTTCTGTTAGAGAAACACAATTTGCTGTTGAAAAATTTTGAGCAGAAGTCTAAACTGTTTGCGAGCCCACGGGGAGCTTGGATTTGGGGCAGGGTCAGTCTGAGCAGTCTCCCTTGGCAGGCGCTGCGTAGGGCTGCTGCTGCCTTTTCCTGGTGCCGTTACAAACACGGCAGGTACAGTCTGTCTGGTGAATTAAGGGAATATATATCGCTTGGCCTCTGACAATCATCAGAAGTCTCACGGGTAAATATTTTTAACAGCTGACAACATGTTTTTCTCTTCTCTCAGATTGTCCTCTCCAAGCTCTCCGTTAGGAAAAAGACGGGTAAGGAGAACTCCCGTTTCGGTTCTGCCGGGCGTTGGAGGGTTAGGTCGGAGGCTGGGCTGCCCCGGTGGCATCGCAGCCGCCCCGTGGGAGTGCCGTGCGGCACAGCAGGCTTGCGGGGTTTTGGAGGGGCCTCTAGCAGACAGAAAACGCTAAAATTGGTCTAATGGCCTGGCTGGAGCGTCCGCTTCAAACATGCGCTCCAGGTGAAGAGTTAAAGTGAGCTAAAGTGGCTCTGAAGAGCTTGCCCTGTCTCTGCTGGGCCCTGGGCTGCTGCTCCGTGTGCCGGGGGACGCAGGAGGGAGACCTGCTGTCGGGCTCTTAACAGTGAAAACACTGGTATTATAAAGACTTCAGAAAAGTAACGCTTGATTGTGTTTAGCGAGTAATTTTCTGAACCTAAATAATAGGTTCATCTCGAATTGATGATGAATGCAGGGACTTCAGTCCTGAACCACAGAGATTTGATTAACGCATTAAAATGATGAGGTACTCGGTTGGAATAAGAATGTACTTGCCTGTAAGCTCTCTGTAATATACTGTGCTTGAGAGATCCATGCTAGGTTTTTGTGAACACGGAGCTTTTTTTGTAGATTCAAATGGGGCAGGCCATCTTCCGAGATGTTGCTGCTGGGCATTAAATTGTAGAGATGGAGGTCACTGGTGTTGCCCTTATTTGAAGCTTTTGGCAAACGTAGGGGACAAGAAAGCTGGCTTGACGTAAGCTACCAATAACATGTTGCCCCAGAACCATCCCTTCATTTGTCAAATTCATCAGCCTCAAAGAGGCTCAAAATGGCCTCGTGTAGGTATCCAAGCAGGCCAGGTGGAGAGCCAGCTCCGTTTGCACCACAGCACCAAATCCGAGCCTGGGCTGGGTCCGGAGCAGAACTTCTGCTTCATTTAAAAGCTTATCCTGAAATGTTTGCACTAAAGCCCTGGAGCTCTGAGAAAGAAGATGCAAATAACTTGAGTCTTTTCCCATGGAAGCAATTAAGAAACTGTGTTAATAAGAAATCAAGTTGTTTGTAAATTTTAATGGTCTAAAAGATGCCTTAGGGAAATCACAAACAAATAGGACACTTTGTTTGATGCAGACCCTTGCTAGCCAAGCAGCTCCACCTATGTTGTAGATGTGATCAATTAAAAATTACCAGGAGAAAATGACGCGTTCTTTTAATGTAACGTGCTTGCCCAGAAGGATTTTCTAGCATAGTGGTTAGAGGCTAGAAGGAGAGTTCCATTTTGTTTTATTTCCTCCCACTTAAGAAAAAGGGAAACCATACTCATTTGCGATAGGTTGGTTGGGAATGCTGGGAGCAAAATCAGTGGGAAGCTGCATCAATATTGCATGCGATGACCAAAATTGGATTTAACAGTGTGCCGGTAGGCAAGTGGCATAAACTGTATTTGAATAGCAGGACCTGTCTCTGGTGTGGGTTTGATATTTGCTGGTGTCACCCAGTGCTGCGGGGACAGGCAGATTTGGGGGATCCTCAGTGGAATGACGATGATGTCAAGTCGTTACCATCAAAGCATTATTCTACACTGTCCCTCTGTGTTTCAGGTCGCTTTAACCTATTAGCTGTAACCGGGCTGCACCTCACAGTTGGGAATCCCAGCCCCTGAGGCAGCAGCTGGTGGCTCCTTTAAAACATGGTGCTTGGAGGTGCTGCTCCTGCTCTGCTGACTTCCTTGCCCTGATTATTTTAGGCAGGCGGCTGGCATCCCCTTCCAGGTGGGGTTAACCCTCCTCTCACAGCCTTACTGCGAGGGTATCATAGAAGAATTGGAAGGGACCTTAAATACTGTCTAGTTCCAACCCCCCTGCCATGGGCAGGGACACCTCCCACCAGACCAGGTTGCTCCAAGCCCCGTCCAACCTGGCCTTGAACACCTCCAGGGATGGGGCAGCCACAGCTTCGCTGGGCAACCTGGGCCAGTGTCTCACCACCCTCACAATCAAGAATTTCTTCTTTGTATCTAGTTTGAATCTTCCCTCTTTCAGTGTAACACCATTCACCCTCGTCCTATGGCTTCACTCCCTGATCCAGAGTCCCTCCCTGTCTTTCCTGGAGCCTCTTTAGGGACTGGAAGGGTCTCTAAGGTCTCCCCGCAGCCTTCTCTTCTCCAGGCTGAACAACCCCAACTCTCCCAGCCTGTCCTCACAGCAGAGGGGCTCCAGCCCTCGGAGCATCTTCGTGGCCTGCTCTGGCCCCACTCTAACAGGTCCATGTCCTTCTTGTGTTGGTGTCCCCAGTGCTGGAGGCAGCACTGCAGGGGGGTCTCAGCAGAGCAGAGGGGCGGAATGCCCTCCCTCGCCCTGCTGGCCACGCTGCTGGGGATGCAGCCCGGGATGTGGTTGGCCTTGTGGGCTGCCAGCGCGCATTGCCAGCTCATGTTGAGCTTCTCATTGATCAACACCCCCAAATCCTTCTCTTCAGGGCTGCTCTCCATCCATTATCTGCCCAGCCTGGATTTGTGCTTGGGATTGCCCTGACCCAGCTGCAGGACCTTGCACTTGGCCTTGTTGAACTTCATGAGGTTGGCACGGGCCCACCTCTCAAGCCTGTCCAAGTCCCTCTGGATGGCATCCCTTCCCTCCAGCATGTTGACCGCTCCACACAGCTTGGTGTCGTCGGCAATCTTGCTGAGGGTGCACTTGATCCCACTGTCCATGTCACCAACAAAGATGTTAAAGAGCACTGGTCCCAGTACCAACCCCTGAGGAACACTGCTCATCACTGGTGTCCCACTCCCTTTGCTGGGCGCTTGCTGAGCAGCACCCGGGTCCTGCGGTGGAGTGGGGCTGGAGGTGACCGAGCATGGCACTGTCCTGCCGTGCATTCCTACAGGAGTATCTGCGCTCTTTTACACCTCTGGTGTTTGGTTTGCCTGTGAGAGTTCATCTTTTTGTGAACTCTTTCACTCACAACCTGCTTGCTGACACCAGTTGGTGCTGCACTTTGTCACTGGTACGCAGTGGGCTGAGGAAATGTGAGTACAAGTAGCAGCTTAAAAGCAAGATAACCCATTGAAATCTCAAATTTATTTCTTCTTTCAACTCCATGATTGAAAAGCCCATTTCGTTATTTTGAGGCCCAGCTTGTGCTTTATGTAGCATGAGGGTTGGCAGCGCCGCTGCTACTGTGGCTTGGAAACGGTTCTGCAAAGAAGTCCTCTTGGCTTCTAAATGTGCTAATATCTGACATATGCAAAGAGCGTGAGTGGAGGCTTTCCTACTGCTGTGGTAGCTGAGGAAAATATTAATGTGACAGGAATAGAAGATGGAGCTTAAGGCACAATACTTGTATTTGAGGCAGGTGAGAAACGGGGAGCGACTAAGTGACAACTGTGTGTACTGCTGCTTGGGGGTGTGATACGTATGTGGTCTCTATAAGGCTGAATTATTGTGATTTATAAGGAATTCATGGAACTACATTTAGTTTTATGTAATGTATGTCTACACATACACGAAAATCAACAGAAGATTTCATTATTGCCATGACACGTTCCTTCCAACTTGTTCACTCCTATGATTATTGCAATTTGTTTCCCTGAAATTTCTGTAAGGCATGACAAGACACCAAAGTTATGGTGAGTTACACAAAGGACTCCTTTGCATATTAAAGACTTTGTATTGTCACTTGACTAAATTTGGGAAAACATCTACTACTGTGAGTGTCATTAGAGAGAGATGAATTCCAGTGCTCGTTACTGGGGTGCTGTGACAAATAGGTGGAGGAAGGACTACAAAGTGGCAGTGTGCTTTTTTTCCCAAGCCTTGTCGAGGCTCATTTTACTTCTCTCCATCTCTAGCAGTCTCAATCCCTTGATAATAAATGCAGCTCGCATATGAACAACCCCCTGGACTGATTTCTTTGCACTGGAAGAAGTGATTTAAAAGAAGACAAAAAAAGACACTGAATGTGTTCATTATTGATAATCTTAAAGATTTACTGTGGGCTTTCAGAAAAGCTGCTGCCTTAAAGCAAACTGCTTTTATCTCCTTTTTGTTTGCTTAGTTGGCTTTTGTGGGTTTTGTGTTTTTTCGTTCAGTAGCTCATGTAGGTAGAAGCTTGAATTTTTTTATTATTATTATTTTTTTTTGAGGGGAAGTTTTCCAGCCCCTGCTAACAGTGGGAAGGCTCAGTGGGAACGGCACAAGGATGTGCTTTGCCAGTAGGGCAGTGAGTGGAGTACATCAGACCTGGCTTTAGGTGCCTGTGGCCACTCGAGGCAGCTGGCTCTGTCTGTGGTGGGAACGTCGCGGTGCTACCGGCAGAGCAGCTGAGTGCCCTGGTCCCTGGGAAAGGGCCAGGCTCCTACCCTTGGGCATCAGGTGTTTTCAAAGCATTCTGAATTTTGTGAGTGAATTGTAAATATTTGAAAAAACAACAACAAACAACCCTTGGTAAAATAATGGAGAAATCTGCTCAGCAACAGAAACTGTTTTCAGTCTTGGCCCTTCTGAGCCGTGCGGTAATGCCTGTTCTCCATTCTTGCTTGTGTTTCCCTGTACCATTTCAGAGCGCCCGTCTTGGGCTTAACCTCAAAATGTTCTTCATGTGGTACGTAATTGCATTCGAGTGCAAGAAGCCAAGAGGAAGAGGAAGGGGGAGTTTAAAATAGATGAATCCCCAACTGCTCCTTCGTGCTAGCTCAAGGAAAGATGTCGACAAGGTAATTATCACAGCGTTTTGTGTTTTGTTGCTTCCAGCTTTCTCCTTGAGGGAATAGAAACAGTTGGTGCGGTGCAAGAGATGGGATGGCAGATGGGAGTCAGGTGCACACTGACTAAACCAAAGCATCGGAAACCAGGAGAATGGGAATCCATGCTAAAAACCCCCAAGAACAGTGAATTTCTCCATTGGGTTCTGACCTTTCTCAGTGCACATCAAAGGGCAGAGGCAGTCACCCTGTGCTCAGTCATTAGATATTAGGGATGTTTAAAGTACGAGATATCAAGCCGGGAGGCACAGACCAGATGTGCTCATTCACCTCTTTGCCCTTCAGTTTCCCAAAGTTCCAGAATCTCTAATTAAAGCCAAAAATAGGTTCAGGGAGGAGCAGATGGCATTAAGAATCAGGAGGTGTGAGTGAGCTGCCACGGGGATATGAACTTTTCACCCACGTAACCTCTTGATGGGCGCTCCGAGAGCACCGTGGTCTTTCAAGAAGGTCTCTGCTGGAGCCAGGCGAGGAGGTGGTAGAGAGATTGCGACCCACCCGCTCTCCCCGTGAGAAGCTTCTGCTCGGTTCTGTGCAAAGCGTGCTCATTATTTCAGAGTGATTATGTTTCCTATACGGATGACTGTCGGGAAGCAGAGACCCAAAGGTCCGTGAAATTGAGAGAAGCAGTAAGTGCTCAATGCCTTGAAAAATCAGGACTTCCAGTAGAAGCTTGTTCACCTTTTTTCCCCTGTGTCTGAAGATAAGCGCCCCTGGACTTGAGAGTGTTTGTAAACAAACACAAACTCTCTGGAATTTAAATCCCAGAACAGAAGGGGAGGCTCCAAACTGTTGTGTGCAGGGGGGAAGGAACGACGACAACCTGGATACGATAAAAGCAGAGCAGGAAGAACTTCACCCTGATGTTAAAGCACGGAAGTAACTTTGCTATCTGCTTGTCTGGGGACTCGGAGCTTGTCATCTTTTCCCTCTTTATGCTCTCCTTTTGCAGCGTGTGCTTTCCTCCGCAACAGGATGCGGGATCTTAGGAGGGAAGTGCCACCTCATAGCTGCTCCGCACAGGAGGCATAACTGGCTGGTTGAACTCATGGGCATTTAGAGGCCTGATGGCTAAAAAGGGTTTGCAGGGTTCAAAGTAAAAACGCTGGATAATGTTTACCGCAATAGTAATAGGAAATACAGAGAATTTGGTGTCTTTTCTTGTTGGATTCAGTACAGTGTATCTTTGTAACTAGGTCCCTCTGGTTTAGGGTTTTCCTGCATACCTAAGTGGAAACTTATCAGGCAGATGTAAATTTGGTGACATGTTGGAGCAAAAGCAGAACTGAATGAACTTTGCTTTTTTCCGAAGTAGCAAGAATGGGCCAGGTAACTTGTGCAGAAATTGGTCAATTGTGTGCTCTCATTCGCCGTTTCCTCGAGTGCCTCTGCCTTCCACGTCGTGGTATTTGCTTCTGAAGCAAGAGATATTTCCCAAAGGTCTCTGAGCATGTGTAGCTGTATTTCATCCCCATAGTTAATTCAACAAAGAATACTGGAACACAGAGTATCAGAAAACATTTTCTGTGTTCAGAAAGCAAAACCATATGCTCAAACCCTGTCATCAGTTCAGAGGCGTTTAATAACCTCATACTTCACCAATCAGAATAATTAAACAGGCTCATTATTTTAAATATTCATTGCGTCCAGATTCCATGTTTGGCTTTCTTGGTCAATTTGGTTCTTGCTAATCTGGGGGAAGGAAAGAATGTTCTCTAGTGCTTAATTTGCATTAAAAACACTATAATTTGTGAGTAAATTGGAAAGCTTTTAAGTGAAGAGGGAACATCAGTGACTTGACAGTCAAAGCTCTCCTTTGTTTTTCAAGCATAATGTTCCAGAAAGATGCTCTTCCTTTCTTGGAATTACATGGCGGTAAGAATGAAGCCTTGTAATTGTTCATTAATCCACGGTTATCAGGAGACTAGCGGAAGAAAGCACCAGAAAAGAAAACCAAACCCAAAGCGAGTAGTATCTTGCCTGGGATACCTTTACTAGAAAATTGATTTTAAATACCTTAAGTTATTTAAGGGGGGTAAATTGTTGCCAGAAACACAGTCACTGGTGTGCGTGGTGGAGGCTGGGGAGATGGAAGAACAGCGCTGCCCCTCTGAAAGTGCGGTGGGACCTCTCCCTGCCTGCCCCCGTGCTGAGCCGCTCCGGCTGCCCAGCCTTCCGTCCGGTATTTTCCCCTTCCACTGCTCCCAGCTGAGCAAGGCTCCCTCTTACTGGTGAGCTGGCAAGAGTGGCCTGCGAGGAGTAATAACTGAAACCTGGCCAAAAGGAGAAAAAAGATATGTAACTGTGGCTAAATGCAGGGGAAGGGGAACTTCTATTTTCTTACTGGACCAACCTGACACAAAGAAAATGTCTTAATTGGTTTGATTCTAAAAAATGCCCAGACAGGCTCTACTTTTCCTTTTTTTGATATGTCTGATTGCACGGATATTTCCTGAAAAACTCTCTCTGTTGTATTAAAGATGTTGCTTTCTTTGTTGCTTCCACCTCTTTATTTGGGAGGAGGAGGGGAGAGGAGTGAGAAATGCAGCAGAGAAGCTTATTTCAATGCAAATCTATTGTTAATAATTGCAGTTTTAAAATCTTCTCAACCTTCAGCTGAACAATGATAAAAGAATAATGGCTGTGAATTATTAGCTGTTCCACTTACCTTCAAAATAGTTCTTACATTGTTGTGATACTTGCATGTATTTATTTTTGTACATCTTTGTTTTTTTAACGTGTGTGTGGTTCCTGTGGTCTTCATTTTCTTTAGGACCTCTGATAATTCCGCATCCGTATTCTTGTTATGGATATGTAGGGCTAAAATCAATTAAAAATCTCTGCTTTCTTCCATGCTTCCGAAGTAAACAGATCCATTTTATTTTTCCATTATTCTGTTTCTAGGCCAGGTTAAGGCAACAAATATTAGTGTAAAAAATGAAGCAATCTAGGGAAGTGGAATGGGCTAGTTTTGTACTGCTTTGAACCTTTTCTGTAGGCATTTGCAGAGCTGGGCTCAATTCTGAGCTGTGAAGCTGCTTGTTGCCATCGAAGTCCAAATTTCTGCCACCTGTGGCACTTGCGGAGGGAGTACAGAAAGCACCCGGAGTGGGGTACAGCATTTCACGCACATCATGTGTTTCTTCTGCATATAAATGGCCTCCAAGTTATGAGGTGTAGGGAATCCAGCCCAAGGGATTCTTACCTTATGTATGCAAATGTCTGACAGTCTGGATCAACTCACAGAGCAGAGGATAATTCTTCCTTTTTAAATTTGATTTTATTTTATTTCTTGATTTTTTTTTTGAAAATGTTTGGAAATTTAATGGCAGCCACGAAAACTTCTCAGAAAGAAAAGGAGAGAAGATTTGAATGGCAATAAATAACAGAAAGAGCTAAGGGTCTTAAATATGTATGCTTAAAACCACAAAGCTACAAGCTTTGCTTTTTTCCAGGCTTAGTGTTAAACCCCTTTCCCTCCAAATCCTGGAGCCTTGCTTGTAGCAAGCAGCCCCTATAAGTGACGATTGTATTTATCTGCCGCGGCAAAAGAATGTCAAATTGGGATGGATATGTTTCCACCTGTCTGAATTGACAATTTATCACCCTAATTCCTAATGGATCAAGCGTTTGCTAAAGGAGGGTAATTGTTTGGATGTGAAACTTGGCTTTCTGATACAAAGGATTTATGATGTGTCAAGTTGTGGACCTAAAGTATAACGTCATATTATGCTAATTCTCATCATGCTTATGCATGTCATATGACAGCGACTATCTAATGTGTAAAAGTAGCAAGTGTCTCTGAAATGGGGAATGCCCGCTGCTAATTCAGAGGGTGGGAGTCCTACGGAGACTCATTCTAGAGGCAGAACAACCATATTAGGAGAACTGATTTCCTGAGGTGGAGCTCTGGGTTCCTCTGCCTTCACGCCCAGAGCTAGCTCTTGGTACGGCAGACTAAGCTGTGGAGCTCTTGCACAGATAATTCGGTGCTGTCTGGTTTATGTGTGGAAATGATCTCCTCTTCCCAAAAAAGGGCATTGTGGATTTTTTTTTTTTCTGGAAGTACACGAACGATATGAGAAGAAAGTAGTGTTTTCCTTAGTAGAAGGCAGTTGTGAGAGGAACGCCGAAGTTCCCAGTGACTTGGTGAGAATGACATTAAGGACAGAACTAGTAACAAGCAGATGAAGGGAGCTCTGCCTTGGTAAAACGGCTTTCACCACTTGCCAAGGTAGCAAGGAGATGTCTGATCTCCATCAGGAAGGTAGGACCAGACTGCTAATGTATAAGTAGGAAGATGAATTATCAGTGTAAGGGGCAGGATCATCTTCTGAAACCCTGTAGTTCAGCTTGTTTTCCTCTGTAAGCCTTTCACTCAGCCATCTGGATGGGGCGGACTGGGTTTGGAGAGTAAGAAAAGCCTGGCTCATCATGGAGGGTGTATTACACCCATAAAATTCATGCACCTTTGATTGGAAGCTGCTGCTGGCATACGTTATCCATGGCTGCTGAACACACATTTGATTTGGAGGACAAACACGGAGTTGTCAAGGATTTGATTGTTTTTCTCAGCTGCCTGAGGAGTGTTAGACCCTATTGTTTTTGACAATGCACCTCAATTAGGTCTTAAAAATAAAATTGGTGGTACATGCTCGGTGAAATTGGAGGAGCTGTGGTGGATTCCACAGAGAACTGAGCTGCTTGATTTAGGCTTAAGGATGATGTTTCTCCACAAGGGAGTCACCAGTCACAATAATTACATTGCTGTCGTCTTATAATATGATTTATTTAGATGTTGCCGTATGAATTAATTCTCTCTAATTGCTGCTCTTCTCACTGTAAATCAAGGTTTCTTGCTTTCTGGAGAGTAGTGAACATGATCCTACACTGAAGTAATTAGTCCAATTAGAAAGGAAAGCAGATGTGGAAAACCAATTACTTTCAGGAGTATGTCTGCTCCCATGTAGTCCAAATGCTATTCAATCAAAATGTAATAGTAGTTTAATAAAACATTGTTTTATTCATAAACTCTATTCAACATTCATAACTCTATCCAACGCTGGCTCTTCTGGAGCAGGCAGTTTGGGCTAGCTTTGTGGCTGGTGAGCTGTCTTCTGACTTGCTCCTAGTTGACACAACTCCAGTGAGAGGAAGCACAGGGAGGTCCCTGCGAGCGAGGGCAGGATCCCCTTCCTTCCCGGAGACGTTGCCCTGCAGGGAGAATGGAATGGGCGGCTCTCCCTGCCTTAGTACACTTGTCAAGAAAATATCCAGCAGAGGAAATAACCAACAGAGATCGAAATGGGTCATTAGAGTTGCACCCCCTATTTTGGATGGTTAGCCCCCCCCGCTTTGCCTGCGGCTAAAACCACATCAGAGGGGTGAAAGGGGAGCGAGTGCGTGGCCCCGTCCAGCCCCGCGTGCGCTTCCCGGAGCTGGGTCACTGCTCGCCGCTCTCCTGTCGTCTGGGACCCGGGCACAAACTGGTCAGCAAACGCCCATCAGCATCCAGGTCACGTCCCAACCCAGATAATGTAAGAGCTGCAGGTAAAAAGGAAACGCAGAAGAACAGTTGTTTTGCTGGGGGTGCGAGAGCCCACAATCCCTGCGAGCTCTGGGTGGAACCTTTTGTGGTGTGTCACGGGTGTGCATGGTGCGAGTCAGACTTGACCGTGTCAGTGGGGTTGCAGTGATTGGTGTTAGTGGAGAATTTAAACCTCTGGAGCTCAAGATACTTCAAAAAACTACATAAATCTAGGGGAGGAGAAATGCAGGTACCGAAGCCAGAGGAAGCACGGTGCTTTGCAGTGATTTGAAAGGAAATGGAGAGTTGACAACAGCGTTGCAGGAGTTTGAGGATGAATCGTGCTGCTCAGCTGAGAGTCTCTGGGGAGAGAACTGAACTTGAAAAGGTGTGAGGAGAGGGAGGAAAAGGGAAAGCACAGAAAATGCAAACGCATGTCGCAGAACTGAAAATGTGAGCGAGACCTAGTCATCTTTATGCAGTGCAGTCGTTTGCCACTGCTGTTGGAGCAGAATGGGCCCAGTAATGAACTTGCACTTAGCAGCAGCTGCACCGCGTGTGGGGCTGGACCCGTCAGCCTCCCTCGCACGCTCTCATGTTACATCTGAGTTCTGCAGTATTTATCAGCAGGGATTTTTCAAATTTACGAGCCGCGGCAAGGTTTCCCCACTCTCTTCCACTCAATGGAGTTGTCAAATCCAGCATTTGTGCCCAGCCTGAACTAGCGTGTGAAGTTACCCGCTTATTTGTGAGCGAGAACGGCCACCAGACTGACTGCAGCCAGCACTTGCAATTGTACTTCATCAAAGCAATTCTGCAGAATTTTAGTCTAACATACGTTTCCATTAGACAGGCGGGAGCTTGTGTAGTTGGAAGAGGTGGTTCCATGTTCCTATGCTCATCGTGCCTCTCCCACTTTGGAAACAGGATTTATTTTACAAAGGATGCACTTTGTTTAGCATACAGAAGTAATCGATAAAACACCAAGTGCAAGAAATGGAGGGAGGTAAATGCTCAGCGCTTTTCCCTGTAATTAATTCCACAGTGCGGTTCTCGGAGCGGTGGCTGTCGCAGCCCCGCACCAGGAGGGGCACGACCAGGATAGTGGAGCAAACACGGCTTGTCTAGCCGCAGGGTGAGCCAAGCGAAATGCGAATGGCCTCTTTGGGGTTTGTTTTTTAAGCTCTTCATTAAAATACCTGCAGAGGAGTTTTGCATTGAAAGTTTACCCATCTATTTTCTTCTATCTACTGTGGGGAAGACAAGTGTTCTCATAATTGGGCCATTAAAGGAGGTGTTGAAATGTTACTAATTGTCAAAGGCAATTAAGTGTAGCAACATGTCACAGGTAAATTAACGAGACTCCAGGTGTTTGGAGCAAATTGCATTTATGTGGGTGTAAAACAATTCCAGTAGTCTCTGTTAGTTGTCTGTACAATTTTGGTGTGCTCTGTTTTTTGGGGTTTCTTTAGAGGAATGTAGCTATGCCTCAGCACCTGAGCTGGCTGTTATTTATAGGGTCTCTGTGATACGCCGCATATTGTATAACCCTGACTTTAGAGATGCTTAAAATCCATAGCTAATATTTTCTGGAAGGTGTTCCTCTTTCTAACCAGGCTTGTGTATCCAGACTGTTTTCAGACTTGCTCTGGTCCAGTGGAAGCAGAGTTTGTCCCAGTTTCTGTGATTTCTCCAGACTATTGAGGTAGTAACTTGTAACCAGTGTTCCAACAGGTTTAATTTTCTCTCTTTCTCTCTCCACATTTTTGTCAGACCTCAATTTGTAGAGAGTTTTGGTGCCTCTTTATTGTGGCCTTTAATGAGACGTGTGAGGGGCTGCAGCGTGTGCCTGGGTGGGAGGAGTGGATTCGGAGGCAGGCGACCAGGTCTCCACTGCAGCCTCTGTGCTTTGCAGTAGACATCCTTCTTCTTTCAGCCCACTTGCAGTCCTTCAGCTTCCCTTTGATCCTCCCATCCCGATGCCTCGTCCTTCCCCTCGGCGCTCAGCTGCCGCCTCTCCCCTCCCTAAGGCAGAGGTCTCCCGCTGCGGCGTGGGGCGGCTGTACTGGTCCCTCCATCTGTGATTCCCTTCTGGAACTGACCCGAGGCTGCTGCCCTCCTCTCCCGCCTCTGAACGGGCACCGGGAGATCTGCTGGCCTACACAGCAACAGGCATGGCACATTGCAGGGGAAGGAGGTCTCCTGCTTCATGACCCCTGGAGCAGAGGTGTGCATAGGTACACGTGCGTGGGAGTGTGCAGCCAGGCGGCGCGGGGCTGTGGGGTGACCCCGAAATCCTCCCTGGGGAGCACTGCGCTCAGGATCATATTATCTTCACTTATCCCTCCTCTGTCACTAGCCCAGGACTTGGCCCCGGTTCTGCTACAGACCTCATAGGTGACCAGAGCTGAGCACCGGCCAGGAAATCTTTCAAAGACCCAGATAAAACTTACAGGTCGGTCACTCCGTGTGTGGATCCTGGGCAGGAATAATAGAGCTACCGCTTGGAAACACAGTGAGCGTAAATGCACTGGTGTTACTGTGGTTCCCACAACGATGCCCATGCAGCCGTAGTGGAAGCGTCTCCAATACCCTGCAGCCCCTCATTTTTATTGACTAGTGCGTTTAGTTAATAACAACAATTTTGTAAATATGACTTTAATGGTAAAAATATTGTGAGGAAAAAATGCACACATCCAGATTAGCTTCTACTTATGTTTTCATCATACGCGCTCTACATAGAAGCTATTGTAGCATGGGTTTTAAGTCTTGTAGTCACTAAAATACTAATTTGTCTATAGAGAATTATAGGAGTCATAATCACAAAGTTCCTGTGGACGCTTCTTATTACAAACAGTAAGAATGCTGTTATCTTTGCTCCATGCATAGCTATTTTCGGGAAGACCTGCAGTGACCCACAGTCACTGCTGAGAATATTCAGAGTTTTACCCTTTGAACAAATATCATGGGTTTTATTTCTGGGTACAATTTTAACATACAAAATCTGGAGTTACTAAATTGAGAGTGGCCAGCAGCTGTATCGCTCCTGCCAAAGCCGATGGCATACTGCCCTCCCCCTGCCGCTCACAGCACTGTAGATATTAGGAGAGACCACAAAAGGGTGGAACTGTCACATGGTCCCATAATTATCACTCTTTGTTTCTTTTCTGTTCCTGATGTATTAGATGCCCTCCCTGAAAAGAGATTTGTGATTGTGTGTATGTGCACACGCGTGTTTGAGGGTGGGTGAAACCCTAATTGTATATTATTAAAATATTATGATTTTTTTTCCCCTTCCAAGCTGCAGCAATATGCGGCACCTCCCTGATGTCTTGTGCAGCTGGCTTTGACTGGCACTTGCAAGGTTGTCCTCCAGGTGCTGCATCAGAAATCTTTTGACACAGTGTCAGTAATTAAGTGTACAATTAAGAGAATGTCTGCAATTAAGTTCAATCAGTCAGTCAATCAAATCTACATTTGTAAAGGGTTTCTAAAGGGCCTCTTATCCAAGCCTGCCCTCCGCTTCGGAGCGCTGCAAAGTTAACACCAGCCACACGGAACGTTCCTTTGAGGCAACTCAAAGAAAGGGCGAGGAGGCTTGTTCTGGGGGGCCACCTGAGGCCTAGCTGTCTACTGAATAAAAACTGACTTTAGGTAAGGAGTCTGGGCACAACACGGAAATGTAACTATTAAAAAGGGTGAAAACTTCTGACTTTCCCAGCTGTCTGTCTCCCCGGGCATTCAGCTCGGCTCCATAGTATTGTTTCTCATCTTCCTCCCTATGGGAAAGAATCAAAGAGGACAGATACTTTTCTGGTATGAGCTAGCCTGATTTTGTGCCATTTCGAGCATCTTTCAGCTCCTGCCAGTTTTAGTTTTTGACAGGGAGGTTGGCGTGGCTGCCCAGTGACTGAATCTCGAGTGGACGCGCTGCCCTGCTTGGGGTAGTTACTTGTAATAATTTCCCTCAACTCCGTCAGTTGCAGCCTCTGCCCTGCTGGAGGGGTTTTTGATGCACCTCAATACAGCAAAGGGGGTGGGCGTGCAGAGGATCGTGCCGTGGTTTCTGTGCCAAAGCCCCTCTGGGAGTGGAGCCGCTCACAGGCTGCAAAGCCACCAGCGTCATTGTGCGTGGCGTGGGGGTTTAAGAAATACCCTCCTTGGTGCCAAAGCTGGTGGCGTGGCTCCTGTCCTTGCTAACGTGCCCTTTTCCAGAAAGAGGTCTCTCTCGCTTAGGCTCGGCTCCCATGTTTACCTGGCTTATGTTCTGTCCTCTGCGAAGTTGATCCTGAGGCTGTTGGTAACCAACACCTCAAATAAATATGCCCCAAATCAACCCATTTCAACAGGGTTCTCCACTTCCCCCTCACCAAGTTGCGGTGACAGACGTTATTCAGGACTTGGTATTCGCGAATAGCAGCAGGAAGGGACAGCAGGTTTGGAGTTCTCCGAGGCACGTAGGTAAACCTTGTGTCGCTGAGGGAGCCTGCGAACAGGAGAGGGGGGGCTGCACCCAGAAAAGGGCCGTGCGCCTCTATGGATGTACCTGGCGTTACTGAGGCCCCTTTGGTTAATACAGGTTTAACAGAATGCCTGAAGTACCCGTGCTGGCAACACCGAGAAGCAGCTTCCAAATGCATGAGCCAAGGCTAGCGGCTGGTACTTTTTTGACTGTTTTGCTTTGATCTCAGTTCCTTTTGCCTGATAGTGAGTTTTTCTTGTCTGAATTGCCAGATCTGTATCAGCAGTTGCTTTCTAAGCTCTGGAAATACTCAGTCTTTAGACTGCATATATTACTCCAAAGACTAACTTGAGGATTTTTCTTGTCTCTGGTGCTACATCAATGTGAGCAACAAGCCATGGTTTCTTTGATAATGAGCTTGCATTTACATAGGACCTGTCATCTCTTCAAGGAGTTCTGCTAACTGCAGGGGTATTGACAGAGACTTGTCCGTAGCAATGCGCAGCTCTGGCAGTTTGTCTGCTGTCTCGTTATATTCACTGCTTTAATGTATGGAAAGCTGTTAGCCAAAATGCCCTTCATATCGGGGAGGGGGGGGGGAAAGAACAAATGGCTAGGTAATATATTAATGGTAGTGCTGTAAATATTCCTTAGCATATCATTAATACCCAACTACCTTTTTGTCTTCATCCACAGAGCTCACAGTGCCCTACAAACGAGGGCCTCCCACGCCTGGGAAGCTGAAGCCGGCCGGGGAGGGAAGGGCAAGAAGGCGGCGAGTGCCGTATCGTGCTTCAACGGCTCCTCAGCAGAACCAAGCAGTTTCCCAGCAGAGGGTCCTGCCCTCCGGACCGCTTGCTGCCCAGGCAGTGGGAAGGTAGGTACCCTTATTTTATTATCCTTAATCGGTAAATAAGCGAACTTGTGCATTTTTCATCTGCTTATGCTTGACACGTGATACTTACCCTCTTGCACTTTCGCTCTTTGTCTCACTAAAAAGATAACAGGTGAAAAAGCCCAATTTGTTGTCAGTTCTTGTTACCGTCCACCATTAATTACTACCAGAACTCTAAGGAATGGCTTGTTAAGGTCTCAGTTGTTCTGGGATGCCCTGGAGGAAAATACTTCAGGAAAAGATATCAAGAGCTCTTTTTGGTTGTTACGTATTTCAGGATGCCTACAGAGATGGAGTATTAGACGGGTAACAAAGTACAAAAACCTGAAACAGTATAGGCTTGGCTAGACTCTGGTTTGAAAAGATATCGTGGTCACGTTATTGTAATGATTTGATTTGAAATAGAGTGTAACTTCAACTACGTAGGGAAATCAGTTTTTGTAAGATATCCAACACAAGGGGGGTGTGATGCTTAAGAATGAGCCTGGAAATAAACGTCAGAAGCTTTGAGAACTTGCACTGCTGGCTGGAGGAGCTGGGCACCACTGGGTGTGGAAGCTGGCTGCTGGCTTTCCAGGGAGCAAACCCTTCAGTGGTCTGCGTCTGTAGGAAAAGCCATCGGCAAGTAGTCTTTGAATGCTTTTAAAGTCAGGTGAAGGGGAGGGGGGAAAGAAGGATTAGGCAGGCAGCTGAGAAATAATACAGGACAATAAATTCTTGAAATCTGGTACTAAATCTATCAAAGCAAGTAATACGTCCTGATGGTAGGGAGGGCATTTGGTTTTTGTTTTAAATTTGCCAGACCTCATTTTTTTTAGGCATTTGTCTTGGGGAGGTGAGGACTTTGAAAAGGCAATTACAATTGGTGAATGCTTAGTGTTAGATATGACACTTTTATGCATCAAGTATGTTTAACTGCATCAACCTTTGAGGAATTTACAATGACACCTTAAAAGATCTATCTTGTGCTCAGCCTGAAAAATCGAAATTCTCCCTCAAATCTTATTTACATTCATTTTATTACAAAATAAATGGGTCTAAAATTTTAATGGAGTTTTGCCAGATTCTGCAGGCATTGCGGCAGGGGAATTGGACGGAAACGGGCATTGCTGGTGTGATCCTTTAGAGAAAGATGCTCAAGGGACTGCAGATTGGTGTGTGTGCACTGAAACAAGGTTACATTCTGGTTTCTTTACTGGATATACCATCCTAGAGGGAAGATGACTGAAAGCGATGAGGTTACACATCCAACTTATCCACATTAGGGTTTAATTTCCTGCTAATAAGGTATTTAAGCCTTCCACAAAGCAGCTTGTGGTCTTTGTAGACTTTTAATCTTTACATATTATGCAGAAAGTAAGTACATTCTTAAAATGGGTTCTTACTAGAGACTTTTAAGAAATATTCAGGTTATTGAAGTGTTCCGTGTACTGCTCCTCTCCATTTCCCAGCATGCTCAATCTCTGCATGCCTGGTGTATCCAGATTTCCATGCGGTTTCCTGTCTCTGTCAGTGGGAAGCAGTTCCTCTTGTTGCCGATTCATCTCCATGTCTCTTGTGCTTCACTCCACTGAAATCTGGTTAGGTATGAGACAGACTCCGGTGGAATGAAGGACAACAGAACCCATGGATCGTCCTTATTTCACTTGAAAAACGCAGGCAAGTTTATCACATGTTAACATACCTTTTCGGGAGGCACAGCTGGTACACCTGCGATGTTTGAGTCGTATGTAGGAGGCATGAAACTCGACAACCAGTGCTTACGGGGATGCTACGGGCTGAAACTTTCATTTGCTTTCTCTTCCCCCTGCTCCCCCCATATCCCTGTTTTTCATTGAGGTTAATTTTACCCTGTGACAAAGTAGCCGGGTACGCTTTGTAACATTAACTATGGGAACAACTTACCAAAGGATAGGGCAATTCTCCATGTCTTGAAGGTCTTAAACTACCAGGAGCGTCTCCAAATTAAACGCTCGAGGGTTTGAGCTTTTATGGCTTTCACAAGGGAGGTCCAACAAGGTAATCGCCATAGTCCCTTCTGGCCTTAAACCCCTGAATTTGCAAAATCCAAAGAATGCCAGTAGGCAATTTTCTGCTACGTGCTGGTTCTTTTTCAAGACCTCTGGCAATAATGAGCATGCGTTAAGCTACTACTTCCCTCTAGCCTAGATAGGGGAGAAATAATCTTACTTAGTCACGGCCCCACATGATACGGTAATTGGAGTCTACTTGCTTCAGGCTTCTCGTAAAGCACGGGCAGATAGTGGAGCGAGGAACGCACCACTTGTCCCGACATGGCGTTGCCAGGCTGCCACTGCTCCTGCACACACCTTACTGCGTCTGTAAAATGGATTATGTATATTATGGGATTGCCCTAAGGCACTACGAAGATGCAAATAGTTAAGCTAAGCACTGTCCAAACCCTCTGAAAGATGTGTAGCCTCTTCCAAGGAACTTCCAATCTGTGAAAGAGACAAAAATAAAGAAAATTAAGACTGTTTGAAATATTCTGCCCTCCCAAAAGACAACCCCAACCCATCCCTGCATCTATGCAGTAAAGATGTTTGAGATTCTGGCAAAGGAATCTGATTATAGATTGAAATGTTTTACTCTTTAGAAATGTCTTGCTTTTGCCTATGAAACGAATACTGAAGTCTGAACACAATGCATATGCTTGGCATTGCATGTTGCTTCTCATCTAAAGACTTGAAAACATTAAAAAAAAAAAAAATCTACCCTGAAATACACAAATCCCATGAGTGAAAGGAAAGTTCACCATATCCCAGCAAGGAATGGCAAATACTTGTTCCAATTTGGGTTGCTTTGCTTCATAGGGACATGAAGCCAAATTAAGGGAGCCAGACTACAATTCCTGCCTCCTTGATACCTGGGAAAACTGGGACTTTCAAAGTGCCTAGTGAAATGAAGGGTCCAGTTCTGAGTAGCAATGTGTTTTGGCAACTCTCCCATGCACTTGGATAACTTAAGGTTTCAACTCTTCCCAAGCTGCAAAGTACAAGCAAGTTAACAGATAGGTTGGGATGCAAAAACCTGACTTTCAGATGAAATGTTTGCCTGTACTTTAAAAAAAAAAAAAAAAGCCACAAAAGCCCCCACTATGGAGGTGCTGATAGAGGATTTAACAGAACAAATAGCTTAGGGTGTTTCTCTCTCCTTTTGCTTTTAAATATAAACCTGCTGTCTGTTGTTGCATTGAAGCCTCTCCCTTCATTTTGTCAAGACATGTTGAAAGCATTTGGGTAAGTCCTGAGAAAGGGTGGCCTAGGCAGGAACCCGTCAACTGAAATTCCTCTATGCAATCCTGGCTTATTTGAAATGCCTTTTATCAGGCAAGTTTCAACGGGTTTTAGCACCACAACTGCCTAATGCACAGCTCCCAGCTATTAACCACTTTGTGCCTGGAATTCACAAAGCCGGTATGCCCAGGAGAGAAAATAAACAGCTGCAAGGCTGGCTTCGGCTTCCTTCAGGAACAGCTCAGATTATTAAGTAAGGGTGCTTATCAACAAAATCTTACATTAAAAAAAAAATGGTAATAAAAACTTGAAATACAAGCTCCAGGGGCCCACCTCCAACAGCTCAATCTTGAACAACAAATTTAAAGTAATTAAAGGTTACCAGTGTGGGGGTGGGTGCGCTTTTTTTTTTAACCTTTTAATGAGATACCACTTGGTTTTTGCTTCTCCCTGGGGAGAAGTCTCGAGAGTCAGGCTGCAGTCTTCTGCATCTACCTGAGCAGTAGCCAAGATGTGCCGCATCCTCAAAAGCGGCAAACCTTTAACTAAAGGTCAGATAAAATTGTACTGGACTTCTCTGAACTTTAAAGTGAGCAAATGTTTTCTATATTTCTTTGTCTATAGGGGAACTAAGAGGTAAAGATAGCTGCCCTGAGCCAAAGCTCGTTGCGTTTGTTACATTAAATGGACTTTGCATTAGGCCCCGTGATTCCAAGCCCTTGACGTTTTCAGTGTGATGCCCTGCGTGCTCTCAAAAGCGCCTGTAGCTCATAATCCTGGTTAGAAAAGTATATAATAATTTGTTTCGCTGTAACGTAAGCTTATACTTAAAATGAAGCATAAGCAAAAACTGCTTTCTGAAGCTCGGCTCTGACACCAAGTGTGACTTCCAGAGGCAGCACTCTCCTGCAACCCCTGCCTGATCCAGGTGCCGTGTCTGAAAATGACCCGTTGCTGGGGCCTTTTTTAGGAAATGTTCCTACTCAAAGCATGTTCTGCTGCTCATTCAGGGGTTTCCAGTTTTCTGCCTCTCACTTTTCCAAAGCCTTTGCTTGAAATTGGCTGCTACTAGTTTTTAAAGGGAAAACGGCTCTGTGTTTCTCTTGATTTTTGAGCAAGTTTTACAACACACTAATAAGTTAAGTTGGTGGTTGGCTTTACCACCGCGCGTTGCTCTTGGAGAAGAACCTGGTTTTACAGCAGTAGCTGAAGTCACTTACAAAGCTCGTGATTCTCTGCGTTAGAAGTGAGTGAGCAGCCTTGGGGCTCTCCTCTCTTGCTGGTGCACAACAGCCAGCACAAACAAGGCACCCACAGAAGGGCAGAAAAAGCAACCTGAGCCCGCTGGCTCCTCCGATCCCAATCCCGGAGATAAGGTCTGCCTCTTCAGGAGAGAGCTCACCTAGCCTCGTACTTCAGCATCCACAAAGCAATAGAGGACTTCTGGACTTCAAAGAGCTTAGCAAACTTGTCAAACTAATGCAAGTTAACAGTTTCTCTATAAGGAAAAATAACAAATACGTCTACTTTTATGAACTTTTTCATGATATCTCTGGATAGGTGAGAAAACATTTTTCAAGTGATTTGCATAGAAAATCAAGAGAAGACTCGACTGATAGAAACTAAGCTAAATTCTTACAAATGGGAGTTTAGATGGCTGCTCAAATCTAGTAGTCATTGCACTAGGGTAAATCCAGAGCAAATCCATGGGTTCTAATGGAATTACATTGTTCTTAAAGGCCATTGATCACCACATAACTCTTGCCAGTTTAGGAAATTTTTTGGGGAGGGGAGTCTCTCCCTGTATCGTCAATTGCTGCTTTGAATAACTTCACTATTATTTGTGGCTTAAAACACCCATAGGAAAAGTTTTAAGAAGTTTGCATTTTTCCTTTTAAAAGCTGCTTCCCGACAGCAGGGGCAGCTGCGTTGGTGGCCGTATGGAACGAGCAGCGCTTCTGCCGTATGAACGGTGTTAACAGACCTCCTTTACAGCCTCCTGCATCTTCTCTCCAAGGCAGCCGCCTTCCGAAGAAACCACCTCTACACAAAGTGACTCCCGGCCGCGACGCTCCCCCAGTTCGCAAGAGTTTTATACAAGACGTAAGAACACGCGGCCGTACCGTTCACTCACCTGTCTCGGTGAACTAGGTACCAATCCCGTCCCGCCACTGCTTTAATTAACTTTAAACCAAAATAAAAAAAAGACTAAGGAGATGGGAAACTAAACTAAAACAGCTGGTAAATAAATAAATTCAGGGCCTATTTCTCTTCTTCTTTGTCATCCTTCTTTTGAACAGAATCCCAGAGGAGGTGAAAGGGAAGAAAACGAGCGGTCCTGGACTTGGGGAGCGCTGGGCTGTCCCGGGGAGCGGCTGGCGAGGGGAGGGGAGCCGAAAGGGCACTCTTTGCACTCAAAAACACCGGCGGGGGAGGGGGGCAGGCGGCGGGCGAGCGCGGCCGGTCCAGGTGCGCCGCAGGTGGGCGCTTTATGGCTGCGCTTCCCGCGGGCGCAGCCCATGGAGGCGGCGGCGGCGGCGGCGGCTCCTCCCCGCGGCCCGGCGGGGCCGGACGGGCGGGCTCCCGGGGGCTCGCAGCCGCCCCCTCGGTGGGCAGGCTGAGGTCTTGGCCCCCTTCCCTTCCCCCAGAGCCGTGAGTTTAGCGAAAGGCACCGAGGGGGTCTAAGGCGAGCGGGGCTGCTTTGCTCTCGCCTCTCCCAAGGGAAAGGGCTTCGGGTGGCCTTTTGCTCTCCGAAGGACTGACTTTTAAAAGCGTTAGTACTGCAAGTGACCGGCTTGGAAGAGAGCGTTTCCATTTTTCGTCAGGTCAGATCGCCTAATTTTTGGGTTTGCTTTATACAAGGCGTCAGAACACGCGGCCGTACCGTTCCCTCACCTGTCTTGGTGAACTAGGTACCAATGCCGTCCCGCCACTGCTTTAATTAGCTTTAAACCAAAATAAAAAAAGACTAAGGAGACGGGAAACTAACATAAAACAGCTGGTAAATAAATAAATTCAGGCCTAAGAAGCGTTTCATTTTGCTGCTAAGGAACTGGAAAACCTACTCCAGAGCTAGCTCTGGAGCATGCGATGCGTTGTGAGATTGGGGCCGTAATGTAATCCCTCTGAACAGTAATTCAGGCAACAAAAACCTGCTGTCGGGGTGTCTCCTTGCAAAGAATTTGGATAGAAGAACTTTGTGAAGTGTAGGGATGCTCCGTCAGCGGGCTTCAATGTGCTGGGTTTAATTCCAGCTCTAAAGGACGTCAGTTTATAGCGAAGTCCCTAGAGTTGGACTGAGTGTTATGGGACTCTGTCAAGTCTTTTTTTTTATCTTTGCCCTCCTTTTCCACAGGGTGCGGGGCTGGAAGGTGCCCAACCACCTGACTGGCACCAGTGGTGCCGTACGGGAGTGGGCACGGCATTCCCGGAGCAGGGGCTGCCCTTCAGCCTGCCCCAGCGCGGCTGGGGAGAGCTCTGCGGGCCAGGCGTGAGGTGCCTCTGGAAGGCAGATTACTCTGGATCTTTTAAGTCTACTAATCTGCATGAATCAAAATATTTCAATTAAGTTTGCCTTTCCAGCGGAGCAGGGTGTAGGTAACTAAGTAAACAAAAAAAAAACCCAACTAAATTTCACTTCTTTATTTCTTTTTGTAGTGCTAACAACTTACTACTGTTCTTCCACACTGTTTTCCATGTAAGGACTGTGCACAAATCCTGCTTTTCCGTTTGTTGGCTGGGTAAACCAGAGATTGTAAATTCAGGCTGCTTTGGTTATGACACGGGTCACAAGGTTTGCTGCTTTAATTTGCTGAATTGCGCTGAGCAGCACTGTCCATCCTAACTACCCACAATTATGAATAAAAAGTTCTGATTTTTTTTTTTTTTGGCCACACATTTTAAACATAGAGGTGAACGTACCAGCCTATAAACGTGTCTGCTGGAATACTTTTAGAGAAAAGGCAGGCGGTGTTTTTCATGTGAGGAGTATGTACTGAAGGCTGTCGCTCTTCGTTGCTTGCTTTTATTTTCTTAGGCCTGCGTGAAACAACAAGCCAAACTCTCCACAATTTTGTGCTGCTGCACACTTTGAAGCCAGGAGAGCCGTTCTTTTAGATACAAATCAATTCTTTGTGTGTTTTATTTGCTACTGCAAAATAACAAATACCTTTAAAGTTTACAACCCCTACTGTCAAGGATGGATACGGTGGGACTGGCTGGGGCATGGACAGCTGGGTAGGAACGTAGTGCTGTTCCGTAATACCCAGTCTTTTCAACCATCAGTTCCCTTAACCTTTCAGCACGTACCCGTTAGGTGGAAAAAGCTGCCAACACCTCATAAAACTGCTGCTGCAAGCTCTCGAACCCCGCTGATGGAAATATGTCAGGGGATGAAGGCTCTTCCCTGCCATATCTGAAAGGCACATTCCAGCGTTTGGCTTCCAAGGAGGAAACCTGTGTGGTCTTGAAGGCTTGTCAGCTTTGACCTCTAAATTTGTCCAATAAATGGAATCAAATTATTTACTTGGTCTGCAGGTTTGAGACATCAAACACAGCAGAGGAGAGCTCAGGGCCGCGTCTCCTGAAATTGCCCACTGTAAATTCAGTCCACAAGCAGGTGGAGAATAATTACTTGAGGGTTTTCCCCCCGTTTGCCTCCGAAGTTTATTTACGATGGTGAAAAACACCTTTATAAAGCAACTGCCTACATAGAAGTAAGGCTTAAATGGAGCCCTCAGACTATGCATTCTTAATATTTCCCATCACAGAAAAATGAACCACAGAGTAACACTGCCTTTCGCTTGTATTTTGCGTGGTTTCTTTGACCCTGCTGGGCTGCAGCGTAACCAGCCTCCCTGCGCCCTTTCCCACTTACTCTCCCACACGCATAAAAGGAAAACAATCTTGTAACCTTTCTGAAGTGAAGCCAGAAAGCCTTGTTTGATCATAGGGAGTCATCTTCCTCGCTCCGTTCTCCTGCCGTCTCCTCAATCCGTAGCTGTGGTGAGACCTGTAGTGTTTGCAGGTCGGCTGCGGGAGCAGGGTTCAGTCTGCTCAGCGCTGACACCAGCACGTGCATCCTTCGCTCAGAACGCTTCTTCAGCTGCTCCTGTCTCTGTGGAGATGGGCATGTGCCGAAGCTTATGGCTGTGAATAGCAAGAAATACTTGTTGCAAAATTAAGACTTAAACCTTTAAGAAAGTCTTGGTATTCCAGAACAATAGAGAAAACGAGAAAGATTGAGACTTGCTTAGGTTTCTTTGGGATTTATCCCTGTACCATCCTTGCCTAACCGCTTGTTTGAGACTACAGATCTGTCATTTGAATTACCAATTACTGTTACTTCTTTTTAAAGCCTGCTTCGCAGGTGTCCTTGCTTTCTGATGGATGGTAGCTGCGCAGAAATGTATGTTCTCGTTTACATCCCAGCGATACAGGAAAGGCCTGGTGTTTCACCATTCAGGTGAGTTCTGCTCACCCCTGACTAGCAGATGGCTCTGCGATGGCACAGGGCACCTATAGCACCGTTAAGACCTCATCTACTGAAACTTGCAAGGAAAAAGGCAGAACGTGCCCAAATGTTTCCGGGGCACTTGTCCTGCTGGATTCACGTCTACACTAAATGGCATTGGATCCTTAATGGCTTGATATAGCCCAAGATTCTGATCATGCTCCTCATTCAGCAAGACATCTGTACAGAGGTCAGTCAACTGATGACAAGTTCCAGTAATTTTATTTCAAATATTCTTAGCCATAATTGCTCATTTGCAACTTGCAGAGGAAAGAGAACTGATTATACCAACTTGTCTTGTCATCTTCACCCCATCCCCAGGCTCCGTGCAAGTTTACTTTTTCCCTTTCACTTCTAAATTTAAAAGAAAACACTGCCTCGGTTCTGTTCCCGTTCGCCCTTTGGCAGTGGGAGTTGGCAGGAGCTAGCACACCTGGTTCTGCAGCGTGGTTAAATATCTGGCTCTTCCACGTTAATACGTTTGGCTCTTTTCTTCCTTTAGAGGCATCCAATTCAACTGCAGTGTGTCTCCGTGGCAGTGCTGGGCATCTTTCCTGAGAGTTCAGTATTAACGAGCCCGCAGCAGAGCAGGAAGGCTCCCAGCTTCCCCGTTGCCATATCCAGGGACCAGGACTTCTGCCATGCTCAAACCCTCACAGCCTCTGGCCGTGGGGAGCGTACGGCAAAGCAAGCCGGAGCGGGTAGGGTCAGCGGCTACTCTGAGTGAAGTCCAAGCGGGCAACAAATCGCAGGTAGCGTTTCCAAAGTAGAGAAGCTACGAAAAAGGTGCCCGCGGGTGCCAGGCAGGATAACTCGTGGAGGCTGCGCTCCTTGCAGAGGGCTCCCTGCCCAGAGGTGGAGGTCTTGCCCTGTTGTTTGCAGGCCCCTCGCAAACTGAACTGGGGTGAAAATAAAGACGTGGTAGCGTAACGGAGTATTGGTCTTTTCTTTCTGTTATGACTTCTGGAAAAAAAGAATAAAATTGAGACTTTAGAATCTTTTAGTCAAAGTTTGGTTTTGCCATTTTCCCCTTGTTCTCCTCTTTCATCGCTAAAGAAGTAAAAGAAGAAAATAAGCTGAAAAAGGAAAGGATGGAAAAGAGAGAAGCGGAGGCAGAAAACCATTTTCTAGGAGATTTAGCTCTCTCTTTGCAGCAGGGAACATTTCCATGAAGATATTTGCTTCTTTAAAAGAAGGAAGTTTTTGAGGAAAAACTATTTGTACGTATTTTTTTGCTCGGCTTCACTTGACTGCTTCAGAAGGTACCGTTCACTTGAGACGCCACCAAAAAGAGCCAACAAGCTGTAACCTGCTCTCCTGCACTGTTACTTCTGGGTGCCACATCCATGTTTCAACACAGCGCTCAGGGCTTATAAAAGGACGCTGGTGACACATCACGTTAGCTCTGTATTTCCCACCAATGTTTATGGGATGGCAAACTAAGGCTGAGTTTAAGAGCGCGCCTGCGGGTGCTGAGACACTGGAAAGGATCTTTCTGCCTTTCCAGTAAAGTAGAAAATTGGAAACCTCGCTGTTTGTTCTGTAGTGTTTTTCATTTTGCTGTTTCAGACTCGCATGTTCTCAGAGGTATCAAATCAGCTAAATCCTGATGCGTTAAACCAGGAAAAAGGAGGAAGCACAACCTTTAACTGTAGCTAAGGTGGTCGTCTCTGCTGTTTCAGTAACTAGGAAGATAACACCCCCCAACAGTGTTCATGTGATGCAGGTTTGCGTCAGGGGAAAAAAGTGACTGTTGACAGGAGCAACGTAAAAGTACATAAATTTGAATGTTAACAAAATGCCAAGTGTATAGCCGTTGATGGTGCGTGTGTCGGGATGCAATCGTGTTGCTGAAGTGAGCTAATATGGACACGAAGGTGCTTAAGAAGACAATAAGGTGCCTCTGTGCCAACATACCTTCTCTTGCTAGACGATGTGCTGGTGTATATTAATTTCTGTGTAAAAACTGCACCCTCTGCCAACATAGCTGCACCGGCACAAGATCTGTGCAGGGGCCGATGCTGCCACGTGGCCGTGTCGGCTCCTGCTGCTGCTCCAGAGCATCTCTGGGGGAGGAAGAGACTCGGCAGCTGCTGCCCCATCTCCGCTAAGGCTTCCCGGAGGGGCTGTCCTAAGGGAAGGGCTTAAATAACCTTCAAACAAAATAATTAAAGATTGATTATACCTTAATTGTAAAACAGTATCCCAAGGCTCTGAAGGTAGCAGGCCTTTTCTCCTCTGCCTTTGAAGATAAGACAGAACGGCTGTGTTTTAATTATTGGAAGGTTACTTGCATTTTCTGTATCTGCAAGAGGCCAAGAACTGAAATTTATAGTAGTTCTTGAATTTCTGCTTTAGAACATAACTATATGCTATTAAATTTTTGCTTGGTCTTTAGATCTGGGTTTAAAAACGGCAGCAGTAGAAGATGAATAAAATGCAAGCTTTGGTTGTCAATTTATCTCTTCCTGCATTTGTTACGGTTCAGCAAAAACATGTCGCTCCCTGACTGGCGTTTGTGAGTAACCCTAAAAGCCGAACAGCTTTGTCCACAACGCAGCCGGTTAGCGTGCGTGAGACGACGTCCACGGGCCACACGTTGATCAGGCGTCACGTCAAATTGATCAGACCAACGAACAATCTTAACATAGTGTTTTGGCTGGGGTAGCTCACACTCATCGCTCTCAGTGGGTTTCGGCTGTAAAGTCCGTCTAAACCTCATGGAGCAAAGATGCTCGTGGCGAGCCGCACGCCGCCGAGCCGTCCGGCAGAGCAGGCTCTGCAGTCACAGGTCAGTTCAGAATTAAAGCTCTCTGTGCACGCTCGGGTCTGCACGCTTGGTTTGACAGCGAGAAGGCAGAATGTATCGTCCTGCTGACAAGACTAATACAACAGTACTTTAAAAATAAACCTTTTAAGTTGATGTATGTGACCTAAAGCCACCAGAGCACTGCTAAGGAGCATACTTCTCAGTTTTGCATTTGTAAAAAAAAAAAAAAAAAGGGGGGGCAACAAAACAAACAAACAAAACCCCTAAAAAATAACCCTGCAAGAATAAAAGTCTTGGCATCTACCACCCTCGCAGGGAATGAACTTCTAAGCAGAAAAGATGAAATTTCTGACTTCTTTGTGAATTTTAATGCCGTAGTGCCCTTTTAATGCCCTGAAAGAATCCTTTGGCGTTGTTCTAGCTGTGGGTCTGTGGTCTCTCTCCCTCCGCCCGCAGCTGGTTGCGAGAGCCCGGTCTGCCCGCGCCCGGGCTGGAGCCTGGCGTGCTGCGTGCTGCCAGCCCAGTGAAAGGGCTGACGGCAGAAGTTCAGGGCTAAGGAGGGGACGTATCGGGAAGCTGATATAACTGAATCACAGATACAGGTGTATGTCTGTAGAGATCGGTGTTATTTATACTGTAAAAATGTACAGAGAAACATAGCGCAGGGTAGAAATTTAAATTTTGTAGAAACCTATTTCCTGGACAATATGGAGGGTAATATTCCTCCCTCTGTTCTGTACTTTAGAGCAAGACTAAAAAGTTACACAATAACAGACATTTTAAAGAATCTGGTAACTCTCATGGGTGAGAGAGACAGAGGATAGCTTGTTTTCCAAGGAATCTGGGGATTACAGGCACAATTATGTATTGTTTTTTAAAGTAGCCATAAACAATAAAGCCAAGCCTCTTTGGAAGCACGGTGGGCACGCATCTGCGGCTGCACGAACTGTAAGTCACCAGTATGTCTGAGGGAGAGAAGTGAATTATACTGCTGTAAACCCACTATAATGGGAGACCCAGGCCCTAAAATTACACAAAGCCCCCACCCTCCAGAAGGAGTCGAAATCTTCGTTACTATACCCAGCTGAAATACGCAGCCTGCTCTTGTAGAAGGCCTTTCCTAAAAGTTGTTGGGGTTTTAGTTTCATTCCTGTTACCTGGCTCAAAGAGGCCATTCCTGGGAAGCTCTGGCAGTGTGCAAATAGAAGCAGGGAATATTCGATTTCCCAGCTCAGGAGGAGGCAGCTCTGCAGCTGGCGGGCGGGTGCTGGAGCGCAGCAGCACCGTCGTTAGCGGGGTGTTGCAGCGCGCGAGGCTGCTCGGGTGGTTTCAGAAGCCCCTAAATCTGACTTCCACCACCTTTGTTCTCGGGGCACAGATGGGAAGGCTACTGGCAAGTCTGACGTTATTTGCAGTTACGTTTTTCCCCCAGTTCTTGCAATTAACCTCTTTGTGGTTCCGTGCAGGCTGGGTTTTGTTTCCTGCAGTGACACTGTTGTTACCTTTGGCGTGTGCCGGCACGTTCCTTTTAAAGAGGAGCGCAGAGCGCCATGCAGCCATGGCCGTGCCCTTTCTGCACTGCTTTCTAAATAATGGATTTGGGCACAAATATCTTTCAGACCCCTAATCTTGGATTTGCTCTCTTGGTGGAGCACGAGCTCAGGGGGAAATCGTGAGCTTTGCTCTGCCGCTCTATACCAGCCTTTGGTGAAAAACTACCTGCACTGCTGAAAAACGTTTATCCCTCAGTTTGTATGAAACAATTATTAGATAAAGCAGCGTTATTTAGTACTTGTGCCGTCTTGATTGTTTTCTGGGAAACTTAAGGTCTCTTGTGAAATGGCGTGCACCGCTGCACATGCAGTTGCTGCTTATGAGTACAGATGTGTTCACAGAGCAAAAATACCAGCAGTTGGTCTGACTCCGTCCTTATAAAACTGCAAGTGCTGAGGAAGCTGAGTTTCAAATGGTGGTAGTGAAAAATTTGAGTTTAGTTTGGGTAAGTATCCTTGGCTTCTGGAGGCTTTTTCATGATGTCCTAGCCTTTTCTGATATTTTTTCCTGAATCCATTTACTGGTAACGTTAAGAAGTCAGGATGCGGCAGAGTGATTTTTTATGACTTGAGTGAAGCTGAAAATACCGAGAAATGTGTTTTCTGTTCTGGGTTGTTTTTGTGTTTTTACTGACTAAAAGTAGGAAACAATTCTGTAAAAGTTTCTGCAGCCGTTGACTACACATCTGCTTGTGACAGTGTGCCGGGGGAAGAGTCTCTCCTGGTATTTGACATGAGCAATGAAGAGAGATCCCGGGAGGAGTGACCGTGCTGAGGACAGACTTAGCAGCTCAGGTCCTGGTTTGACCCACTCGCCCCTTCAACCCCTTCGCCGTGGCCTTGGTGCCCGTCCCCAGCATCTGCTCCCGGCCACGCTGGCTCTGCGGGACGTGCAGTCCGCGCGGTCAGACTGACCGTCCTGCGAACCGGCCCCGCTGGGCTGTTCCAGCACGCCGAGCTGCGAGGCTTTGTCAACCCATTCCCGGCCTTTTGTCTGCAGCTCAGCGCGTGGTTTGTGAGCAACCTGAGCCCTTCCCTTCCCCTGACATGACGGTACATGCTGCTTATCTGAGCAGCAATTCCAGCCCGGGCCAAGGACACACCTTTGGGAACGCTCCTTTCTTTAGCCTTATTCAGCTTTGCATTGTCTCGACTTGTTGGGCGATGCTCTCTAGGCTAACTGCGCATCCGTGAGCCAGCCCTGCGTGTGAGCTTGCCGTGCCCGGTAATGCCCGTTCAAATCCGAAGAGAACGACTCAGCACCGGCGCGTAGCCGCACTTTGGCGGCTTGGTGTGCCACGTGTGATGGCTTCTGAAAAGCTGGGGAACTCCAGACAGTGCCGTGGATAACGGGTACCCACGTGCATGGACCCCGGGTTAGTTGGGTGCGTTGAAGTAACACCCAGATTCTTTTATATGGTGGTTAAAAAATAGTTTTTAATTTGAGGCTTCATTCTTCTGACCTAGTCAAGCACTGGTAGCGTTTAGGATCGTGCACACGGAGCTTGGCGGCTGTTTAACACAGTCTGAAATTTGAAGCTTGCTGTGTTGAAGGGAAAAACCCAATCGTTTCCGTTTCTGTGTCTGTAAGCGACATCTCCACAGGCAAAATCACCTTCTTTGGGGGGAGGTCTTTGAAACTCCAGTGGAAGGGAGGCCCCGTGCGGACCCTGTGCCATATCCCACCTGACAATGGGAGGCAGAGGGGACGCACGCCGGGGGGTGCTGCGGGGGCGCGGGCAGCACGGCTGAGGAGGGGCGCGGGGATGGACTCGCAGGTCGGGGCTGCCGTCGGGAGCCCCTGCAGCTCCCTCCTGACCTCCGGCCTGTGGGAACGGTTGCACCTTTCTGTTCAGAGCCATATATTAAAATAAGAGATGGGTAATTTTAATAATTCTGCATAATAGCTGATGTTCTGATCTTTATGTAGATTAAGGGGAACAGGAGTATTCGTATACGTGTGGCTTTAGTTGAGCAGGAGATGAAAGGGTTCAGAGAAATATTTAAAGTATATGCCTCCGCTTTGCTGGAAGTCACAGGGACTGAGGCCTAGCCAACCCTAATAACCCTAATTTAATTATTTTGGTTAGAAGCATGGTGTTTTTACCAGGGCAGTTATCTGGACACATCCCCACGGGTGCTGAGTTGCAAGCCTGCCTCGTCACTCCGGTGGAGCTCTGGGGTGACGAAAATGGGTCATGTTAGAAATAGCGTCGGTGTGACACCAAACCTCCACACGGGCTTCACCGGACTCAGACTGGGGTAGCTGGGGCAATAAAGAAACTCTGTTGGCGTGGTCTGAAGCATGTGGTTTAAGTTGCATACGTCTTAGAGTGCTCCGCTGACTCAGGACCGGGACGGCCCGTGTGTGTTAGTGACAGCCCAAGTGCCGATGTCCTGGCTGCCACCTCTGGGGGCTTGTGGCTCCCGTTTTAGCTTTTCCCTACGTCTTCTGCCTCTCCCAGTGTGGGATGCATAGCTTCAGGGCACATTCACTCGATGAGCAATGTCTACCTCAGTAACTTTGACCACGCCTTGGGAAAAAAAAAAGATTAAGAACTGCAATGTACTCTCCTTGCAAATGATGGGCTGTTATTACCTTCCGGCATCACACAAGCGAAAGCCATGAACCGGATGCTCTGTACTAATACTCTGCTCTTGCACTGTTTACTGTTGCAATGTGTATTCGCATGCTGTCCTGTCTAAGGTGACGTCGCAGCTCTGGATTTTTGATGACAACTATTATAATGAGACAAAGGAAGAGAGGCAGCTTAGGTTTGACTTGGATCCCTTTGCCTTTTTAAAAATTGAAGATTTCTAACTCTCAGCAAAATCCGTACCACATGAGACCATGTTTTACATTCTGCCTGTTTGCAGACCTGATATATAGGGGCTTTATGCGGAATCCCAGTATGTCATTGTTCTATTAATGACTGAGTGAGGCGTTAGCTTGCCTTTCCTGATGCTGTCTTGTATTTTCATGTTCTGAGCGGGTATTTTTGGCTGCGTAATAAACCGATGTTAACTATAAACATAGATGCTGCTTTAGGGAATCTGTCTTATTCAGCCAAGAATGAAAGCTGTTTCACAGTTAGAAAGTCTTTTTTTTTTTTTTGGTTGACTTCATTTCATGAGCAGTGAAGAAGTCTGCATTAGCTGCTGTAAAGGTACAAGTGGTTTCTCTTGACTTGGGATGGACGGAAGGTAATTTTGCAGACATTGTAGGTGTTCCCAGAAAAAAAAAGAGACTCACTCTCCTCCATCCCACTGAGAAAAATGCAGAATTCTTCCTTTGCCCCTGTAAAGCCAAGCCAGAGAACCCAGGGGCTGAGCTTAAAAGTTGTCAAGAGAATTCACACCCAAACCGTGCTCCCCCCTGTATTAGCTATGCTTTTTCTCAGGAGGGCTGCGTAGGCAGCGCTCTGACATGGGACACCCTGCCATGAATGGCATGTCTTAGGAGCTGTCTCCTTTTGCTGCATAAGGTTGCCCACGTGGCTCTTAAAGAATAGTCTGGGACTTGGGAGCAAGGTTTGCTCCTGTTCCATCCTGGCCATGCTCCTCACAGCCATCTGCATGTGCCCGGCCATATCCTGATAAACTGGGAGCGCTCCGCCTGCCTGCATCGAGCCGGCTGTGCCGGGGGACCGTGCCCTGGGACCACTTGCTGCACGGGGGGATAATCTGCTTTTAAGGGTGTCCTCAAGGCACCTTGGAAAATAGAGTTCAGAGACAACCCGTGTGATGTGGCTGTAGGAGGCTGGTGTGGCAGGATGAGCCCAAGTTGTCACCTTGTCTCTGTGTGCCGGCACGGCTGCAGTTTTATCTGACACCACTCTGCCCCATTTAAGCTCCTCTACCTGAATACATTTTGAGGGAGTTATTCCAGATCTCTACCAGAACAAGGAAGTAGAAAGCCGAGCTGAAACTCTGCAAGTATTTCCATACCCTGCCTCTGCCTGAGGCTTTTCGTGGCTGCATCTGGCGATAGCTGGGAGAATGTCAAGTAGCATCTTTGGCTGAAACCGGAGAGAGTTGAGGCAGGATCAGGATGGGATGTGGTCCCTGCTCAGGGCTGTCAGGCTCTTGGCAAGGGCTTAGACCTGACCAAGGAGGATGTTTGCAGCGGGACCCGGCTGTGTCCCGGGTGACCCTGGATCGCGCTGTGTCGCCCAGCAGCTCTCAGGTGGAAGCAGTGGCTCCGTCGCTGCTCATCTCCCCTGACTTGAACAAATGACGTTCTTGCATCAGGAGGTGTCTGCCTGTCTGTCTGCCCAGGCTTAGATAAAAACCCTCCTTAGAGCCGTATCAGTGCCTCCTGCCCTGGCACCAGGCAGTCTGTCACCCACTCCCAAGCCAGGTCAGTGACGTGAGAAGACCTGCCGCACACCTGTATTTGAAGGTGACATACTCTGGTCCTTGACTTTCTTACGGTTTTAGAGCATCTGCCACCGATTTCACAAGACTTCCCCTTTTCAGATAAACCCGAATACAAGTGCTGCATGTCCACAACTCGCACTTTGCAGCAGCTGTCCTTCACTAGGCATCCAGCAACTCTCAATACCGCAGCGAAACGCTCATCCGTTTTGAATTAATTTCTTTTTTTTCTAGGCAGCAAACATGAAGCAACTTGCTTCATCAATGTATTGCTCTGAATTACTGTAGCAGAGGCATCAAGCAGCCGGGGGAGTCTGACATCAGTTGCTGCCTCACAGGTATATTCAGTTTCTCAATCCCAAGCAAACTGTGCTTTGTCTGTACTTGCAAAGCCACTGGCTTTGAGGAGCTGGTATTCCCTCCTGCTGCGAAGCTAAAATAAACTAGACCCACCGGATCCCACGTTTGTGTTATCTACAGTATTTTCATTCTCCGTGTAGCGCTGTATCTGCCTACGGGCGTGCGGTGGGCTGCTCCGCTTTCGGGGGGATGCGGGGCTGGGGTGGGCTGGCAGCACCCCGGGTGGGGGAGCCGTGCTGGGCGCCTTACGCTTGGGTCTCGCTGACACAGTGGGAAGGGGTGTATGTGGTGCGTAGGCGACACGTTACAGATAAGCAACAACTCTTCCTTAGGGAATGGTCTCTGCCCGTGGCTGGCCTTGTTTGCCATCTGGTGACTCTCGCAGGCGTATCGCCTGAGTTGTTGAGGAGCAGCGGGACGGTCTCACCTTTGCTCTGTGGCTGTTCCGACAGCCAGTCTGGGAAGGGAATAAGCGATACTGGTATTTGTGTCTCTGCTGTTCATTTGTTCCCGTTGCCGGCACGCAGAGGTCTGGAATACAACGTACAAAAGCGTGCAGTGTGTGCAGATGTCTTCAGAGGTCCTGGGCAGCCAAGCAGGTTCCTAAGGTTAAGGGCAGGCACGCCAACCAAATACATAAATAAAACATTGGTCCCATAGATATTAGTGAAGGAATAAAAATCAATACTTAAAACCCCACCAAGCAAAGAAAATGACCAGTATTTTCAGGTTTAGATATATACTTAATCCCACCCCAATGGATACTATCATCCGTGGCCCCAAGGACAGCACAACCTGTGGGATGATAGGAGGTAGTCTGGGAGGTCTCTTTTTCCTTCTGAGTTCTGTGAGCAGAGAATGTTTTAAGGGGTTCATGCTCATTTGTATTTTAAAGCTTCTTATTCTGAAGTGCGAGACCAGGGGCTACATCTTCAGCTGGTATAAATCTGCCTGGCTGCATGGAGATAAACTGATTTACGCTGGCTGAAGATCTGGCCCTGGATGTAAGAAATGGAAGCAGGTGGATGTAATTTCTCTAAATTTCCACTCAAGCTGCACACGCCTGGAGCACCAGAAATTGAACGGCACTTTCCCTAAGAGTAAAAAAGTTATTAGCTTCATATTTGTGTTAGTGCTTCAGTGCCCTCCCTCTTGACTTGATCTTCACATGTAGCCACAGGCTGTCTCTGGCAATGACTCTGTCTCCCCAATAAAATTAAAAATCACTTTTGTTTCATATGTTTTTAATAAGACGTGTCCTTTTTAATAAAGGACTCAGCTCTTTAGTGGGTGATGAGCTGATGAACAGCAGGCTCAGAGTTTATTGCATTTCCCCAATTTGAATTTCTCTTTCTGCATTTCAGATGTAACGATAAAGCTAAGTAAAAATCCCCAAAGACTCTGCACATGCAGCACAAACACAGTTTTGCTATCACTGCTGGGTTGAAATTGATGCTCAGGGTAAGTGGATGCGTGGCTGTTGTGCAGTTAGGTGCAAGGAATAGGTTTTATTCTTGAACGGACGATGTGGGAAAGAAGAGGGGCACAGGTTCAGGAGCGTATGGTCCAGGTCTACAACTTCCACCAAAGTTAATGGCATTCTGAGAGCTGAGGATCTCCCCCATCACAAGCAATTAGTGTCTTTAGCCTAAGTGCTCGTAAACGAAATAAGGACAAGGCACAGTGATGTGCAGCAGAGAAAGAAATATTTCTGTGGCCATTGGCTGCGTGCACAGAAGGACGTGCACAGGCACACGCAGCTGCTCACCACCACTCACTTTTGTTTTGCGGGATAAATGAAGTCTGTATCTATTTTCTTATTTATTTTTTTTTTCCTCCCTTGTTTAGGATTCTTTCATCTGCAGTGAAGTGCTAATCCTGTAGCAAAATCGGAGCGAGCCCTTGGGTAGGACAGTCCCGTGGTTTAGGTGTTACACCAGGGCTGATATTGCTCCAGCCGTTGTGACATCCCCTGGTATTTATGGTGCTTTACATCCCAACCGCGGGACACAGCTTCGGGCTGCAGACGGTCACGAAGCGTCTCAGGGTGGCAGCACCCCAGGGACATGAAGAAACTCGGCTGGGGTATGTTCGGTCTTTGATGTCTGGGCTGCTCGCAGAGCTGGTCTCAAATCCTTGGTGCTGTCGGGCAGAAGAGCGATCCGGGCAGTGAGGAACACCCGCTGCTTCCCAAGGGTTATCCACCGGCGCGTGGAGATGGGAGCAGGGACCGTTTCACAGAGTTTTCAGCAAACGGCCCTTTCCCCTGATAAGAGAAAGTCCAATTCAATGAGCTGAAGAGCTCTTAACAACGACGTGAAGGCAGTGAAGAGGATGGGATCCTGGGGACTCCAGGCTCCGGCCGCTCTCATTGCCCGCAGTGCATCCACTGGCATGCAAAGCTACAAAGTTTGGGTGGAATTAAGTAGTTTCTTCATCTCTTAGCATAATATTTCATTATATTTCATTTCATACATTTTCCTTTAAAAAAATGAGAGCAAAGAACTTTCCAAAAGGAAGTTATTTTCAAGTTATTTTTTTAAAAAAAATATCATTAATTTGATTTCTAAAATCTTGCCCAGAATTTTTTGCAGGTTTGTATTTGATTTTATTACAAAATCAGTTCAGCGATGTTGAAATTAATTTGCAAACCTTTTGATGCTATTAAATTATACTGGGAACAGCTTTGCTTAAAATTACACAATCTATTCCTTAGCATAAAAGTAAATAGACTGTATCGCTAGCCCCAGAAAAAAAGACAAAGGTTAAATTCCAGGGATTTGCTGAGTATTAATTTTATTCAAATAATTTATGCAGATTTCCTGCTTCTGAATTGTTCCAAGTTTGAAGAATCAAACAAAACCAAATGCTTCTCTGTGTTTAGCTTCTTATATTGATTCATTTATTCCTGGGATGGTTTCAAACACAGACCTGAAGTAACTTTATGAGCCGGATTTTTTTCCAAAGTGAACAGGCAAGACAAATAAACCCGAGCTGTTCAGGAGGCTTTGGAAACAGCACGTTTATATCCTGTCCCGTAATGATTTCTGGCGAGTGACACTTTCAGGTGGCCGTCAGGCACCTGCCTGGAGGTGGATGCTCAGAGAGCCCCGTGGGCTGTACCGGGCGGGGTGTCGTGAGGTGCTCAACACACGCGTGCAGCCACTCCGGCTCCGGGCGGGCAGAGCTGAATCGGTAGGAAATACGTCAAAGTCGCCATCCTGTTAGTAGTAGGAAGTAGGGCCATAAGGGACCTTAGCGTCAGCAGATTGCAAAATAAAATATAAAAATAAGAAAGGCTGGGCTTGGGCACACCCGGCTCCGCCGAGCTTTCCTTTCCAAAGCCACGCTCTTGGTTTCAGAGCAGCGCACCGGCAGACGCGCATCCTCGGGGCAAGGATTCTCCTTCTCCCACAGCGGATTCTGCATGAGGGGGATGGATTTATCCACCTCTGGAGGCAAACAGGGACAAACAAACGCCGGCACTGTCAGATGCTGTCTGGGTGTAGGTCACCCCAGCGCCTGGTTCCCTTTCCTCTTAAGAGGGTGTGAATTGAGATAATTAAGATAACACAGTGCCCGGCTGTAACGCTGTTGAGTTTCTCCTGTGTTTGGGTGTATGTTCCGTGGACCATCTTCTTCCAGCTCTTCAAGGGGAACGAGACAAATGGGACACTGTGGAAGGATTCGTGCAGACTTAATTTGTTGATCCTGTAAATTGCACATGTTTTTCTTTAAGCTGTATTGAGGAATCTAGGTCTGATGCGCTTCTGCTAAAAAAAGCAGATGGGGCAAAGGCTGGGAGCATCGTCGCCCTTCTCCCTCCAGGGCGGCCGCATCCCGTGGTGAGCGAGGAGCGGGAGCCTGGTGGCCTGGCCACCGCCCCAGGCTTTGGGTCGGGAGGTGCTTGAACCCTTCCAAAAGTGAGCTCTGTGCCGCCCCTGCTCCTCCAGTCCAGAGAAGTCTGTGAGTGATAAAACTTTCCTTTAATTAAACCAGAACCTCCAGCTCCGCTGCTACTCGTGTGCTGCGGTTTCTGGGGTTTTCCAGCGCAGAAAGTGTAACTGTGGGCTATGTTTTCAGGGATGGCAGAGCAAAGGCGATACAATTGCCGTCTTTGTGCATACTTCTGACCCTCAGGCTTTTCTGTGCCGGTTCATTTCTGCACAAGTTACAACAGTGCCGGGCTCTCCTCTGCCCAAATCCACCCCAGGAGCTGCCGAGTTGGAGGGAAGGTGCTGCGGCCGTGGGGGTGCCGGGGCTGGGGATCTGGCTGGCTCCCGCCTTCCCGGTGCTTTGGGCTGTCTTTGCAGAAGCTCTCGGCTGTCTCAAAATCCAGCTGTGCCACAGGCAAAGTTTGAAACAGAAAATAACCCAAACTAGCTGTCAGTGACTTCAACAGCTCCCTATGGCAAATTTGGCAGTGATGTGAAACTAGTCGCGGCATCGCTTTCACAGTTAATTCAAAGGAGATGCGGTACAGTTAGTGTTGACCTATCGCACGGTGGGGGATATCGCATTCAAATCCCCATTCTGCACCAAATCTTAGATCTGAAAAGTTCTTAATAATCAGACTAGACCAGGCTTTGCAGCGCTCACTCCTCCTTTGTTCCAGGCACACGAATTTGTGCATCAATAAGTGAAGCACCGGGCTCTGCTGGAACGCAAAGGTGAAAACCACGGCTAAGGATGGCTCTGCTGCAGCACAGAGACGTGGGAAGGGCTGCCTACGTGGCAGAAACGCACCATTTCCAGTGATGTGTAAATGATCCTAAACCAACCCTTGCAATTACAAAGCTCTGAATCAAAACATGTTCATGTTTTAGAAGAATTATAGTGTCAGGCTTTCCAGGGCATTGTGAGCAGGTGGAAGGTCATTTTACATGTTCTCTTGTCCCGGTAAAAATGATGTTGTCCTACTTAAGCCTCATGGACTTGGTTGGCTCAGGAGATAGCGAGAGCTTGCTGGCACAATGAGCTGTACCCCTGGGGTGTTCCGCAGCTCTCCGTCAACAGCACTTGCTGGGAGAACTGGGTAGTAAATGCTCATTTTGGCACTGGGTACCTGGACCATTGCCAGATCGTCTCTCCAGCCGAGTGCCACCACTTCTGGAGCATCACTGAAGCCTCTGCTGATTTTTAGAAGGGGAAACGATTTGTCTTTATTGTGGATGAGGGCAACTGAATAGGAAGATAAGTTAACATTAATTTTTAAATTTCTGCGCAAGTTTAAAATATTACGGGCATTCATCTTCCGGAGTAGCCTATGGTCTTTCTGTCGTGGCTTTTCATGTTCTTCCTCCTGCTATTTTTCCATGTCGGAGCAGTGATGGAGAGGAGTGGATTCCAGGTGTGTGAGCCATGCGACATTTACTGGTTGAGGTTCAGAAATTCCTACCCTGGGGTGGCGGGGGGAAGTTAGAGGGAAGAGAAGAAAAAGAAGAGAAATGAGAAAATAAAGTAGGCTCCACCACCTGCCATGTAATGATCGGTTCTGCAGATAAGGCTGTTTTAAGGTGCATTCCAGACATATGGGTCCTGCCCAGACACAGCACAAAAGAAAAGGGAGACTTAAAACAACAGCCAGCTCCTCCTCCCCCCGGATCAGGTGCGCACACACATAAGAGAATAGCTAACTCTAATAAAAACCTCTCTCCCGGCCGATGTTTTCTTATGGTTTTAATTCAAAGCCCCCTTTAAGCACACATGCCCATACAGCCCCTCTAATCAAGTTGGCGCCTGTCACTGGGGGTTAAATGCGGGGGATCCGAGGCCAAGCCAAACAGAACATCACCCCGGAGAAGCTGCTGGCAAGTGCTGCACGGGGGCTGGAAAACACCCCGTCCCCTTCAGTGATCGTTGCGAGGAGACTTGTCGTCTTCGTTAGAAAATGAAATTAAAAACAATTGCACGTTTCTCCCTTGAAATGGAAAGATTCCCTACAGCTATCCTGGATGCGTGTTCGTGTCTCAAAATTAAAGCAGGCTTAGACTTTAAGGTTCCACCTCACGCAGCAGTTAGGAGAACACGAGGCCGGATCCCGTCCGACGCTGCTGCGGCTCCGCTGTGGTTGTGGGAGACGGCCGTTTCCCAAGGAGGGGCAGAGGCATGAGCCGTAGAGTTGGGGAATGGTAAGAAGAGCCAGGTGTGTCCTCACGAGGCAGTGCTGCAAACCTCGGCGTAATTAGTCTTCCCCCTGTTATCTTTGTGCTGCGGTGACTGTGAGCCATTTGAGATGGAGACAAGAATAAGGCCTTTATATTTTTTTTGACATGCTGCCGGTGGCACCATAAATTTACATCTCGGGGGTTTGCGGCATGTCTGTCACGGTGACAAGGGTAATATAAAGTTGCTAATTCACTGGGATTTGCCCCAGTGAAAACTGAAGAAAAGAACAATGGGTAATTGTAACAGCATCTTAGGAAAATGCCAGCGTGATAAAAGTGGAATCACCCAGTAAAAACGTGTCGTAAAGCTCCTAAATTTCAGCCTCACTTGTCATGCTATCTCTAAGCAAATTTGCTCTCTGTTGGACTGTAAAAATCAAGTGGTAGACGCTCGCTTTTGATGCAAAAATAGGAACGTAACTCTGCAAGACAAATTTAATCTTGAATCTTAGAGATTTTTGGGGGGGGGTGGTTTCTTTTGGAAAGGCAGTTATTTTTAGAAAGTAAGAGAATTACTACTTTAATCCCTTTCAGTCTTCTCTAAAATTAATATTGGTGTGAATTTTAATAAGTACAGTAATAACAACTTGTAAGATCATGCACTGTGCTTGTGTAAGTGATAAAACAAACTAGAGGAAAGTATTTAAACAGTATCATAATCTGATTTCTGGTTTTTGCTGTAGTTATGGTAAATGCGCTCTGGTTAATTGCAGGAAAAAATATTTAATTTATATTTAATCAAAGAAGCATTTTTCTCTTAAGGACCTTACTAAAGTTTGACTGTGTTTACGTATCCGGTACGGGCCATAATGAAACGGGGGGCGTGCAGCTGAGGGTGAGGGTGACGCGCAGGGCGCCAGGCTGCTCCCGGGGCACGGCTGGTCCAGCGGGCGCAGGTTGTGCTGCAGGCAGGGGATGAGCATCCCTGCGGAGCCCAGGGGACGCACCAGGCGCTTCCCGACATTCCCCAGGCGACACGCGCCTCCTCGCTGGGCTCCGCTGGATCAGTTCTGCTGCCCCAGTAGCACCGAAATCCCTATTTATTTTTAGACCTGCATCGGAGTTTGCTTGCTTAAATTTTGTGTGGTTACTTCGTCTGTGCCTTGCATGTGTGATACCTGTTGACCCAAATGGAGGGTGAGAGGAAATGTTAGATATGCTGCGATTTTTTGTAGGAAATTAGGGTCATTTTTTTTTTCAGGTTTCACCTTTTACATGGGGGAATTATTTGGAAAGAGTACAGCAGTACTGAGAAGAAACTACAGACAAATTCAGCCACTAATGCTGTATTACTGCATAAATATTCAATGCAAAAAATAATGAAACTACAGAACTTAATAAGGATTAAAACCCCTGTTGCCATTTTGTGCTCCGCTCCTGGCATTTCACCCTCAGTAACAGATGATCTCTCTTTACAAATAACTTGCTTTAAAATGCAATCCCAGTGAGCTTCCTTGTGCCCTCGGGTGACAGGGCTTTATTTCAGCTGCATCTCCAGGCGCCTGCGGTGAAGGATGCTGAGGGCCCCCAGAGCTGCTGGGCAGTGGTGGGAAGCGTACGGAGGAGGTTGTACGGGACCTGATCCTCTTGGAGCAGGCTGAGATGAGGTGTAGGTGTGGAGCCGTGTCAGCCCGTGGCATAAGAGCAGATTTCAGCTGGAACACGCTATTTACAAGGGCTGCCGCTTGGGAGGAGCTAGTGGAGGTGATCACCTTTCTTCAATATAGCAATCGGTTGTCTTGAAATGCTACCAAGGTAAGGCTCTATGAAAGATTGCAGCGTTGAGCTGCTGTGCCTTCCATTCGCAGCGCTTTTCATGCACGGATGTGCCCAGGCAGGCACAGCAGCGTGGTGAGCGGGACGGTGTCCCTCCCTCCTCGCCTCCTGCTTCACTGCCCATCCATCCCCAGTCCCACGCTGCTGTCTTTCGTGGGGACGACGGGATCTCAAGCAGCCTCTGCCTGTGCAGGACCTCGGCAGAAAAGCAGTGGCAATAGCAATAAGTCACTGCAGCTTTTTGATGTGGAGATGGACACTCCTCCACGCAATCTGCCTGAAGGGCGCAGCTTCTGTCTCTCTTCAAATGAGGAGAAAAAAAAAAAAATCTTTCTTTTTTTTTTTATTAAAAAAAGGTGTGACAAGTAGTAATAAATGCTTGTGTGAACTGCTGAAGGCAACTCTCTTTATATCTATGGATGATGACTTTTCAAGTAGTTGTATTCATAAAACTTTAGCTCGATTTCTGTCATCTCCCAGAGCCACGCTCCGTCTGGCATTGGCTGCACTGCCCGCTGGAGGGAGAGGGACCAGCGTCACTGGCGGTGCCGTGCTTTTGGACCCGTGTAATTGTTAACCCCCACCAAATTGCCACAGGTACCCTGCATGCAGGACTCGGATGGCATGTAATTATTTATTGCTTGTGTTGGAGGAACTTGGAGGTGGTGTCCTTCTCCGTGGGGTCACCCGGGCACCGGGCAGAGCCGGCGAGGCAGCTGTGCCGTAGGTGCAGGAGTCACAGGCTGAATCTGAACGACAAATGGTCAGATTGGAAGAGAAAAGAATATTGTTTCTTTGTTTTAAATATGAAGCTGAGAGTAGGGGATACAACTTCTTGAGACTGCTCTGAAGGCTGGGCCTCTATCCACTGAATCTTGGTTTTCCTAGATGTGGTTTGCTCTGACAGCACGTGCTCACTCCTATGGGGCAGCGCTAATTCTGTCCCTGAATCTCTTCTGGACAACTTCCATCCTCTGAGCTCTCTCCCTGCCAGGGTTGACTTCTGGTGGATCCGTGTGCTTTACTATGCCATTTTCCCTTATTCCAGAAGTACTTTGCCTCTGCTCATCCCTTCACATGAAGCCAAAATTTCCTTCCAAATTTTGATTCTTGTCTCAAATATTCATTCCCTCTCTCCCATTCCCCTGAGTATTTCAGTAGATTTGGCCAACAATGGAGATGTTGGAATTTTATTAGAAATAAATGTGAAATTCAGATTAGGGTCAAAATGGAAAATATGTCTGTAAATATTTGAAAAGGTCTGAGCTGAGGCAGGTTTCTTCCCCTTTGGGTCAAAGGCAGTGTTGATGTACAAAGGTATGTTGGCACTTTTGAGCAGATGGTTTTAAACAGCCTTTAAAATATATATTCAAATCAATTCAAAATGGGCTAAAGCCCACAGAAAGGTTAGACTATCTTTTTTAGTCGTTTCCTGAATTTTAGTTGCCTTATCTTAATGCATTGTATAGCTTTCTGTCCGTTTAGTCCATTTCTATTCAACTCATGGAAGATTCCTGATAATTACTTAGCCCCATCTTATTCCCTAAGGTCCCAAAATGCAAAACGATTCTTTGCAAGACAGAGATTACTTTTTGCAAGCTTTAACAGGAGAAAAAAAAAGGACATTAAAATGATGTGATCTAAGGTAGAGTTTCACTGCTGAACCATTTTCTCCAAGACTTCATTTAGCAGATAGCAGCTATTGCGTGACTGCACGTGAGAGAGGGTTTGAATCTGTCCTTGCTCATGCCAATGCCAAATCACCTTTGACGTCAACAGGGCACGGCCACGGAGGATGCAAACTGACATTATGTCACTGAATTCAACATAACGTATGCAATCTGAGGACCCCACTTATAAGAGCCGTGTCCCGTTGTAAATGAGAAGGAAATCAAGCCCAATGGGGTTCTGAATCTGTCGGTGTCAGGAAGAGGCATTTTTGTTTTATCTGTGGAAACACTTGCTCGGCTGACGTACTTTTCCCCTCGTATGTTTGTCATTGGGGCCAGGGATTGCACCCATTTTCACCAATCAAAAAACTAGTGTTCAATACTGTTGTACTGACTCTCTTCAATTCCCTTTGTTTCCGTTGCCTTATCTACCAAATTGATCGAATGGTTTTCCAAGAGCAAAACTTGTGAAGTTTTAGTGAAAGGAATTTCTTTTCCATGAGAAAAGAAAGAGAAAGCTTATGCACCAATCCGTGCTGATGACATGGCACAACTTGTAAAAATCAGTGGATTTCGCTCGTACTGTACAGAGCAGTGATATGGTTAAAGGTAAAATTACGGTAACACCAATTTCCGACATAGCGCTTCGTTCACACGGTAAGTTGCTGTGCAGACGCGATGCCAGACTGCGAGGCCGGTGTATCTGCAGGAACTGGAAGGACTGCAGGGGATTTACCTGGAGGGTTATTTACATTTTACTTGCACGGACAAGTTCCGTGCCGGACCAGGGCTGCGCTATGGGGCGCATGCCGACACAAGGGATCACTCCCTAGCGTGAGCGATGGGCAGAGGAAACCGAGATGGCCGGCTGGACGACCCCGCAGAGGCTGCGGCATGGGGAAGGTTGCTCCGAGAGCTTCCCTTTCCCTCAAAAATGCAGAGCAAGGACAGGACCTGAGGGAGTGGAACAGGCCTGGTTTTAGGAGAGCCTAAAGACAGGTTATGTGGATATTTGAATTAATGTTGTGACCAGGAGCAAGAGGTGAGAAGGGAGGGGACACATCCTGGGAAGTTTGAACTCGTACTGCACGTTCCCTGAACCTGTCCTGAGGATCAGTGTGACCAAAAGGAGCTTTGGGGCATGGTGGGACGGTGCTCTGAAGGTACACCGTGTTGTCTTGCTCACGTGATATAAAAAAGGGCTCGTCTCCAGCTCCTTCACTCCTCCAGGACTGTGGGAACCTTCATTTGTCACTGCAGAAAGGAGTCTCAATATTTTATGAAAACAGCATTTTACCACAGGACTTTGGTGAATATCAGCATAATTTAAGTGTGATTTAACAGAACCTTTCATTGACTTTTTAAATTATGCCTCTCCATCACCTACCCTATGGGTTTCCTTGCTGTTCAACTTGCAAATCCCATTACTTATTAATTTCCCCGTAATACATAATAGAGGCAGAAAAGCATATAGCATCCCATTCAGCAATGATTTACAAGTCTCAGTTCTGAAGCAACGTAGGAAAGAGCAGACATTTTATGAGTTTCCTCTGTGCATGTTTTCTTTGGAAAAATGTATAAAGCAATGCATACGAACCTAAGGCTCCTTTGGACATGATCTCATAACTACAGCTATTGCAGCTTTACAGAAGATGCAATCTGATGAAGATTACAGAAGCACAGTCAGGGCAGAATTAGCAAGAAGATGGTGAGCAAGATTTACCTCATACTCATTATGGTAATGCATGTAATATCCATGGAAATGCTGATGGGCTTTGCTTAGAGAGGAAGAACTGCAGGCAAAGAACAAATACACAAACCAGCATTATTTACCCACATTCCCAATCAGGCTTTTGCTGGCATGTTAATCTTTCTACAGGGGGCCCATGAGAAACTTTGATTCCCTCGGCGTTTGGAGAAAATGACTAGCACATACCATGAATCAGAGGGGCTCATTTAGGAATGAAGAAACTATTACTCATCCTGCTCTGGCATGAACGAGCATCTGGCAGCATATTCTGAAATTTTGTGAAGACAACAGGAGGCAAAAGAAAAAAAAAATCCAGCTCCAGTACACCTCTTGTCAGCTCAGCAGGCAGCATATGAGAATTGGAAGGAGGTAGCACAAAGACAGATCTGCTGAACTGAGCCTTTATACGCTTGCTTTCTGTTTCCATCCATCTACTCTTTCCAGCTTTTTTTTTAGTACAAGCTGGGGAGCCTAACAGAATACACGGAGACAAATTCACCCGGTTAACTCGGCATCAGGTCGGTCCCGGCAGCTGCGTTCCAGAAATTCGCAGACTGCAGCAGTTCAAGGAGACAACGCTGCTGGTTGATGCTCTGGCCCCAGTGAGCTGTAGCTGGTGGAATCCTGACATTAATCAGATTTGCTTACGTGTGTGCTTAGACCCCTTATGGTATAGATAATGTACAGGAGAGTGGACGTGCTGTATTCCTAGGAACAGACACAGAACAGTACGCATCAGAACAGTGAAGTGCTAATTAATAATTTTTTTGAGGTGCAACCCATATCTAGGTCAGTAGCTGATGAAAAATGGAGCAAAGTTCCTCACAGCAGAGGAGCAGAGGGGGCTGTAAAGCATGGGGTAGGAAATAAAGACTCATTTCATCTTTTAATGTTTGCGTCCCATCTTCGTTTACAACCGCTGTGTTTTCTCCTCTGCTTCCTTGTCCGTGCACAGAGGTGAAACGTAGACTGAGCAAACTGTTGCACGTGCACATCATTCTGTCTCCTGCAGATGAATGTCCAAAGTCAACGTGACCACTGATGGAAGGTGAGGTTACCTGGGGGGCCAGGACACTGTCCCACCTCGCTGTCCTGCAAGGGCTCTGGCTGCTCCTCTGCAGCTCCCGCCTTTACTGAAACTCGGAAGATGCTGTGTTGCTACTCCAGGATTTTTAAGCTAACCATGAAGTGCAGGGTTGGGGCCATGTTAGCAGCGTATGTGTGTCTTAGTTCTTTTTGAAAAGCAGCAGAGCTGGAAGCGCCATGCGCGGGGCGGGAGGGCGGGCGGTGGAATGTTCCCGGGCTGCAGGGACTTGCCTTCGCCGCAGGAATGCTCGCAAGACGCAGCATGCTGCCCTGGCCGCCGTCTGCAGTCATTTGCCCTCCAGGTGTAGGCAGCTGCTGTTGCTGCTCTCAAAGCTTAATGTGACATTTTTCTCATTATTATTATTATTATTGTTATTATTTATTATTATTGTTATTATTTCTTGCTGGCCTCCTTTTCTCTCTGCTGGATTTTTTTTTCTTCTTTTCCTGCTACTTTCCTACAGCCACTTGCCTATATCATAACTGTCAGGCTTCCTGAAACGGGCATTCCTACAGGCAAAAGCATTTTGTCGAAACAACCCCATATTTGTATTTTTTCTTGTTTCCTCATTGTGGCAAAACCTTCTTTTGCAAAGGAGTCCTTTTCTCCTGTTCTGTTCCCCTAGGTGTTGTGTTGAATTGATTTCTCCTCTCATTTTACAGATGAGATATTCCAGGAACAATCGAACTAATATTAGTTCTGTCAAACTTAATCTAGGATACATTAATCTAGGATATAGGGGGGAATCAGATCCAGAAAACCTTGACTTCCTTTTTTATCGGAGAGCTAATAAAGTAGAAGGATGATGACCGGCTACTGAAATTTAAGCAACCAAGAACAGGAAAGATTTTTTTTTCAATAGTTGGGATAAAGCTTGATTTTCCAGATATTTCAAGGAGTACAATCAAACAGGGGAGACAACAAGAAGACTAACTGATTTTCTTTTTATTTTTCAGAAGTAAATTAACAGGTTTGGAGAATGTTTTAGGCTGTCTCTGTACTTACCACAAGCACACATATATTTCCTCTTCTAAAAACAGACGTGAAGTCAGGAGAAGTCTGACCCTTCAAAACATCTGGAGTTCAAACCCTTCTCCAAAGTCCCTGTAGCGGCCAGGCGGGGCTGGGTCGCCCAGGCACTGGTTACGCTCAGCTGAGAGAGACGCTTCCAAAGGGCCCTTGGTGGGACCATTTCAGATGTCTACTGTAGGATGAGATGAATCACACCTTGCAAGTGCTGATTTCTCTCTCTTATCTCTCGAGGGAGCCTAAGGTGGCTAGTTTAGATCCAGACATTGAGATAGATGAATCACATCCTCAAGGCCATGGAGAAAATACTGAAAATTTGCAAGCCTAGGCCCAAATCTTTCTAGTCATCTTGAATAATTTTACTATTTTACTGACTAGAATGATCAAACGTCTTTAAATAGCTTCATGCTTTACTGTTAGAAAATGAAGATAAATAAATTATCTCCCAGAACAAAAACACCTTCCTTTTTTTTCCCCTGAGACAGCATAGGCAACGGTGTTCCTTTCAGTATGTACTTTCTTTAGTTGGCCTCTTTCTTTTCTAAATAAACACATGATTTACCTCTGTGTGCAGCCTCCAGAGCTCCTCGTGCCTTCCTCTGAGTAGAAATTTCAAAGAGATTACCAGATCAGACTCACTTTTAAACCATCTGGTTTCTGTACTTCATGTCAAGGTTTCCAAACTGCGTTGATGTTTCCCAAGCCTTCAATGGCTTGTTTCAAGTTCTCCTGTCCTTTGAAATGCATGTGTTCAAGTGTGAAGTTCTTACCCAGAAAACTCTTCTCCCTGTATAAGTAGGTAATATAATGATGGTAGAAAGCTTCATTCTTCAGGAGACCAGCTTAAGTGTGTTGTCCCACGGGAACTAAAATCCTCAGTGACAGACTGCCTCCTTCCACGTCCCTTCTTAAAAGTAATTCGTGGTGGTGACAGGTCATTTAAAAACAGGGTAAGGAGACTAGAAAATGAGGGTATGGAAAATGATACTTTGTGAACTGGTCAGGATTGATTCAGCGCTTATCATTTCCTCATTGTTTATTTCTTTGCTTGATACCTATTACTGAATCACCCTGTAAATGCCTTGTGATCTCTCTGAGCAGGGACTATCCGTTGTATTTTAGTGGAGCATTTTGCACAGAAAGGTCTAGCTCTCTGATTGAGTGCTGCAATGGTTGCCATAATAATAAGTTAATATTACTAGAAGCAAGACGTATTTTCTTGTGCATCCCCTTTGCAGAAAGGTATAAGCCAAATATTGACTTCAAAGGATACATCTTTGTTCTAAATGTAGTGCTCAAAAATGTTTTACAGTCAATTATTTGCAATTAGAATTAAAAGAGAAACCCCCTTCCCCAAACAACCTATAATTACAACTGATCCTTTCATGAAGTATAAATCCAGTAATTAAGTAGTTTCAAAAGTTTTAATTCACTGGGCAATTAAAAAGAAAAATGTTGGGTGTTGAGAGAGAGAACAATGCTGCTGTGTGTTTGGGGTCTTAAGTTATCAATGGAACTTTTAGCAGAAAGATTTTTCTATCGATCCTCATGGTTTTAGGAGGTAATCCTTCAGTGTGCAATCATTACCAGTTCTTAACGACTTCTCTCATAAGCCACCACTGAAACAGTGATCAATGGAAACAAACCGACGGTCAGAGTTGTCCTGGCACCTCGCTGAGGACCAGCCCCTGGAACGCTCCCTCCCCCAAACAGCCTTGTGTCACCAGCATTGGAATGAACCCCGGTTGTCTCTTCAGTACTGCATGGAGGAGTGAAATCCGCGTCTTCAGGGTTAAGTCTAAGGGAAGTGCGCCAAAGCTTCCACTGATGGAAAGTTTAACTAACAAGGCCTTCTCTTAACTAAATTTCATCATCGTTACTGATGGTGATGTTTCAGTGCAGCTTATTCAGTAGACAAGACAGCTTTCTAAAACCGTGCCTGTGTTCTCACCTTCATGATATTTAAATAATATGTGTTCAAAATACAGATTGGGATGGTTCCTTGTAGTCATGTTGGGCATATTGGTGCTTCCTTCTTATGTTGATCTATAGAATCCCATTTTTGGTTCATTCGTTCTTGTCTTTGATAGGTTGATCCTTTGCACAAAGGGATGAGAAGAAAGTATTGGTACAGGTTCCAGAAAAATTAATACTTTAATTTTTTTTCAGATAATATTCTGTTTCTCAACTGTTTAATGGAATTTGAAAATATGGTCAGAAGAATAGATATTATTTTATAGACTTTTTAGGAAAATATATAACTATTCCTCAAGATATCTCTTGGCTGTACAACAATTTAGAATTCCAGTAAAATTATTAGCTTGCTGTTTAATCCTGAAAAGGAAGAGCTTGTAATGGGATTTATAGACCCCATCTCTGCTTTTCTTCACATCCCACTGGGAAAAAAAAATGAGCAGAGATTGTGAAAGTGTCTGTAGCAACTTTTTGGTTGTGCTGTTACTGTCAGAGAGCAGCAAGGTGTTTGAAACATTGGAGGAAGTAACAAAGAAAATGTATTTAAGATAGTAAAGATAATACCAAATACACAGCCATAAAATGTCAGTAAGATCTTGGACAAGTTTATCTAGCTGTTGATAGCAACAGATGTCAACATATTTGGCAGTTTAAATACGTAAAACATTAATTACTAATAATAACTTGCTGAGGAAAGAAGCTAAGGCATGGCGAGAGCGAAGGAATGTCTGTTATGTCTCTGGCCGAGACTGTTTAGCTCCTGGAAAAGACGGTGGCTGTACAGGGCTGTTACAAAATGTAGCATTTTATATGGAAAAAAATACAAACAGTTACCTTAAAAGTAAATTACTGGGTGAATTCTAGGATGAGTAATAAAGAAATGATTTATGGGAATGATCTAATAGGGAATTGAGGGACATCAGTGGACAGCCACATGAAGCACTAAAACCTAGAGCTAGAGCAGAACTGAATTAGTGCATGTGCGATAGAATAAGAACTGGAAGTAATTAATTATTACGGAAAATATAGCGGTTGGGTAATATATTTTCATGTTCTCCAATATTAAACTATTACATAGAAATATACTGGAAATAAAAGAAAAATAGGTAATTTGAGTTTGTAAATGATCTTTCTCTGTTGTTATTTAATGCCATGATTTATGTTTTCCCTCCAGGATGATTATGCTTTAGCTAGGGCTGTGTACTAAGCCGAGTTACTGAAGTAGGACTTTCCAAGCTTAATATATGCTGTATTTCCATTAGACAAATTCAATCCCTCTCCTTGCCCTCTTTCCAGAAAGCACATAAAAAACCCCCAAGAGGTACCTGTAATCCAGACTCCCACGAGGTGGTATATTCACGTTTGGACACATTGTTAGGATAGAGTCAGAATGGAAACTGTAGATCTTAATCCTCGCTCCCAGCTTGTGAAGTTAGGAGGAGGAACAGAGTTATTGAAACGTATATATTTTGAAATTGGGACTTAAATTTATTGACTTCATTGCAGAAGGGAGGCCTGTTTCTTTCTAGATATTTATTGGTCTTTGGTAATACCTTACACGTGAAATCCCTTGGCAGCTGCGTTAAGAAGAAGGTGTGAGGTTGATCCATAAGGTTCACACATTTTTCCCATCTATGCTATAGGTATTTTTTTGTTTGGCTTCATGGTTCGTAATGCTACACCGGGTATTCTTGCCAGTGTGCTCCTCTGTCCGTGCTGTACCTCCATATGTTCATGGTGGTGTGGTGGGTGGAAGTGCCACTCACAAGGAATGAACCAGAGACGGCTCAGCTGTGTTCCAACATTGTGGGTGTAGAAATGTACCCAGAGAAGTGAAGGTAATTCCCACAGAAACGTTGAAAATCAAATGCCATTTAACATCCAGTAGTAACCTGCTTCCATTGAGAGACAGGACTCTGCACCAATAGAAAAGGAGCCCGGCAGCTTCACAATCCTTTTCAGGGTCCTTTTTCATCCGTGCCATTTTCAAAGATGGTGACGGATTCCACATCTGAAAAAATGCATGAATGAAGTGAGGAAGAACAGAGCTGTGTGGTGTTTGCATTGTAACCACCTGATGGAAACACCTAACCTTGACTTTTTACTTGGTTCAATCACAGATCAAGTCTGATAAGCCAAATTTAGGGATGCGCAAGTGTGTGGCCATGGAGGAGGAGCTGTAATTTTTCTCCTCTGAGATCATGCTCATGCAGTTTTCTGCAGGCACAACAGTAAAAAACTACTGATTTTTTTTTTTTTCCTTGCAGTTTCAGTGTCATTCAAGGTATTATTTTTAGATGCCCCTTCAACCAGAAAGAGTCATACAGAGTTACCTCAACGGTAACTACATATTTTTTCCAGAACAGGGAATATCTGTGTGCCTCCAACACCTACAGCGCGTTGCCCTTCTCCGAGTTTGAGGACAGCATTAGAATCACCTGGACTCTTATTTTCAGGGGTACTGAACAGTCCACGCTTCCAGCAGCTTCAAATGGAGCTGCACGTTCTCAGCATATTTGAGAATTAGGACATACTTGCTTTTCTGCCTGGTCTGCACACAACTGTTTAAAATAAAGATGTCTGGTGCTTCCGGACTCTGTTCTTGCTAAAACTTTTCTTAAGGTGCTTTTCTCTGATTTGGAGGGAAGTTCTTTGACACCTTGCGGAGCCCTAGTGAAGCTTTGTGCTGTAAGCATTGAAAAACCAGAGATCTTGTGTAAAATCTTAAAGTCTTTTCACCTTTTCCCTATTTGGTAATGCAGTTTTCTCATATGCTTTTTGACTTTCCACCCTCCCCCCACTGCCTCTCCCCTTCCCTAGCACAGGTAACCACACATTTTGATGGAGGTTTAATCTCCTTTCTTCCTTCCTTTGCAAACCCACCTCCTCCCTTGCCCAAGGCAATCTGTCAACTCAAAAGCATCACAAATCAACTTGACAGTGGAGATCTCCCCTTGAGCAACAGCACTGGGAGTTACGCTCCTGCTGATTCTCAGATAGAGAGGGTGGGGTGCGTTTTCCACATAAAACCCAATCGCAGCTAAATGGAAGTAAATTTCCATTCCCCATTCCCTTTGTTCCGAACTTCGGCTTTCAACAAAGCGGATGCGAAACCTCAGGAGGATACGCAGGGCAGTACATAAATGCAGCCAGGCTGGGAGAACTGCAGTGGCGGTCCTTGTGCCTGTTGACTGCGTTTGTCGCTGCCTTCTCTAGTGCCGCTGAGCGGAGGATCTCGGGCTGCTTCAAAAAGTCGAACTCAACTGCACAAATCGTCCATTACTGGAGCAGCTCTTATGCTGGTACGGAAGCTGAGAGTGAAAGAAAGTGAAAAAGGTGTTCAAGGTGACACGGAGAAGTCACACATGCACCACTGGGTCCTGCCAGGAACACAAACACGCCAAACTCTCTGGCTGCTGTTGGACCTAAATCAGCAACTGTACTGACCTTAGGCAGAGTGCTTATCCTTTGTTGAGGGAAAAAGACTACGTCTTCCTTCGTTTCATATGTATAATGTTACTACTGTTGCAAAGGGAAAAAGCTAGAAACTAGCCCTAGCTCGTGTTGCTTTTCCAGGACTTCTTCAGGGTGGTGGGAGAGCCTGCTCGTGCATTCTCATGAGAACAGACTAGCTAATGCCATGAAAATGTAAGCATCAACTTCCTGTCCTTAAAAGGCTTACATTTTATCTGTAAGTTGATTAGTGTCTTTGCAGACGCATTTGCTAACTTAGCTAAAGTCAGCAAAAACCTCTTATTTCGTATCTGAGAACATACACGTTTTCAAAAATATATCACCACCAATGCATGGCTTCAGAAGAAGTTGCTCCTGTCTGTATCAACAAAATAGCGCACTCAGAGCGAGAGAGAGAGAAAGAAAGGAAAAGAGGCCACTCTTGATCGGCTTCTCATGATAAACTGTTTTCTGTGAGTCTTTGAACGTCGAACAGTCTGACCAGACATTGCCAAATCTACTGCTGATTCGATGATTTTTGGAGGCAGAGTAAGTGCATAATCTCTCTGCGATTTGGGGAAGTGAAGCTGCACCTTTTATCTAGATTTAGCCAGAAGTTGAGCACTTACCGTATTTGATTTATTAGTTTTATAAAATGCAGTCTTTAATGTTTAGTGCTTGGAGCACGTTGTAATTTTAGCTACTTTATTACAGTTGTTGACCAATGTGTGAATTATCTTCAAAGGCTTTGAGTTCCTCTTAGCGAGCTTTCCCACTCCAGCTACCAAGTTAAAGGAAGCCAGGAAGGTCTGTTCTTTCAAGGAAAGAAGCAAAATGTCATAGGTGGAATGTTCTGGAAACACAATCAGCAGAAGCCCTGGAGAAAGCACAGGGATTATTTGCTAGCTCAGAAACTATGATGGGCGCTACTCACAATAGATAATTTTAATGTCTGTTGAATAGCTGCTTAGAAATGAGTTATTAGTCTCAAAATCCTGGAAAAGAAGTTGCTGTTAAAGTATCCACCAGCTAGCGTCTTTGCTAAATTCATTGGACCAAGTAGGCTGAACTTGCATCTGAATGCAAGCGTCTCTCCAAGCCGTGTCTGAAGTGGCAGCACAGCAGAAGGATGTTTGTGCTGCTCGTCCCTGCTTAGCCTCTCCTCTAACGCACTTTGCCTTCAGGAACTGTCACAATGAAAACTATTCCCACCAGAATTAAATGCATTTGAACTCATTTTTGGAAATTGTCTGGGCACAGCCTACTGTAGAAATGAGATGGCACAGAACTGATTAAATAATGTTTATGCAAATACGAATGTTGTCAGGGCGTTGTTTTCTTATTCTTCAAGATCCAGCTTGTCAAAGACTTTTGGCTAAGTGTCAGGTTTATTGAGCTCAACTGAGCTAGTAGGAGCTTGATTTAGGGTGGGCAATTGCCAGAACCCTGCAGAAAGTCTTCTCCGGTGCATCTTCTTCCCATCTCCGACCTCAGCGATCTGTGGGGCCTCCGGACTCTCCACCCATATATCTTGCTGCTGACTTCTCATTAGTGCTCTGCTGACATCCTAGACTTCCCCTTTTCACCTCCTCTTGTTCCTTAAAAGTCCCATGTTGTTCAGACAGGGTGTCTCTTATACAGTAACAGCTGCCCTGATTTGATTTTACAACATTTTGGTCCATCCAGTGCTCAAGTAGGTAGTTTACTTGGTAGAGGAATATTGGCATTGTTAAAGCCGTGATATTAGGGAATTACTGACAGGTGCTCAGAAGACAGATGTTTGCAACAGCCTTGGGATATACAGATTCCCGCAGAGAAGAATTCGAAGGCTCTTAGATAAATTGGGCGATAAGAGGAATAGTTTCCAAAGATATTAAAGTGACTTTCTAATCATGTGAAAGATCTTGGATTGAATCTTAGTAGAAATACTAATAAATCCTACATGAAGTCCTCTCACAAACTACAGTGCTTTTCCACATGGTACATTCTAGACTGCTAGGCAGATGACTCCCAAGTTCACAAATAGCATGAAAAGTCATTGGTGTCATTAGTCATCAGAGGAAATATTTGCGTAACTGCTCAGATTTGAGCATGTATTTGCCTGTGTTTTCGTGACGCTTTGTCTGAATATTCTTTTAAACAACAGTTCATTTGTGCAGGTACTCCAGGAGAGCGTACAAGAGACGTTATGACTCGTGGGTGCTATTGAAACTAATTCCAAGCCTTCATTTGAACAAATGTTTGCAAATTCTTTTCTGCAGTATTTACACAGTTCTGACCTAAGCTTCATTAGCTCAGCAGATTCGTTTCTCTGCTCCAGTACCCCGCTGGCCAGCTGGAACCACGGGATATTTTCATGTGGCATTTTCAAGGGGAACCCTGGGGAAAGTCAGGGACTCGCTGATAAGAAATAGAGAGTGGTGAAGCATGTGTCTCGTGGTGGTGTCTCTGCTGAGGAGCCACATCTGAAAGGATGACTTCTCATGGTACTTCTTGCCAAGAGCGGTTTTGCTCCCTTTTAAAATGCAGTTTGAAGTTACAAAACTAAGTCAACTTTTGTAGGTATATATAGATTTTATTGTACGTACAGTCTATCACTGGGAGTGTAACAGTCTCAGAGTGACAGCGGTGTGATCAGATAGACATTGAAAATGTCAAAATGACACGTGTTTTTCTGTGCCACTGGAAAGGAGAGAAAGCAGCTATTGCACGTGAACGGGTCATTAGCGTGCTCCCTCTGGACCCATGAAGTTCAGGTGAATTAAATAGCAATGAGTTCTTCACCTCGCAATGAGTATGTATTGGATTTAGATATTTCTGGTGGTAGCTGGAAAACACAAATAGGTAGTCATCCACGTAGCTGCTTCTTGCCATTTTAAAATGGCTTTAGGTGCTTGCCTGCGATAGCCACTTGTGACGCAGAATGGCCTAGGGCTTGAAGCTGATGTCACCACAGTTGCGCTGGCAAAAGTCCATTGTCTCCTGCAGTGTTAATATTGGTTTTGGTTTTACCATGCTGTGAGTGAGATCAGAATATATGCCTGATGCTAGACTAGATAATGACATGAAATGGAAACTGAATTGTACTAAGGTTCTGATGGATGGGCTCACCTGCGTGACTCCCAGCATGTGCCTCTGCTAAATTCCAAGCTAAATTCCTCTACACAAGTGGATCTTCTGTAAGTCACTCTAGTAGTAGAGGAGTGGGGTTGATCTGTTCAATCTTTATATGTTTTTACTGCTATGAGTAGTACTTCTGTGATGTCAGTAGAATTTTATCACACAATTTTTGTATGAAATGAAGAACGTATATTTCAGGTGAATATCTGAATTGGTCTAGAACTGGATAAATCAGAAAAGTGGAATGTTGTTTGTGGAATTTGTATTTGTCTTTTTCCTGAATACTTATGGTTTTGTCCAGTAGTGGAAACAGAAATATATCCCAGCATGTGTTTCCTATGTTATTTTGTCCAGTTTAAACTTAGCGGTAGGGATCGGATTTCAGAATTTAGCTGGGATGCTGCTGAATCCCAGTGGCATGGATTTGAATCTCATGTCTTCTTTTCCCACTAAATAGCTGGTTCAGGTTTAACCTTCAGGCTTTGGCCATTCTCTGCCTTCTAAAAGCACACTTTAATCTCCTGAAAAACATGAGCCTGATAGCTCCTGGGTGCTTTAATTAGGTGAAATGAAAGACGTTCATTTCCATAAACACAAGGGCTTCCAAGAACAGCACAGGGCTCCAGCCCAGCCACCCACCCGAGGTGTGTGGTGAGAACCACCTTGGCCGGATGAGCGTTCCCAGCGGCGGGGAGCAAGAGGAGCTTGAACCTTATCCCCAAAGATGCTGCTGATACGGTAACATGAGACTTGAGCGCCCTGTCAATGTGATAAAGACCAGGGAAGATGGAAAGCAACTTCTTTCATCTGCCCAGCTGCTGGGGATGGGAGAGCTTCCCCAGCCCGGCTTCGGAGGCTGCCTTCGGCCAGGTCATGATTTTGAGTCACGACAGACACCTAGTGGCCAGGGAGCTGGAATTTCCCCAAGCTTTGTTCATTGGGGAGATTCTCTCCTTGCACTGTCTTCCTTTCCTTTTTCTTCGTATTTATTTATTTGTTTATTTTAAGGAAGCCAAAAGCAAGATCTTAATGCTGATACTTACCTACATGCTGCATTTCCTTTGGTCCTGATTTGCCTCAAGCTGTTCTTGAGCGTTATCGTGGGAACACTACACTGACAGTTCAAGGCTATTTTCATAGGAATATAGATTCCCTTCTGGAAACTTGACATATCTCAGCATTGCCACTGAAATCAATTTGTGCAAACTAACAACTGTATCTGTGCTGAGGAAGCAAGGTTAAAAATTGCTTAAAACAAAACTGCTAAAAGAGGGGGCCCCCCACAGAAGAAGGGGATATGTTGTGAGACAACACAAACGATGAGACAATCCTAGAGAGAGTGCTCACCGAGAATTGTCCCAACAGCACCAGCAAAAAGCAAGGCAGGACGCTCCTTGCTCAGTTTGGTTGCATCTAGTTTTGTCCTGTCCAGCACACCCGCCCCAGCCCCCCAGGAATGGACACCAAGATTTATCTGTTCTCGTAAGTGGAAAAATACGATTTTCACATTGATTGCTGTAAGCTTGATGTCCTAATGTGATGACGGGATTTTGTTTTGGCAGCCCGCATAGGATCCTTGGCTACTTTCAAGTTGCAAAATTAAACTGTGCCATCTTTGCTACCCGTGCAAGCACACTTACTGTCCCTGGCAGCAGTGGAGGACACGTTTGCTCTGCAGAATCCAGAATCCTTTGTTAATGGTGCTGAAGGCAAAAACTGAATTTGGCAATGGGTGCTTCATCATCAAAATTCAGCAGATCAAAATCCCAAATACCTTTACCCCCATGCTGTAGAATGTTCTTCTAAGCTGGCATCCCATTTGAATAGTAAAAGCTCCCCGATTTGGCGGTGTTCATGGAGATCCTCTGAAGGAAAGGGAGAAAAGCGTTAAAAGGATGAATTGAGCCCAGCGACATGAAATTGGGGCTGCAATTAAAACATTGTGGCAGCATGAAAATACTAAACTTAACACAGTATCAAACCAGTTGGTAGGGCAATTCCAGAAAATTTATTTTTCGGCCAGTGGTTATTTCTTTGCGTTAATGAAATGGGCATCTTTCTTCAGTGAATTGAATTACAACTAATTGAGCAGTAATCAGCACAGGTCCCAAGTTCAGATAAATGTTGCCTTCCTAATGCTTTGTAGAAATGCAGAATCCATTAACTATCTTCACATGAGATTTTTTATTTTAATTAGTAGGATCTTAGCAAACCGTTACAGACAACGTTCGTGCTGTCACACAGAACTTCCTTGTTTGGTTAACACTGGGAGAGGAGAATTATTTTCAATTAATCCAAGTGCTGATAGGGTTTACAGTTTGTTTTTAAATTCTGAAAATAAATATAATTTTCTGATAGGGGAGCAGGCCTGTCCTTGTGCAATTCATAATTTTCTTTCTCGCGTCTTCAGAAGGCAACAAGTTGCCCCGCTGCTATCTATTGATTCATCTCGATGAGCTTTTAAGTGCTGGGAAACTTTGTCATTGCAAATCTGCCTTTGCTTTTGATTGCTGCCTTTACCTAAAAACCAACACAGCACCATTCAGGAGTACTGAATTTCCTCCTGAAAAACACCCATTTTGCATAATTCTTGAAGCTCCCGAGCTTGATGATCCACATTAGCATTTCCTTCAGGTAAAGTCAAATTGCAGGACTCAGACTCCTGCCAGCAAAGGGATGTGAGCCCCTGCCCTCCCCTCCGCACTCCAGCCTTTGCATCCAATCCCTCCCGCCCCAGGACCACCGGGAGAGACACTTGAACTTATCCCTATGGCACCTTGAGAGAGCTCACAAGGTAGCCAAAAAATAGGAGAGTGGGGAGGCGCAGGGTGGAATCAGTGGATGAGAAATAAACAAAATAATGTGCTGATGCGTTGTAGAAGAATGGATTTATGGGTTATGACATTCCTGAAATATCTTTATTTAATAATGAAAACTTCATTATCCAGCCCTGTGCCGAAGTGTTGCCACGGGCCTGCTGCAACTCCCTGGAAAGATCTTTCATCTTGACAGAAGTTCTAAATTACAGCATTAGTGCTGTAACGGGGAGGAAGTTATGGCCTATTTTGTCTGTCCAGGGAAATGAGACACACATTACTATGGAGCAGGTTATTGAAATCTAATCACTGAGAATATTAAAAATGGGGTAGCAAAAAAAAAATTTTTCTGTGTGAGCACTGGGGATAAATTAAGTGATAAACCTTGAGTGTTTACCAGAGTTTCATTATTTTATTAAAAAGTAATTCATCTTTATTACAGTTGAGGGTATTATGTTTCACGTCATTAAGAAAGCAATGCATGGAGACCCTAAAGCTAATTTTCAACCCAACTATCTGAACACATTATGTTTTTATTTTTATCACAGGTATTGCGACATCCTCTGCGGCGGCATGTGCTGACCTCCAGAAACGTTTGATCCGTGATGTTTCAGAGACCATGAGGTAACACCAGCCTGTGCTCACCGACTAATCCTCCGCACTGCGTGCGCTTGGGCTCCTGGTTCGGCTTCAGCCCTGATGTCCAGGTAAGAAGTGTGTTTTGTAGATTAGAGCCGTGGTTCTGGGCCTGGACGTGCAATCTCGGCTGAGCTGTCCTCTCTAACCACTTTAACCCAGTGAAAAATCCCGCCTGTATTCATAAGCAGTCCAGCAGCCAGACACGTGCAGCATGGCCGAGAAAGTCCGTTTCTCTTCTGAGTTACCGTGGGTTTGTGCGAGTCCTCCTTCTGGTCTTCTGACACAGGCTGGTTTTTGCTCGCATTTTGGGTTCAGGCAGAGCCAAACCCATCAGTTCCACGCTGGTCCCAGGTGAACATGTGCTCCTTTGTATCGAGCTGTATGAAAACTTTCCAAGACGTGTGTTTGTGGGTGTGTAGAACGTCCTGGAACCAGACAAGCTTCACCTGGCTTCCTCCAGCTAGGAGAGCTAGCTCATGGACAGTCGTGCTCACAAAGGCTACTCCTCATTGCAGAGCACAAGTGATATCACCAGAGTTGGGTGAATGCTTCTGTGAACGCTCATTTTAGCTTTCAAGCTGTTTGGCTGGGGTGGTGTCCCTGTTCAAGTCCATGTGCCAAGAGTATCACAGCAAAGGTGTTTATTGGCAAAAGCCTTTTCTAAAAGGGCAGATTTTAGATAAACATTGAAATGCTTTCATAGGAAATGAATCTGGAATTTAGAATTGTAAATATTCCCACCAAAATCTCAGCATTTGAGTGAGGCTCGCTGGCTCTGGCTACGCGTCCCCGAGCTACTCTGATGCCGTGTACACATCTGTATGGACATACGGTGTAAGGGACGGTGCACGGACTGGAAACACTCATTGCTCAGCCCAGCAGTTCAAAGTCATTTTCTGACACAGGCACTACACGGCTGATTAAGAGCATCTTTGTCTGTACGGCGCTGGTTTCTGAAATGCATTTCCTTGCCCGTGGGCCACCTCTGCCACCCAGCAGTTCCCACGCTCCCTCGGCCGCCTGCTCCGGGTCCCGCTTCAGGCTCTGGGCTCCCTCGGTTTTCCTCTGCCATTTCACGACACGGCTGAGAGCGAGGGAAGGTGTAAATCCAGGGACCCAGCTGCCGGAGAGCGCAGGAGTTAGGTGAGAGCAGAGCACCCTCTCACGCACGGCGCTGGTAGGAGAGTGCCGAGGGCTGTCTGACCGGACGACCTTGTCTCCGTCATCCCCTTCTCCCTGGTGCCTCCGCCCATGCGGATGAAGGGAACGCCTTTAATTGGGTCTGTCAAATCAGCCTGTGCCCCCGCTCTGACTTTTGTTAATGTACAGTAAATTCTGAGCGCTCATGTAATTTGTAATTCCAGCAGCTGGTAAAGACCTTTGGGTTCAGATAGTTTTCCGCTCTGGAAGGTGGCTGCTAGGATGGCAACAAACAAATACCATTGTCTTTATGAGAAAACAAAGGAATACTGCTATAATTCAGCAGGTCACGTGGCTATAGTGTGCCAAAATCGAGAGGAAAATGGCCACGTATCAATCCTCAGCGTCTGAAAGCAAAGCAGGCAAAAGTTTTCTTTGACTGATACACTAATAAAAATAGTAACTTAAAGTTGCGTGTGTAGGAAGAAAGGACATACACTGTTCTTACATAGAGCGGTAATTTAACAGTAAACCCATTGGCTTGTGTACACTCATGTAAATGAGCTTCAGCCAATTGAGTTTAAATTTCCAGGTAAAACCACTTGTGTAAACGGCTTATTAATTTAATATAACTTAAACATATTAATATAAATATTGATGCATTAAATATTATAATATATTAACTTTACACCTAAGCAAACTGCTTTTTAACATAAAATAAATAATTTTAACCTACGTTGAGAATGTCCAGGCTGAGAACTTAAGCTCTATCAAACCACAGTAGCGGGACCAAAGCAAATCCCCATATTGACAAAACCCCAGAATAATTCCGTTGACTTTCTTCACTTCTATTAAGTTATCCCCATTTACGGCAGCCCTGCCGAGGAGAAAATTGCGGCTGGTGTCATCCGGCCATGCAAAACCAGCGGCAGTGGTGGTGGCGGTTTGTGAAACCTGTGGGTAGGGAGGAGGTTTGCTGAGCAACCTGCGCAAAAGAGAAAAGTCTGATTTCGAGGTAGATGCAAGAACAAAATGTATCTTGTAATGTGATTTTCTGAAGGAAAGCACACCCGAGTGCGTGTCACAAAGAAATCTGGGTGCACTACCAGGCCAAAGCTGCTCGCTGGTTATTGCGTGCGGAGGAAGGTGAGCGGGAGGAAGGTGCCTCTGGGGCAGGAGGAGGCGCAGTCCCTGCTGCTCCTCGCACAGCCTGCGGCTTGTCTGCCTGAGCACGAGTGGCCCAAAGAGCCGCAGGGGTCCCATCCTGCAAAATGATGCTGTGCCTGGGGGCGCGTCACTCCAGCCCCCGTGCCAGCGAAAATTGTGCGGTGGGCCCTCTAGAAACGGTGTGTATAGAAGAGGCGGAGTGGAGGCTGTCGGGTAGGCGCTCCGTGCTGTCGGAGAGCGTTCCTGAGGCCAGGGATCTGCAGCTTGAGGTTGCTGCTGGTATCGTCAAGTAATACAAGTGGCAACAGGGGATCAGCCTGAGAATTCTCTGCCCATTTTATGCAGACCGAGAGGAAGTAATTGCTAGGAATGCCTCGCTCAGGATTGTGAAACAGATAACAATATCGCTACAATAAAATACAAACGCAGTAAAGAGAACAGGCTGCTCCCGGTGTCTGGTTAATCAATGGACTGTGAAGAGACTGAGGTGATAAACTGACTGTGCTCAGGGCTAATTTTATGCAATATAATATGTTCATAGGATTAGTCTATTTAAAAATAATTTTAATCAAACTTTTTTAAATGCAAAGCCGTTCTGCACTACTCATTTTCAATGTATGCCTTAAAACAGATGAGGAAGGCAGAAACATATCCTTATTATACATGTATAATTTAAACAATATCATCAACTGAGTATTGATTGCTGACTAATGTGCTTATTAATTAATAGGTGTCTTTATGTTAAATACATTTCTCAGAGCTGTTCGGGGACCATTTAATAAGATAAATGGGGACTTGTAGTACAGTACTTTGTCATTAAATGTGTAAGTCACATCAGAAAGAAATGTAAAGCCATGCTGGAATGAGCCACACAACGGCTGCCAGAGCAGGGGGTGCTGCAGTGGTGGAACCCCTATTTCAGACATCAACTTCTGCCTTTTGGTTCTGCTTATCAAAAAAAAAAACCCCGCCCCCTCTATTTTCCAAATTAGACCAAGCAAGCCTCCCAGCAACAAGGGAAGCCGGGAAGGACCTTGCTGTGCTACTCTAATTTATTGAAATACTACACTTACAAATGCCACTACAAAACCAGTACAAAGAAAGAGATGAAGTGGAGTCCTAGAAAAAATGTTTGCCGTGGGTCAGTAGTTGATTCCTGCAGTAGCGAGGATGCAGAAGAACCAGCCCTAAAATCAGTGATCATCATGAGCCCGTTGCTCTTGACCTGCAGCTTTCGCAAGCTCTGTAAGAGTCCGTGAAGCTCCTCTCCCCTCGCTGGTGTCCCCTTAGCAGCCCGTGTGCTCAGCCAGCAATTACCCTTCATTCTGTCTGCAGTCAGCCGCTGCTTTGCTGTTATTGTCTTCCTGGTTTTATTTGCTCCTTAAAGGCAGGTTACAGCCCTTTGGCTGGCACCCAAATATCTTCAGTTCCTTTCCTGTGTAGATTATTTCCTGTCTTCCATTATTCCTACCAAAGCTGTTAAAACTTACTACTGACATTTCCTGGCTTTGGCAGGGAGAGAAAGCGCCACATCGGTTTTGAGCCGAGCACCTGTTTGTTCAGTATTTCACCATCCCGCTCGCATCACGTTCACCAAACTGCCCTGCTTTACATATGAAGCAGCGCGCTGAAGATCATGGACGATAGCTCGTACCTCTCAGATGTATGCCGTATCCAATTTTCTGTACTCCTTCTACTCTCTTGTGTGCTGAGCAGACTTTTTAACTGACTGTTTGATTGATGGATATTCAAAAGGCACCTTTACGAGCTCTATAACTAATGCCTTAAAGGTTTTTCTTTTCTTCTTCCCCCCAAAGGTGCCACTTAATCAGTTCTCCAAGCGATGGTCCTTGCCACGCCCTGTGGCTTGCTCGCTGTTTGAGCGATACCTGCTGTGCTCTGAACACCCCTGGAGCTCGGCTGTGGCCGCAGGGACGCCTGGCGTCCTGCCCTTCGGCGGCTGGCGGGATTGGCCTTGCTGGGCATCGCTTTGTCTTTTGTTCCCAAAAGCCTAACTTGGCTTTTTTCCATCAGCAGTTGTTGGCACGAAATTTAGGTACTTTATGTCGGGGGGGGGGGGGGAGGGTGAAGACAAATTTCCTACTCTGAAACTTGTTATAAATTATAATTGAAGTGAAAACTCAATTGTGAACAGCAGGTAGGCAGTCTGGTCAATGAGCTTTTTGGGTACGCGTAAAAACATACAGAGCCATTTCCAACATCCGAAGCCATCCATGCCTCTTGAGGAAGAAAGCGCCGTGTTTTGCTAAACCAGAAGCTGCAGAGAGTGATGCATCGCGAGGACCCTCCCCAAAGCCGAGGTCTCTCTGGGTTTTAAACAGCAGCAAAGTCAAGAGAAACCTGCAACAGCTATTGTGCCACCTTGCAGGCGGGACGTAAACCCACCTCTCTCGCGTATGTGTACTACATCCAGGGACAAACGTCACTGCTCTGCCGAAGGCCACGCGCAGGGAGCTGGAAGGAAGGGACCGGGGACGTGCGAGCACCGGGGCTCTCCCCGCTCCTGCGCTGTGCCGCTCTCTGCGGCTCGGGGCAGCCCACAGTCGAAATGACTCCAGTTTCCTTTTCAGACCCCAAGACTGTGATTCTAGCTGACACAGCGTGAAGTTTCATTTTTTTCAATTATTGCATGATTTGCGGTGGGACCAGTTTAAAAGGCACTTCCCTCCCTATGTTTTTATACCCACCGAATTTATTGTTTGCAAGAAAAACTGTCCGGACAATGGAAGCAGCAGAATGCTGTCCTCTGAGCATTGTATCTGGTCATGCGTTTTACAAGTATCTTACAACCTCTCTTCCATCATGGCTTTGATTAATATCTGGCTTTTAAAAAATATGGGCTTTTTTCATAAGAGCCACTTTGTACGTCTGTTATTTGCCAGCTGACAATGGGGACTGGATCAAACTGGGCAGGTAGGAAACAGCAAGATGAATAAGAGACGGAGCAGGCACACATTAAGGGTGACATCAGGTACAGCTACTGTGAGGGTGATTGCACAGAGACGTAGCCACGCTCCCGATCCTCCCTTACACCGGGGCTTCCTTACTCCGCTCAGCCAGCCTGAACAGACCTTTGCAGTGCGCATCAGCGATTCCTGCCGCTGTGGTAAGGTGGTGTAAAGGGGCTTTGCACCACTGAGAGTCGGTCCGTACGTATTTAAAATAAATAGACGTGCACATAAAAAAATAACCCCTATTATTACACAAGGATGCAGTGGGAGTACCAGGGGAATGGCTAAAGTAACAAAACTTGACACCAGTGATAATAAAAGAGGGAACTAAAGCAAAGAGATCACCCCAGTCTGCTGGGTTTCGAGTGCTTAATCAAAACTGACTTCTACTACTGCAGCTGCAAAAGAAATGTTTCTAGCCTCCCATTAATTTCCATACAATAACCCTCTAATGGGGGAGTTGCCGGGGAGAGGAGGGCGATCAATCTGCTGTAATGACACACTAGAGACTGAGGGAAAATGCAAACTTGGAGCAATTTCATGGCAGGTGCAACCTTGGAAAGTACGGCCATTTTTCTAAGTTAATTTGTTCCCCTGATATGTTTGAAATCCATATTTGTACTTTAAAGGTCTAAAATGCAAGATGATTAAAAAATATAACCAGATTTTTGTAAGCTTTTCAACTGTATCAGGTGATATATTAACACCCCTCCTTGGAGCTAGGACAGCTGGATATCTTTTATCATTTGCTGCCAAAAAAAAGGAACAGGATTGTTTATTCTAGCTTTCACTTTCTGTCTTTAGCCTTTCCATTTACCTCCCCAGCCTGATGCTCATTTGTCTCCTAGCTGAACTGATCCCTAATACTATAGGAAGTAATAATAGTAATAATAATGGTAACTAATAGCAGTAATAATTATTATTCTTGTTATTTTTAGTAATAAGAGTACTGTATAACGGTAATGATTATTGTGGCCAAGACTTTTAAAGCGTGTAAATGAGTTAACTCAATTTCTGATACACTTTGGGCGCCTGTATCATTTGGACATTTCTGAAAATTCCAGCTGCAAATCCTAACAGGAACAAGCACCCTCGCACAGGCCCTGAGGCACAGAACCCATTTCATTTCGGGTCTTGCCCCCAGTTGCCTCTTTTGGTAAAGTCCGTGTTGTTTCGAAGTGCCTTGCACTTATGTAGTGGGGTGGAGCAGCTTTGGGGTGAAGGAGAGCATTACCCGTTGGGGGTCACCTTCCCCTGGCACTGTCTGGTGGAAGCGTTGGGAAGACACGGAATAGAGCGGAGCAAGTGCCAGCCCAGGTGTCGCTGGACACGGCAGGGGTGTTCGCTGGAGCCTCGCTCCTCGCAGCCCACCGCACGGTGAGTGATGAGCACCCTCCTGTGGGCTCCGTGCACTCGGAATTCCCTGCTACGCTTTTCCCACCTGTTTTGGACAGCTGCTGAGTTTGGGAAGAGACACTTTTCCTTCTCCTCCTGCGCGTCCAGCCCAGAGGCAGCAGGGCTCTGGCATGGCGCAAGGGGAGCTCTCTGTGGGTGACACGGAGCTGACGGGCTGTCCCCTCGCAGCCGAGCTCTGCCGGAGCCCCGGAGTGCCGTCACAGCGTCGGCAGGGTCAGCCTCTCGCAGCCCTGGGCGAACCTGCAGCCCAGTCCTCTTTTCACCTTGTGATCTGGGCTTCTGAAAGCCAATCTCATTCACGCTGATTACTGCTTTTCCTTTCTCAGCGCTTAAGAGCAACAGCCAGAACCTTAAAAGTATTGACTTTTCAAGCTCTGGAAAGTGCAGGGGCTTTGCGTGAGAATTGGGTACCTGCTCTGCTCAGATGCTTTTGTACTTTCCACTAAGTACCTATCTGCAGCTTTGGATTTGTGTCTTTGTGAAACGGCCCTTTGCGGCTAAAGTTAAGGTGTATGCTTTTTTACATGAAAAGATGCTTGTTATTCTACTGTGATGCTGCACTTTGTGATGCTTGTGGCATCTGGAGAAGCTTGCTGTGACTATTCACGTGTTCTGTTTCAGATACCATTTTAAATACATACTCTTCCCCACCTGCCCCAGCTTAAAAATTCTGTTTCAGCTACACCTACAAACTTCGCACTGGCTTAAGTGCCTTGGTTTTTTCCTGCTACCCTACTCGGCTCCCATTAACATGCTTAAGTAGATAAACAAAATAATTGATCGTCTAAACGAGATTGCAGGATTCGTAAAGGTTCAATTATGTCTTCCCAAGTTTGATCTCAAGTCAATGTAATGAAGTATCTGCCTAATTCTCAGTACATCATCAAAATCAATGTATTGGAATCAAATGCTACAAAGAAGGTAGCCAGAATGATTTGAAGTATGAAAGAGCAGCTACAAGAGGACAGACTACGTACACTAGAGCTGAAATGTGGTGACAACCTCCTTTTCTGAGTTATTTCTCTGATGATTACATATATAACTTGAGGGCTATATGTTTTATTCCTAGGGCTTTTAAAAGCTTGGTTCTGACTGCCTTACTCTCATAGAGGAGTTCAGAAACAAGGCTGACTTCAGCAGAGCCATCAATTTTAGCTCAGTTTGGCTGTGCTTTCTCTTGAATGAGGATGTCTCTGAGGTTGAATAGCCCTTCACTCCTCTGTCAGGTCCAAAGGGTAAAGTAAGAGTGAGACAGACGGGTTTTAAAGCTCTGTTAATGCAATGAAAGTAGATGCTGTGAAACCTCATGTTTGAATAGTAAAGTCAGAAAAAATTAACTTGGAAATAAGATGCGCTGTTTAAATGAGGAGAACAGACCTCTGGAGTAAATTCCTAAGGGAATAGAGCACATTCACCATCACTTGCAACCTTTGTATCCATGTCATTCATTTTTCTAGGTAATTTAACCACAGTTTGAGAGGGGGCACGGCATGGGATGTGTTGGTCTGTTAGTCATGTGATCAAATTGGGTCCGCAGCTCCTTACTGAAATAGGACAGGATTTGGGTACGTAACTTGCTTGCCACTTTTGAAAAACCTGTTGGAGATTCTAGGTTTTGAAAACCCCATGAGGGGATAAAGTTTGGTTGCTGTCTTTCTTCCTTTATCCATAGTACCGGTTCCATCAAACGCCGTTGGTTTCCTCCTGCAGAATACAGATACTTCCACATAAGGCAGGTTGACTGTCAATGTCTGACAGGCCAGTGCAGAGAACAATTTGCATTAAGAGAAGAGAGCTTGGGTTTGAACAGTGCTGGAGGGTTATGTGACACTTTCAGATCGGCTCAAAATTTTTCCTTCTGTTGGCCTGTTTCCTTGCTCTCTCTAGTGATTTAGGATGCAGATTTTTGCTCCTTGCCATCATGTATTTATGACTCTGTACTGCTGGTGATCTACAAAGCAAGGCACATTCCTGCTTTTCAGACACAACGTGTCCGAAACTTCTTGGACCTCTTCAGTGGAGACCAAATAACTCTGAAGTCCAGGCTCCCTCAGCTCACGGGGAGTATGCGCCTTTAATCAGACAGCACAGGCTCTTCTCTTTTGCTGGTAGGTTTTAATACTCCTCTCCCATAAGGTGACAAACCCTCTCACCGTCCATCCAAAGGTAAGGACGTGTAAAAGGCAATTCAGTTTCACAGGCCATAAAGTTGTATGTCCACTTCTTGCATTTCTTCCCTTTTTGTTTATGATTTCAGAAAAATTTCTGAGCCTGCAATCTGTATTTTGCCTGTGAACATCCACAATGCAAAGCTGGATTTTCTCCACTTGTTCGCTGAGGAAAGCATCAGCAAAAAAGTGGGCTGGGTTTGCAGTGTGGCTTTCTGGAGGTGGGTGGCAGACGGGGAATTTGGGCTCTCTTCCCAGCAGAGGCAGCTGGTGGATATAGGCGGAGAGACCAGCCCTGGGACTCCTCTTCCAATCCCTGCCATCCGTTCCGTACCACTGTTCAATAACTTCCTAAGTCATCTAGCAGCAATAACGTTGCTGTTTTTAAAGCACTATTTTTGTACATAGGAAGTGGTGGTTCTGCGAAAATCCAGATACTGATTACTTCCTTTCTGCAGTCAGGTCCGTAGTTTTCCCTTTGAATAGCTCCCAGTTCCTCTTCTGAGAATGACTGTATGCATAAACAAGCCCTAGATTAAACACAGGCAAATACTGTGACATTTAAAAAAGATGTAAATAGAATAACTCATTTTGCATCTAGACAAGAGTCTTGGGTCTAACATGCACATGTGATTCTGTGGCTTGCTCGTATCATTACTCTCCACCTCTGCTCATAAACCTCCACCTAGAAAATAATGTAATTTAATTAGGAATGTGGAATTAGCCTATTGCAGTCACACTCGGTTAAGCTGAATCAGTTTGTAAATTCTATTGTCATTGGGGCTGAAAAAAATATATGTTACATTAGCAGCCTAATCTTATGTGCCTATTAGGAGAGGGATTGCAGGTGAAGGCGTTTGCGGCCCCCGGTGCCTGGCGTGGCCAAGAGCGGCAGCGCGCTGGCCTGCCCTCCTGCCTGCTGGGAGCCCGCATGGGGCGGTGGGGGGAACACGAGGTGGGGGGAAGCAAAGTCCGAGGAGGAGGACGCAGCCCCTGATGCTGCAGGCAGGCGTTCCCAACGGTCTGCCTCAGGAGGCAGGAAGGCAACAGAGAGAAAGCCGGGGAGTCTCTGCACCAGCGGCCCCGTGTCCCGCGAGCTGGCTGTGATGGAGGGTGGAGAGTGGAGCACCAACCCACCCAGTGGCTGACAGGATTTTGCACCAGCGGGACATCGGTGTTGCAGGACGTTTGCACACCTTCTGTGGGCTCCTTTGGTCTATGGGGAGGTGGGACAGAGGATCCTGCTCTGACCGGTGTGGTTTCCGTGTCAGAAATGGGTGGCCAGTGGTGAGCTCCCACCATGAGGTTCTGCCGGAGGGATGGGAGCATCTCCTGCCCCTCTCTGAAAAGATAAAATGATGGTAGTTACAATCCAGGCAATAACTTTAAGGAAAAACCGAAACACTTTGGTTTTCTAGTCCTGCGGGGAGATGTCCATTAACACGTCTGTGTTTATGCATGCTTTCATGACTGTAATTACACGTGCGCATACACATAGAGATTTAGGAACAGGAAAATTGTAGCACGTCTGTACATCGCTGGTGGAAAGCTGATCTTATTCTGATTCTTTACCACTCTCGTGGTACTTGCAAAGGGAAAAGGCGTCTGATGCTGCCTTCCAAACCAGACCATGGCAGTGTGCCGCTGCCCTCCCCAGCCCCTGGTTCTGCACTGCTTTCCTCGGAGCACCACGGGGAGGGCTAACCTTTTTCTGAAGACCTCGCTAAAGCGCAAGGATTGTAAAGATGGCAAGCTCAATGGATCAAAAATCTTACCTGAAATAGCAACCCCTCCTTATTTCTGTAGGCAACTTGTTCTTGACTCCGATCATTTTAAACTCTTTTATTTCCTTCTGTACAGGCTGATAATAATTCCATTAATTTGTTTGAAAATACAGAACAAGAAGGCAACATCATGGTCTGGGAAAAGTAAAGGAGGAGGGAGATTCACAGCAATGGCTGGAATATGTCTTCTGTGTCTGTTGACATCCTAGTGGAGGAGGGTAGCAGGTTATCAGAAGGAAAAGCACTTCCCCCTCTGTGCTGGTGACAATCACCACTAACTCACTGCGATTCCCAGGTGCTTCACACCCACCCAGACCGTGTGTTACACCAGACACAGAACACAGATGTTCTTAGTTCGTAGAGTTTGGCAGGACACTCCCTGCCATCATCCACCATATCTTCCTCTTTATTTGCTCCTCTACCATCCAGCCGCTTCCATCCTCATCCACCACAACCTTTTTGCTTTTCTTTTGGAGCCTTCCACATCTCCCTGCCTGTCTGTAGGACCTCCACTGTGGTGTGTCAGTTATGGCAGCTGGAGGAGCGATGCTGAAGGACTACAACTGGGTCATCCTTTCCCTTAACATGTTTCTATATTATAGAAAAAAAAAAAAAAAAAAAAAAAAAA